>JAUMHL010000009.1:14043923-14083923 GCA_032362345.1 Sandelia bainsii | reverse complement strand
TTCTTCCGTTAAAGGGAGTTTTTCCTCTCCACTGTTGCCTAGTGCTTGCTCAAGTGGGACTCTTGGGTTTTCTACATTATTCTGTATATATTTATATAATGTGTAAGGTCTTAAACCTTACATTGTAAAGTGCCTTGAGATTACTTGTGTTGTGATTTGGCACTATATAAATAAAGTTGAATTGAATTGAAATGAAATAAACATTTTGAACCAAAGCAAATATCTCACACTGAAGGAGAAAAGAAAACCAGATAAAAATGTGTTTTAAGACGAGACTTACAGTATGAGATGACACTGACTTTTTCTCGACTTTTTCACAGATTTTCTCATGCAGGTTATTCCAGAGCCTTGGAGTCCTGATGGAAAAGGCTTTGTAACCCTTAGTTTTTAACCATGATGCCTACTGCCTCAGGATCTCAAATTCGGTTCACATAGAGTTTAAGGATCTGATATGTAGGTTGGAGCCATGCCTTGTAAAGCTTCATAGGTAATCCGTAATGATGTGATGAACCACTCACATTTCAGTCTGGCCAATTCACTTCTCAAGTGTTTTTTTTCTCTAAATACAAAGGTGTCTGATGACATACAATAATGTTATGGAAGTCCATAACTGGCCATCTGTTTTGGGCCCCTAGCCCACGTTAGCTGTCACAGCTCCGCTCACTTTAGTGCTAGTTGTTCACGCAGAGGTTGATATTTCTCTCAGAAAGTGTTTTTTTTTTTGGCTGTGAATAAAAATTTACTTTGTTGGCTTTTCCCAAAGATGAAACAATTTCCCGGCCTCCACAGTTGAGGTGAAGGGAAAAAATCAGATATAAGATATAAAATAAGATATACACAAGTGATTTCTGCCATTTTTCCACCTTGAGATATGTTTTCAGGCTATATTCACCAGAGGAACTACTTATCCTATATAACAGGACAAGTACTGTTAGTATTCTACTAGTAGTAGAAGAATCTGTTACGTAATGTTTAATGACTTCTTCTAGTCACTCCTGACCAGTCTTCATAGGCAGACTTTGACAACGCATGGTATTGGGCGAGGCATTCAGCTTTGAGGGTTACCTCTAGCATTAAATATATTAGCAAATATACAACGTGACTATAGAGATACATTTTGATTAAAAATCAGTTTTGCAATCGAAGTACTTCCCTGTTTTCACATATGTTTCAGATTTGTTTTTTGGAGATGTTGTCTTTCGTTTTAGCAACCAAATATTCTCTGGACCAAAGCTGTGGTGTGACACAACATAAATGTAACAAAGTTAAATTCAAGCCAAACCTGTTATAATAGGCTTAAGACCTCACTTCATGTTTTTTATTCTCTGTTTATATATCTTCCCAATGTATTAATTTACCATTACTAAGACGAATAACATCTTTTTGTTACTGTGTTTCTAAATCAGTGTATTTTAATATGTGTGGAAACCCAGATCCTACCATGCCTTGCTGTCCTGCCAAAACCTCTTGCCACTCCTTTGCCACCCAATGTAAAATCGCTTTCCTGTGGATCATCTGAGGTGGATCAACAGTCTGAGACAGTTGTATCCTTTCACAAAGACAAGTTTCTTGCTTTTCTTTAAAGTCCTTGAAATTTTGAGTAATACTTAGTTTCTTCTGTAATAAAAAACAGTAAGACCCACAGCCTTATCAGCACATTTGTCTGAAGGTGACTGAGCCCATCACCCAGCACTCAATCTTTTCTGTAAGACTCACACTCAACCTTTACCTCATCTTCCATTTCATCACAACTCTACTTCCTGTCCTGACTGAAGGCTTGATGTTTAAAAACAGACTGTCCTTTGCACTTCACTTACCCTTCACACTTCTGCCTTGTTCCTTCTTTTATGGAGTCATGTCAATACTTTTAAACTTTGTCCTGCCAGAATGCACTTTAGCATCCACCCTGTCTTTATACAAATCAGTCTTGGCTGTCATTCTATATTTTTATTACCCTTTACCCACAAGAGCTCAGTGTAGCATCTAAAAGGTCAGTATCAATATTATTTCCCCTCCAGATCTGTCTGTCGTCTATCTGTCATCTAGAGCTGTCACACTGTTCATATTGGTAATATAAACAAAAGGAAAGTAGAAAGATGTATCTATGATATATATTTATATAATATTAAATAATCTATTGGGATGACTGTGGCGCAGTAGGCAGTTGGCATTAGTCTAGGAACCCCAGGGTTGGTGGCTCGCTTCCTGGCTCCCCCCTAATTCCTGGCCACATGACAAGTGTCCATGGACAGGGCAGCCTGTCCACCCAAGGGGATTATTAAAGTATCTATATACTTAAGTACTTTTGTTTAAGAGGAACTTTAAATGTGATGGCCATTGGACAGCATTGACATTTTTTCAATTACTGTGGCAACACTAATGATTTATTTTTAAAATTCATATTTTGACAACATTAGTGTAAGAAGTAAAGGTGTATACAAAGTTACGCCTAGCTCCAGCCCTTTCATGACCCCATACATGATAAGCAACAGATAGATAATAGAAAGATAGACGTTTTCAATAAAATGTGCTTAAAATATCCAAAGTATTAAATCTTCAGAGTAGGATTTTTTATATATAACTATTCATTGGATTATTATACTGTTATTATATATATTATTTACATATTATTCTTTTAGTTGTAAACATTTAATATAGGATACTGGTAATACTGGTACTTGTAGCTGGCTAAATGGAAACTAATTTTAACTACATGGTATTTAGTTACCATGTATATTTAGTTTACATTTATAAGCTCATAATTTATTTTTCTATATAAAATAAAATGCAAAGTAACGACCAACTATAGATATCAAATAAATCTAGTGAAGTACAACATTTCCCAGGGAAGCTGGTTTAGTTTAGTTCAGTATGGGTGTCAAGTGGCACAAAAAGTACTATAAGTTTTACTTATAGTAAGTACAGTAATTAAGTGAATATTGCAGTACTTTCCACCACTCACAGATAAATGTAGTAACACAGCATAGCTACACTGGGTGCACCCTGCCCTCTAGTGGTGGAAGAAGTCACACGCAGCTTAATTTCAGTTCAAGAAATGCTTCTTTTTTTTTTGCTTTGATTTACATGTGTCTTCACAGCTCTCAGGATCCTAAATCTTCATCTTCATCTCCATCTGCTTGTTGTTCAGAATAACTTGTTTGCTCTGGTACTGATGAAAAATACAGAGCCCTGAAATAGTCAAAGAACAAGTGACCAATTAATATTATGTCCTGTCAAGTTGTATCTATTATTCTTATTATTTAAGTATCTATGCTGTTTATGTCTCACAAATAAAAATATTGTTTTAGTAATTGTTTTACCCCAGCGAGAGGAACAGCAGCAGTAGCACAGTGGTTAAACAGGCGGCGAGAAGCAGTGTCGAGGGGAAGAGGGGGGAGCGGGGAGGACCACCAGATGCAGGGAGTAACCGCCCTCCTGGGAGCAGAGACAGGTCAAATATCTCCTGCAGCTCTGTGTGGCCGACCGCAACCTGGGGGGTCACTTAGAGAGACAGAACAGTGCAGAGAAGGAATACAGCACAGAACTTAAACTCACATAATGTAAAGGATGATGAAAGAACCATGCACAAATAAAAACGGTGTACATTGGGAAAAAAAATTAGTAATAGCTTTCCATGTCAAAATAGGTAAAAGAAAAAAACATAAAAAAAATTTTATTAATTGAAACTTACAATAAGACTTAGGGAAAAACAGGAATTATAGATATCAAACACATGCAAAGTGTTATGAAGCTTTTATTACTAAAAGATGTTTTTAAAGTTTTATCCCATGGTCCAAGAAACTATACAGAAATATAGACAGATTGCAGACTGCAATAAATAAGGCAATCTTATGGTATTTGTTTGAAATAGAAGTGACTTGCACTATAGATGTCAGTATCTGACAATACTAAATTATACAATTTGGAAAAGTTTAAGTAACCAGGCGTAACCTGTAAGTATTCAAAAGAAATTATTATTGGTGTTAGATAACACATTGTTAATATAAGGAGAACAGATAAAGATGATAGAAACAGAAATGGGTAGGAGGAACTTCATCTACAGAGCAATCAAACATTTGAAAATAATTCAGTAACATGTCTGACTAATATAACTGATGAATTGTGGATTGTAAGGTTATTAAGTTTTCATTATAGTTGTTTATTATAACATTGTTTGTTTCAGAATATGTATATTAGCTTAGATATATACAGAGGGCTTGTGTAAATAAAGTAAATATGAGCACTTACTGAGTATTTTGAATTATAACTGAGTGAGATTGCTTGTGAATGTGTGTGTAGGTGTTATGACCATGTATTTATAATAATAAAAATAATACTAATGACAGAATAAACAAATACTGTACCAATATTAATATGAATATATATATATATACATAGATACACATCTACTTACATACATAAGTACACATTTATTTGATTATTTTCATTATTCATACTGCTATTTATCAAATCCTATTTCAGAAACTGTCAATACTTCTTTTGATTTGTGTGTCAGTTTTGCCTTTGCCTTTCTTTTGAAGACAGAAATCATAAAATTGTGAGCAAATATTTTTATTATTATTATTATTATTTTTTTTTTTATATTTTATTTACCATTTTTTACCTGTTACCAGGAAATGTTACACCTAATAAGATAAATAAAATCTGGACCAAATTAATTTTAATAGTTAATGTGACCATAATAATGTTTGCACACAGTAGACTCCTCCATATTCCTTCCAACACTTAGATGAAGCAGATCAATTATATTTAGATACAGCATCTGGTATCAAGTATAATCTGTCGATACTTGTGAAGCAGTTGTTTTGGGTGTCCCAGTACAAACGTCCTCCCATTGATCAATATCAATCACAACTTTCAATTCATCCTCCCAGAAGTGGTGTATCTTGTTACCTGTGAGATAGTAGTAAACTCTCACAATGGAGTTCTGGCTGAAGTAGATCTCACACTGGTAGGTGCCCTGATGCTGCAAGCTGGTTGAAGGGATAGAATAGAGCTTGTCCACCCCCGCAGTCACCTCTTTAAACTGATCCACCTGCTGGGTTTTCACCTAAAGGTAAATAGATAAATACTTCATAAATACACATTGCATGTATTGTGGGCAGAGATCATTTACTGTAAGCCGTAGAGATTTAATAAGCATACATTTAGAAAAAACATGCACTGTTGGAGGAATAGTTTGACATTTTGTGAATATACCTTTATTTACTTTCTTATAAAGAGTTCGATGGGAAGACTGATACAACACTGATATGGATATTATATTGATAGTATATTTATCAGTGGTAAATATGAAGCTACAGACAAAACCTGTTAGCTTAGCTTAACACAAAGACTGGAAACGGGGGAAAGCGTTAGCCTGACTCTGTCCATAGGTAGGCCTAATGAAAACTATCTATGGCACAGCTCATTAATTACTAATTAACACATTATATCTTATAAAGATTAAGTCATGGGTTTTAGAGGAGCTGGTGTAATCTGCCAACTAAAAAACCCACTGAATGATGGATATGAGGCCAATGTCTATTTCTGTGCAACCATTTATTGGCTGTATAGTAACAGAATTTATGGACTGGCCAGGTTACAGTTGCATTACTATGATTGGCTACTTACAAGCTTCTTTGCTGAGTACACTATTTCATTATACATGACCAGTTGATCTGTAAAAAGAGTTTGCATCCTACATAGGACATTTTGAAATAAACTTTTCTAAACTACATTTTTACATAGTGATGAACTCAATAACCTACAATATATCATGAACTGACAAAGTTACACAGCTACTAGAGGGCGTCTGTGAGCTAACAGGCCTATTCTGATTAATATATGACAAGTAAATCAACTACAGGCCCCCTAAAGTTCATTTTTATATTTTTTGAACAAGTCATTTGTCTGCATAAGTTAAGCCTTTTCATGAAACCCATAAGGCTAAGTTGCATTTATATTAACAATTTGTTGATTTCTCAAGTATATTTGAAACATAGAGGTGTTTATTGTTTTATTTGACTGGTTCATTTGCTAGGCCTATGCATCTGATTTCTGTGGGTTGTATGTTAGAGAAGCACATTTTGTGTTGTTTGTTATGTTTTTTATATGCACAAGATAATAACTTGTTTTTAAAACATCTTTTAACATTTTTATACATTTGTATCTTCAAGGGCTCTGTAATAAACCTTGTTACTGGTAGGCAGTTTTTTTCACCTTATGGACAGAGCTAGTCTAGTTGTTTCCATCATTATTTATTATTATTTATGTTAAGCTAAGCCAGCCATCTTTTGGCTCCAGAGACATTATTTTAGAGACAAATATGCTAGTGATATCAACCTTTTCCACTAATTCTTGGCAAGAAACTCAATATGCCCATTTCCAAAAATGTTAAACTATTCTTCAATGTTATGGCAGTAAACCTGAATGGTCCACCTCATGCCGAGCATACCCCTTCTGCAAACCTCCAGATCACCTCGATGTGATTTGGTAAGTGAAATTGTACCTCGCACCACATTTGGATTCTGCTGTACTCCATTACTTCAATTTCTCTAACTGAAATAAAAACACAATCACCCACATACACACAGGCAGAGACACACAGACACACGCACAGATAAAATTCACAGGGGGGCAGCTCTAGCAGTGTGAGCTCTCCTTAATGATAATACTTAAGCCCAGTCTCTGAGGAGTGGAGTAAAAGTGATGATATGCTAAACAGCGGCTGTGCTGTACAGGGTTGATACGAATACCGTCGTGTGTGGGAGTCAACTGTCACCTTGCATAAAGAAGCCAAGGACTTAAAAAGTACCTTGGGGGCTCTGATATAATATGTGGAAATAAAACCTCGCTCTGTCTCTTTTTCAAATCCCGACTTTCTGCTAAGAGCATTTCAAGGATCAAGAGAGGAGCATTTCAAAAATTGAGAGTGGATGCTTATGATGGTGAAAATCTAGTTATGTAAGGATATGTCAAGTCTGGATTAGTTCACAATTTTTCCTATTTAAAATGTGTGATGTAACAGTATCTGTAATCCAATATGTTTGACATATTATGAATACACACCTGGACAGTCGAGGGGGAATTCACAGGAGTCATACTGGCAGGTAATACAGTTGTACGCTGCACCTGCGTTCTGGAAACCTGATGAGTGCATGAAATTGATACTGAAACACAGATAAAGATGATCTGTTTCTAAAAACAGAAATTATGATATTGAAAAAGACAGAAAAGAGTAAAGGCACTAACCACATGGAGGGACACATCCCGAAACTGTGAACAGAATTAAATATAGTTAACTTAGGCCTTACTACACATGAAAAGATGAAGGAAAAGGGGAGACCATGTCTCACCTCTAGGCAGTTTGGAGGCAGCTGCGATGAAATTGTCTGCTGCTGTCTGCAACCGTTCCTCATACACTGTGTCTGATAGATGGAAAGGAGGAGGAGAAATAAGACAGAAATATTGGGCTTAACACATTCTGGTGAGTTGTATGCTTTAGGGCATCATTTTAAAATCTCTCATTTCTAGTTCCCCTATTTTCTGACCTTACTTAACAATTCTGAAGACTCTACAGACTCATTTATTGTCAGAACAGATGTTTAGCTACCGTTATTCAGCTGATTGTCGAACTCTTCTACCAAGGGCAAGATCTCTGCATCCAGAATTTCCTTCAGCTGTTTATCATAACCTTTACCTGGAAGAAGGACACATATCATACAAGTATAAGCCAACTAACTTTTTCCTCACTGCATACACCTGCACATGCAATACATAGTTGTTTTTAAAATGGCTGTTTAGAGCTTATAACTCATTTTACATTCACATTCTAAAAAGCTAGGAAAAAAAGGTTATTTCCACACCCACTCTGCCAGCCTCAATTACGCTCTCGTTGCTGTTGAATATGCGGTCCAACATCTTGAAGCAGGCGTCAACATTTCTAACATTGTGTTCAGTCAAAATGTAACCCCAACACAGGCGAAGACTGTCTTCCACGTCAACAAAGCACTGATAGCAGCTTAGAGAAGTGCTGAACAGCAAGCTAACACACACAAGCCACAAAGCTGATGTGCACATTTTCTGAGCGTCAAACACAACAATGGTTTCTGCGTAAACAGTTTTTATTCAAATTTCCAATCTCATAGTGATGGTAAATGTGGAAATTCCAAGGTTTTATATTCCAAAAGAAGCTTGAAAAATAAAGCATCCAATAAGAATTTTTTATGTTTGTCCCACTTGAGATTAAAAGTATGATTTTGACAGTATCCTACTCATGTTTTCTTATCATGCTTGGGTTTAAGAGGAGAGCATCACAAACTCCTCTTTTCTACTTCCCTCCATTCTATTGTCTCTAGTCCCCATTTCCTGCTGCCTCAATGCACCAGTTTTACTGCAGAGCACAGAAATGGAGCGAGCCAATGAGGGAGGCAGCAGTGGTGGGGGAGTGGGGCACATGAACAGAGAGTTGAATGCTTATGTACGTGAAGGGATAAAGTGGGGAGTGTGTCTGCAAGAAAACCCAAGAGAAATATACAAACAATAAAAGTCTAGCTGTTGGTGTGGGGATGGTGAGACGGGAAGCCAAATAGAAAAAAAGGGAAACAATAGGTAAAACAAAATAATTTCAATTGTGAGCACTGAGGCAGAGGAAGTGCACATTTTTCCTGGTGGAGTTTCACATTTTTGAGAAGTGGTGTTTAAAGAATGTTAGAGAAAAACAAAAATGAAGTGAGGAGCAGGTGGAAGAGGTAAGTGAGGACACACAAGTAACAGACAGAGGCAGGGAAAGAGGAAGAGGGAGCGGGACTACAAAACAAGTCAGCTGCCTCATCACATCCTGTATCCCCCACTTGTCTCGCATCCTTCTCATCCCCATCCCTCTCCCCCTCCTCCCTGGTCCCTCACTCCTGGTGTATCTCCATGACAACCAGACAGGGTGCCTAATACATGAACTTAATATATTTCCAGTGGCAGGGTGAGCTGGGTACTAATGCATTCATCTGTCTCCGCACAGACAAGCCAATCAATATTAGGCAAGCGTCTGCTCCAGGACTGCCAAAGTCAGACAGCTAGTCAAATGCTTGGACATGGAAAATCCCAAATACGTATGTTGTGTGTGTGCGCATTTCATTGTGTCTGCTTGTGTTCAGCATGTGTGTGGCCCACAAGGGCACTTTGATATATCAAATTTCATATATAAAACTTCTAGTTAGAAAAGGACACTGAGTGTGTATTCTACATCAATAATGTAGAATACACACTCTTATATTCTGAGAAGGAAAGGGAATTAATCTTCACAGGAGGTTAATTGTGTCAGTTACACTTTTATATTCAATAGTTGACATTAAACTAAAATTGTGACATTGCAACTTTAACACCTGTGGAGTTATTTGGAGCATCAGACAGAAGGATGATACATAAATTCACAGGTTGCAACAGCTTTTTGAAATTTTTTATTTAGGTAGATGGAAAAAAACACTTTTTAAGTACAAAATACAAAACATGCACATTATGTACTGTGATTTCTGAAAGTGACATATATGATGGGGTCACAACCCTCGGCTGTCTTCCTACTGGCCCCTATTCAGGGCTACAACACAAAGCCAGCCAATAGGGTTAGCCCCCTTAGAAATTCTCTGCTGCAGCAGGAGTCGTCATCTTCTTACAGTTCAATCTGACAAGTCATGACATGACAGATAAACACACTGAAAGTATAAGGAGACATACAGCTAAATACTAAGGTACTATTAGGTACTTATAGGTATTACATGAGGAAAGACAATGTAACATTATATCTTCTGAGGATTTTCTTGTGTTTAAAGCCGTATAATCATCTCATCAGACAGGGGCACTATCAAAAGAGGTGTCAAACATTAAAACAGATGTCTATCATATAAATATGTTTTACAAAATGCTCCTTTTAATTGGATGTTGAAACTGAATGCAGCCCTGTTCCCGAGGACCTCACCTGTGACCTGCTTTGACCTCACAGGTTAAGGGTCTCAGGGACAGAGGGGCATACTGTGAAAGTAAAATACATAGAGAGGATTTAAATATAAAGCAAGCGAATGTAGAAAAAGTATTAAAAGAAAGAACGGCAGAGTCGCTGCACCGAGACAAAGACATGACCTCATCTGACATTTGGATTCTGCGGCACGGACCGGTCTCCTGGTGTGCTGCAGATCAGAAGCAAAACCGGTCAGTTCAATTAAAGCCTAATCAGCACATGATCACGACATATTTGTCTACATTTCACTCGCACTAATCTTTTGTTTTGCAGAGAAGCAATCAGAAGCAAAGCAACATTTTTCACTGTAATCTCAAATAATCTCAGCAATGCAGCAGCTGTGCACATTGTGGCACACAATTAATTCAGGAAAACAATTAATTTTAACAGTTGTTAAATGTCATGGACATTTTGAACATGATTTTTTTTAACTAGCGCTGACAAATTACAACATCTAATAGCTTTTCAGAGCTTAAAGAACTAAAAGGGCTTTAGAAATCAGCTTCATACATATGTAAGAAACAAAGTAGCCTAGATCGTAACTAATGTGAGAAGAAATTACCTTAATGTTCATCCTTTATATGTACAATATGTAAGACATGTATATAGCCTAAAATATGGCACATATGTGGCAGAAAGAGACGCATGATTAGTTCTAGTTTTTGATCTTTTCTAAACTACTGTACAACTTTTGAATTCTACACAACTTCCTGTGAAGAAAATTTAGATAAATATACATTGAAATATACAGTCCCCAAGTATTCAGTCAGAAACATTCAAAGCTGCAAAGGTCTTACAGGATACACAATATCTTAATGCAGTTCTTATTACTCACTTATTACCATATTTTATCAGTCCAATATTAAGAGGAAGGCATGATCTGTGCCCTGACTTACCAGGTAAAACTAAAGTAGTTCCAATGAAGAAAAAGACAAAGACGAAGAAGAGCAGTACCAGGAGAACATATAACACATCAATCCACCTATAAATAAAGTAAAAATAATGACACTTTAGTCACAGTCAAACTGTTACAATATTGTTGTAAAACTTGATGTATAATGTGATGACAAAAGAAAAAAAAAAATCATTGCGTAGAAATATTATAAGCTGATGCCACCCACTGGTAGACAGACAGAATCACACACACTACATAGGGAAACTGAATATATTCATATGTTGTGAACAAGAGGAATTAGCACATTTTATGACTCATCTGCCAGGAAAGTATGATTATCACGTAAAACACCTAAATGTGAGTGTGAATAAAGGTGCAATGTGTCTGAAACAAATACTGCATCAAATTGTACTGCACTAATGTATAAGATGTCTTACATACAGGTTGACTTCATGAGCTACAGGCCAAGTGTGTGGAATACAGAAATGTGATGTTGAGATTGTCTGAGTTAATGTTACATGTGACAGACATAGGAGCTGGAGCGGATCACAAGGAAGAGCAGACATTTGTCATAACTTATGAGAAATGAATTCTGCATTTGTCTGCAGCAGAGGTTGTTTTTTTTAGGTTTGTTTGAATCACCATTATTCATGTCAGCATCAACAAAGCAAAACTAATGATTGCAAATCACATTAGCACAACGTAAATGGACATTTCTGTATTGAATGCATTCATCATAATTACAGCTGGTGTAAATACGTATTGTTCAATTTCGCAATTCCTTGACAGTTGCAAATTTTGCTCATTAGCCTTTCTGATGCAAAAAAGGTAATTATAATGAGAGACATTTTCATAAAAGACTTACAAATATGGTGTTGAAGTAAAGTGACAATTAAAACAAGATGCAAATAAAACACGAAATGTAGACATGACCTGTCGACAACATACAGCCTAGACACTAATTGAAAGGCTTTTCAGTGTGTGTAAACGCAGATGTAATTTCACAATTATATTAGAAATACATACACACACAAACAGTAAAACATGATTTATAACTGTCGAAGAAAAAGATGCAAAGAATTTGTGAAGAAAAGTTTCAGATAAAAATAAGTGTCACCTGTGCAAAAGATAAGCATGCAATCCTTCATGCAATCCAAATAATACATTCATCTAATGAGTGAAAATGTAAAAAAAAAAGAGGACAATCACCTTAAAGTCAGCCGCTTCTTCTCTTTTCTCTCCCAGACAGAGTCAGTGTGTGTTTCCTCTCATCTCTCTCTTGCTTTTGGTCTATACCGGGGCCAGACAAGAGTGCCCAGCGGCAGGTAGGTTACAGACAATAGTATTGATTCCATTATTCTGCTCTCTACCTGCCTATCTGACTAACACCAACATCTGTACAGCTCCTCACCCTTTGTCTCTGCAGGGCTGCCGTCACAAACACACAGGAGCTGCAAACGAGAGAAAAATAAAGAAGCGAAAAGGCTTGCTTACTTGTACATTCACACACTAAATTACCCGGTGCACATGCTATCCAACACTTACAGACAACACACACACACACACACACACACACACACGCACACACACACACACATACACACACAACCACACACACAGTCATTTACCCTCCATGCTGCATCCATGGCTTCCAGTCGTCCCTTTTTGCTTTCATTGTACCTCAAAGTCTCTTCTCTTCCTCTCTCTCTCTCCCCCTTTTTACACTCTCTAGTCGTCAACCTTCCATCTCCCTCTTTTTCCTCTCACATCTCTACTAGCCCAGTAACCCCCCTCCACACACACACACGCGCACACACAAACTCCAGTCTGTGAGCTACGTGTATGTGTGTGTGAACATGTGAGCTAGGTGTGAGAGAGTGCAGTGAGTGCATGTGCGTGTGTGTGTTTATATGTGTGTGCCTACGAAAGCGACAAACTGTGTGTGTGAGAGAGAGATGATGGGGGAGGGTGGGTGGCAGAAAGGCTAGCAGAAAGTGGGGATGGAGGGGGAGGGCCAGAATCTCTAATAGGTGGGGAGAATAGAGAGAAAATATGAAGCCCAGGAGTCTCATGAACCTGAGAGCCTGACATTACTGCCTCCTCCTATGTGTACAGCAATCATACTATCATCAAATTGATTACAGGATTTATAGTGTTGCACCAACATAACTCTAAATTGCAGCTTGAGTGACATCAAACACACTAAATAAAGCCATCATGGAAGCTTTGCCAATTATAAAAATATGTGTGGATTATACAGTTTAACATTAGAGGTTTGCTATTTGGTACAGTCAACTAAATGCCTAAATTATTATTATTATTATTATTATTATTATTAATAAATGGTACATGAAGCAAAATAAAATACTGAGAAAACAATTGCATGCACATCCATGTTTTGCATTGTGAGCATAATGAAACTGCAACAGTTTTGCAATAATTAATGTTGAGTAACATTTTTCAATCCTCTTGTATTTTCACAAATGTAATATTTCTGTTTCAGCTGTTCAGTCGGTTCAGATGTCTGAAGGCAGTTTGATTCTAATATTTGTCCTACTCTCTAAGAGGACAGAGAGTAGCAGTTGTGTTTGTTGGATAACAGAATCATACGGCCCTGAGGGAAATTCAGAAATGAAAGTAAATCTAATTTAGACCCACTGATTGGCTGGCTGTTCAGCAAGATGGAGCATAAACACTACACTTGATGTGTAAGCACCATTAATGGCTTTAAAGTGTTCTGACCATGTTGTACAACACAGATTATCATCAATGTATCACACATTTAGAGAAAATGATGGTAAAGCAACAAAGAAAATATACTGTTCTTGGCCTAAAGGAGGAAGCAGTGACTGAGGCCTGAAATAACACATCTGTGATGGATAGATACGTTAGCCAACAGTAAAACAAAATATGAAACTGAGAAAAATACAGGGACAAGTAAGCATATAGACCGCTTGTATTATTTAGTGAAACACTTAAAAGCCTTCTTTCTGAAAGGGAAGCAGAACATATGATGGGAACTGATAAAGATGAACTCAGCTTCACCTTACTGTATATCAAAAGACTTTCAGATAAAGCTTCTGTTTCATAAATATGCAAGATGAGGGTTCAACCTTTCAGAAATGTAGGTTAGAATAAGAACACCACACCATCCATACATAACACCTCATGAATATTCATGATGTACCCATATTGCATTTATACTTGTCTGTGTCACTTTAGCAGCAGGTAGAAGACACATACTCTGCACAGCTGAATGTGTTTCCCGCTTTGATCTTATTCTGTATAACTGTCTTATTCACAGCTTCCATGAAATACAGGACTCTTCACATCCTCCCTCGTAGCCACGACCATACTGTAATGCTATGCCATCTAAATTAGCATAAAAACAACATGGTGAATGTGTTTACACAATCTGCTGTGGTCTGCGTACTGCGTGTTCTGCGCTGTCCCCTTGCACTGAATGTGAGTTTCTGTGCAATATGTGACTGTGTAGCACATACTGTATATTCTACCTCATCCTGCATTAATGTCACCATGACTAATTCCTGTCCATTTTCTGCACATTCTGATTGTGAATAAATTATAGAGTGCAGGAGTCTTTGCCTGTTCTCCTTGGTCTGTCCCCTTGCCAATAGATTACGTTACAGCGCGGCTATCTGGGCGCCATTTTGGCTTATAAACTAAGAAAAAGCAGCTCTTTCTGGCATGAGCAGTGTCCGAACCTGAGTGACAAAGGCAGAATGTCACAGACAGGTGTGTGTGTGTGTGTGTGTGTGTGTGTGTGTGTGCCTGCGGCTGCACTCTGCAGTGCCACTGAGAGACAAAGCATTGGGAGTGCTCCATAGGAATGACATCATCAGTCTGGGATGGTGTCTGCCTTGTCTGTCTCGGGATCGAGATGCTCTACTTCACTGTTATATGCTGAGAGACCAGAGATAGCATCTTCTGCAACATGTTTAATCATCACAAATGTTTTTAGAACTAAACCTTTACAGAAAGTAATTCTGGGGTGCTTCAAAGGACCCGCATTTCTTTACTGTACATTAGCCCTGCCCCGCACACCTTGCAACATTCAGCTTCTTTACTGGGAGAGGTTGTAGTATTTTGCTCATAGTTCTAACCTTTAAAGACATTTTTAGAGCAGCATACGTGCATGTGGATGTATGTGAATATGTTCATATAACAATCTGTTCAAACATATGCACAGAATGCAGCATCTGCCAAGCTGGAAAATGAGCCAAGTAGAACCAATCACTGACATAAACTGTCTCTGGTGTATGACAGAGACAAAAAGGCAGGGCACATAGCCCTTCCTCCCATGTACATTAGCCCTGCCCCGCACACCTTGCAACACTCAGCTGTCTGTTCTGGCAGGAGAAAAGCATTGGTGGGTGATAAAGAACCCTAAGACTGACAGTGCAGAATCAGCACAATTCTGATGTATGCTCCATTTTTTCCGCCTTCCAGGAGGGGAGGAGAACTGGTTGTAACGCAGTGCAGATGGCTGCTGTCTCAACCACCAGACCGACATACTGAGGGGAAAGGAGGAGGGGAGGTTGTGGGGTAATAAAACTGGATAAATTAGCGCAATGGCATGTGTTAGTGGATGCACGTGACTGCACATGGAAGTAGCATGTGAGTAAAAGTCTACTGTCAGGCAGACAAGGTTCCTCTACCTGTTGTTGTAACATACAGTAATATATGGATCTGATGAACTAATGCAAAGCTGTATATAATGTATATGGCTCTTATAATATTTATGCAATATATGTTATGCATTGTGCTGTGTATACAGACTGTGTGAAAACGACTGGGGGTTGAGAGGTGCAGAAAAGGGGCAGGGTAAAAAAGAACATAAAGTTGCCTATCTAAACTGATCTTATCTGGCTAAGTGCCCTTTTCTGACTTCAAAGTTGGTTATTGCATAAAAATGGATGTTTGTAGTCTTCTCTTACAGGCATCTCTGCTGCAGTGGGAACCACAGATTGTTAATTTACATCCATGTGCCTATCAAGCATTAGTTAGTATTCCTGACAAGCATGCAGTTATTACAGATATTACACACAAAATGATACACAAGCTCATGTTGAAGTAAGAAAGGCTTCATGAGTATTTTATCGAAGGGGAGCGAATCTGATTAGACCTTGAGAGGATAAAAGGCATCGCAGTTGAAAAGGACAAGTCATGTCATTAAACACTAGGAGATTCTCTGTTGGAATAACAACATACTTACCTCTCTGCTGGGGGTGTGTCAGATGTGGTAAGGAGTGACCCCGCAGGGAAAGCTAGAAGGTTGTACAGTTATCTCCGTGCTATTTATTATGCGAAACCATACAACCAACTACCTCACACTGCAGAGCACAAGGGTGTTGAGTTGCTCTCCGGGCAAGATCTTCACCAGAAGGATGCAGGTCAAGTCAAGTTCAGTGCTATTTATATCAGATTTGATGGAAAATGGATGCAGGTGTCTTTGCACTGTACACAAACTATACTATACACCTGTCTAGCTCCTGTCTACCAATCAGCCACTTAATTCATTCCTTACATCCATCTAGCTCTAGGTAATATACTCAAATAGTTGTCATTTAATCGCTAAATTATTTAGCAAGTTTTGAAATTGAAGCATACAGAATGAAAAGGGACTTAGCCTTTTGATTTCCTTTTTCATACTTTGTTGAACTAAATAACGATTTCATGCTATTTTCCCCATTGGTCATGGATGTGGTGAAATACATGATTCTCTTACATGAAGTATTGCTTTTTCCCACTGAGCTCAGTTTGTGGTACATCTGTGTCCGTACATATGGCAAGAGGACAATTGCTATTAAGTTGTTTTTTCTTTAACATGAAATAGGGAAATTAATTTGCACAACAACCATATAAGAGTTAATCTACTTGGGGTTAAGAAAATACCCCTACACTGAATGCTGCAATAGTTTTGATGCCACAGAAATAGAAGTGCCCTTAACTGCAGTGAAGCAACTCAGGTGAGAGGCAGCACCACAGCCTGGAGGTAAGTTACAATGAGCAGGTGCACACACAAGCAGAAAGACTATCAACTGGATACATGATGACTTACTATATAAACCAGGGTTAGGCAGCCCTGAGCTAGAGAGCCACAGCCCTAACTATCTATCTATTTTCCAACTATGCCTTTCCCGTTGTTCATTACCTGGATCAGGTGTGTTCAGCCAATCAGAACTGTAAGTGCAGGGGTAAATTTTCACACAGTGGCTCTCTGGGACCAGGGTTGCCTACTCCTGGCATAAACAATAGTGGAACAGAAAGACAACGTTGATATATCTGATATAGGAAGGCCTAAGACTGAATGGAACAAAATATAAGACAAAAACAGTTGGAATGCAGCTATGAAAATCCACTTTCACACATCCAAGCCTCTCATGCAGGTGTGAGTACTACAAAGGCTTTTGCCTGTGCTCATTCATAGCATTACCATCCATTTCTTAGGAGTTGTTGCCCTCTACTGGTGACTGTGCACATCTCTGCACTCTCATTTCTCTAACTGTCCTATTCTTTCAATGCCACAAAAGAGAGCATCACTGGCAACTGCAAAATGCTGTTTCTTAATAACGATTGGCTGTCCTAGGATTGTTAGATACAGGATGCTTAGAGTAAACAATCAGTACAGTACATTATCCCATCATGTCGTCAGTGTGAAAAGCATATACTAACATATATATTTTTTATTGTCTTTTCCTTCCTAAACATAAAAATAAGTGCAACCACCTCATTATTGAACAGTAATATTTGGATTCGCGCTTTCAGAACATTTACACACTGTGCTTTTTTATCCAAATCAGCTGCCTGATTCTACTTAAAGCTGACTAGTTATCATGGGAGTTAAATGCCATCTGCCTTAACACTGTCATCGCCATCAAGTCTCCTGTCAGCTGTGATATCTAAATCTGGGTTACTTCAGCTTCACGGACAAAATGGAATTTCCTTCACATCAAACAAGGTGAAACAAACAACTTCTAAACTAAAACTTATTTCAGATTTGTGCATCCTCTCTGTAGAAGTTGTAATTGTTGCATGCTACAGTACCACATTTGCTGGCACAACACTACATTCCAACAGCTACAGGCCGGGAGTATTATGTTACTCTGTGCACAGATTCAGACGTAACTGGGGCAAGATGATACGCTGTGAAAATGCCATTTAAAGCGTTTCAGCAGCACCTTATCAAGACAGAAATATATTAACAAATACTGTCGACATATAGGTGATTTCAGAATTGCAAATATTTTAAAAACGTGACGTTAAAACACCCTCTGAGTCTGTAACAGTGACAAACAAGAGCGGTATGTGGGAGATTTGCAGGCAGTGTTGCATCTGCTCAAGAAGCCTTACAATAAAGATAAGAATCAGTGACCACACCTATCTCTCTGCAGGGCTCATGTTGAAGCTATGGATTGACAATGCCCATGACGACAGACAGACATAGAGAAAAAGAAAGTAGATAAATGCATTTTAAAAGCATCTAACCAACTGAGCAAAGCACTGTTGTGACTGTTAGTTGTGCCAATGTTGCCTGGTAAATTTGTGTCCTATCCTTGCCTCTTCTTTTCTTTTTTGGTATGTGTTTGGAGTCCTAATCCTCTCCTTTCTGCCACTCCCTTTCACTCTCCTGTCCCAAAGAGCACACCCTCCTCCCCTCTTCTCTTCACTCACTCAACCTTTTCTGTGCTTTAGCCCTCGTGGGTCCCCATTTCCCGCCTCTTACCCTTTTAACCACTCTCTGCCTTCATACCCCCCTCCTGCACTCTCTGTCCACACACACTAGCTGGTCCCTTTTCATACCAACCACCTCCTCTACTTTATACCCCAGGTCTGTGATATTTTCACAGTCAAATCACGCAGAAATGCAGCGTAATTGTGCCAATGTCAGCTATCCTTTCTCTAACTCGCTTGCTCACTCCATCCTTAAGCAGGCAATGGAGGACTACTCCACTATGAAAAATGTCTGGAGTGATTCATAAATGGGGTGATGTCACTTCAAGTTCAAAATTCAATGACACACTTTGGAAGATAACTTAATGGCTACAGTTCTTAAGGGCACGTTAGAAATTCGTAGCTTTACTGGTCAGCACAAGACAATTTCACTTTCAAATCAGTTGGAGCAAGTGATAAAATGAATATAATGTAACTCTAGGAAAACTGAAAGAGGGAAAATGCACAAGTTTGAATGTACTGTACCACATAATTTCCATATGCTAAAGCTATGGTGTCCAGTACTAAAATTAAATATGAATATATGACCTTTGCCACTACCATTATAGTAATGGCATAATGTTGAAAAGTAAGTAACAATAAGAGCGCAACCTTCTGTTCTGCTGAAATATACATGTGTTTTCTACCAGGTGAGAGCAATACTCTAGCCTACACTAATCTGCTTTGGTTGACGCCATCCTCATGTACCAAGATGGCAAAATGAATGTTGCCATGGGAACCTTTTGCCTGGCAACCCCAACGGCCTGGCAACTAGCCAAACTGTTGCTATGGCACAGCTGTCAATCTACGCATACTGCAATTGGTGTGCGTCTGACCCTACGTGGCTCCTCCCTTTCAAAGTTTCCAATCAGATGCGTGATGGAAGAGCGTATCTGTTTAGAAATTATACAGCTGGGTTTCAAACCAATTTAGGTGTGTGTGTGTGAGAGATGTGGTGGGGATGTGTGGTAAGAAAATATGGGTTGGCCAATTATTTTGCCAAGCAAAGCAGCAGAGAAGCAATGGCATCCTACTTCGAAATGTGGGTGCATCTTCAACAACACTACAGTTGTGTTTTGTATTTTAGTATAAAATTTAATCTCTCCACAACATCTGGCCAGCTGGTACATCAGCATGACTTGATCATTATGACATAAAAATGATTTATACGTTTTAATTGCCTTGTGAGTTTCCTGACAAATAATACACTTCAGATAAAAATCTTATCACTCCTCAAAATTCCCACAGTCTATTAAAAGGCTGAAAATTAGTAAAGAAATATGTGTGTGTTTGTATAACAAGATAACGAGTGGATTTGAGTGATAATGAGTGAGTAAGGACACTCTCAGTGAATTTTACCTGACTTCACTGACTTACAACATGCAAAAATTAAAGCACCTTGTCTACAAAGATCCAGGCTGCAAATATAAAATATGATTTGTGTTTAAATGTAGTACTGAGCATTATACTGTTTGCATCTGCACTTGAACTTGAACCCCATTAACATTAATGTGTTGAGCTTCTCTGTCTGCACTCATGAGGTGCAAAAAGAAATGTTCGTCTGTATGACTACTCTGAATGATTGATCAAAGTCCTGAAAATAAGAAGATTTTGCCCTCATGACATTCTGATACTTCTATTACTGGTTGTCTCTGGCCATTAAATCACCTGCCAATATTTCATTTATATATACAGTAAAAGGGGAAATACAGATTAAATAAGATTGCTGCCTAGAAATATGATCTATAGGCTAGGTTATATAACAGAAGTTAGCCTTAAAATCAGGTTTAAATAAAACACTGAACAGATCAAATTGGCACTGTGCATGTGTTTATGACTATAAACTGTAAATGTGAAAGTGTGTTTAAAAGATTGAGTTCAGCGCACATCCTTTCAAATATGTCAAGTTTTGACATTTTTGACTAAAGCATTATTTCCCCTGTGTATTGAAAACTTACATTTATGGAGGATACTAAACTCAGGATTGAAGAGAAGCAGGTGGAAGCAGGTTATGTGGATAGGTAAATTCAAATGGTTATGTAAATTGACAGATGGGTGGATGATTGAAATGTGTAATACAGAAAAAATGTTACCTTGACATCATTCATTCATTACAGTGCACCAGATGTTCCTCTGACAGGAAGTGAAGGCCAACTAAAACACACACGAGAAAAACACACACAACGCACAGAGGTTAGAGGGAGACGAGATGACCTCATGAATAGAAAGACTGTTTAACCAAGAGGTCACAGGTTCAATCTGTGCAACAGCTTTAGTGTCACTGGGCCACGAAAAGCTACTCAGTTACTCATGTGTTGCTCTGGAGAAAAGCATCAGCTTCAAAATGTAAATTAGGAAAAAAAATATGTGTTTAATTTTACTGTAGTTTAAAGTTTAACATAACAAGGGAATGGTATCTAACTGTTGGGAAAAGTCTGACATACAGAACAGACGTCTCAACAGTGTAAGGCGCTTTTCAAACTGCAGAATTAATTAAATTATAATTACACTAATATTAAAAGTGTTTGAAGTCTTTGCATTGCATGTTGAGTACTGCCCTTAATATATGTTTGGATATTTACAAAATTATCCCAACATGATCAGCATCGAGCTTACTGCGAACAATTGCTGTTTGCCATGAGGAAATGACTGAGCATAACCCCACCAGATGCTACAATTTCAGTGTGTCATCGCTTGGAGGTATCAGGAAAGGATATTACTGGTGGCAACATAAATTCAGTTTCATGCTTAATTTTCTGTTTGAGATGTTTAGATAAACATTTGAGGGTGTTTAAATCCTGATATCTGAAAGCCTCCTCAGTGCACACATGCGTTACTCAGTGTGGACACAGCAATGCAGCAGCTTGGAGTGCTAAGCCTCCTGCTCCGGTTTGATAAATATAACTTCAAAAGAAGCAGCCGAACAGCTTTAGCTGACCGACTGCACATGAACATAATAACCCTCCACCCCCCGGGAGCTCCTCTAGTTCATTTACCCTTGCAAAGCTCCATGTCTGTATGTGCACGTGTCTTTGTTTCACTGCAAGCCTCTTGGAGGCTCCCCTCCTTCTACACTATACAATGTGAATGTATATAGAACCTAATTTTTCCAGAGGAAATACATCCTCCTCCCTCTTCTCCCTTCTATTTGCCCCTCAGATGTAATGCCTGATTGACCACAGCACCCCTATAAGAGGTCAAAGGGCAGACAAAACAGTCTGGTGTCATGGCAACCTGTGTGCCACCAACCAGAATAGAAAGGGGGAACACAAGGGGGGTCAAATGAGTTGTCAGTTAAAACTGTAAGAATGCTACTTTGTGTTTAGGCTAATGTGTGTGCAACACACAAACACAAATACATGCACATACTTCACCTGCACTATGAAAATGACCTTTATAATTTGCACTCCAGAATAATCAAGCCATATCCCTTAGTGCGATACAGTTAAGTGTAGAACCTGAATCAGAGTATCATATGGCAGCAATGTGTGTTTGCTGCGCATGCATGTGCTTGTGCTTTTCTGTGCGCGCATGGGAGACACTCCTGTGTGAAAGGTTCTTTGTGACTGCTCGAAGCAGTGGCAGTGGGGGAGGGGGCTAACAGATAAATGGGAAGCAAATGCATTCAGATCAATACTAAGCTGAGAGAGGGTGAGTGGGGTTGAGAAGAGAGAATGGAAGGTGGTGAGTAGAGAGGGAGGGGCCACAGAGGGACTGATTAATCATTCCTGTATTGTTATTGACTTTCTGTTAAAGGGGGTGAGTCAGACTCTGAATTATGTGTCCGTGCTTGTGTGTATATGTGTATGTGTGTGTTGTACTGTACTCATTTAGAACACAAAGTCATCAATTACAGGTCCAGACTTCCCTAAGGTTTGGCACTGTAGCCGGTTCAGTCGTGCTCTGACTACCTTTTTCATTCCAAGCATGTAGTTACAACTTTCAGGCAGTTAGTTTGCATATTCAGCACAATTTAAGAATTAAATTATTCATGTTTTGTAAAAAGAGCTAATAGGCCTTTCCATTTAGAAAAGGAACGGGGGAAGAAAAAGAGGCGAACAGGAAATCCCCTGTGAAGAGTTAATGAGGAGCTGACGACTGAACAGACACAACAGAGAGGGAGGAAAGGGAGGCAGGCTGCTCGAGGTGGAGGAGGGGAAACACTGCCCTGACATCTGACCCTCTGACTGTGACCTTGTTCACTGTCTGAAAGGACAGACAATGGACACACCTGAGTACAGGTCACGTGTGAGCACACACACATGGACATGTGCGCAGACATAAAAGACAAACTGCAGCTAATCCTTTAAACCAAACAGCAAAGAACACCCAATCTGCACCACAATAACTAATTAAATAAATAAAACTGACAGAATTAATTTGCAGTTTTAATAGCATAACATCAATGTCAGACATCGCCAAAGGCTGTGTTTTCTTCTAATTACGACCATTTTAAAAACAGAAACAAATTTATCAGAAGACTTATCAGAGCACTTGTCAAAGGATGGAGGGCCAAGCTAACTGAGTGAAAACCTCATTCAGTGTTACCTTGAACTTGAACAATGTGTCTGGTGTTTGTGCTGGGGCCACTTCCTGGCCTTTCCATTCCTCTGTGGAAGCAACCAACCACAACGTCTCTTTTCATCTTACCAATGTGACCCATGCTAAACCACAGAACAGCCCCCAATGGCAGGTTTTCCTTCAAAATCTTCATCATCTGACATGTAGAAGTTTGCCATATATTTTGCATACTGATACAGTATAATACTACACTTCAACAAGTTGATTCTCAACACCAGACTGACTAATTTTTGTTGCTTAAGTTAAAGTTCATTTTCTAATGATTCACTGAGCACATAGGCAACAAACACAAATGACGATTCCTCCTCCCACCCTTAACCTTCCTTTTTTCTTACTGCTCTGGCATCAAACCTTTTCTTTTTCCTTTACACACTTTGTCTCTCAACTGTTTTCACCGACTTGTCTCTACCTCTGTTTCTTTACGCCTTCATCTTTCTCTCTCTTCACACTACACCCACCTCCTCTCTGTCTGGCACCATAGAGTTGGCACACTTGAGGGTGTCGTTGTGTGACGTGGGCAACTGGCACCTCCAACACCACTGCAGAGCATGTGTATCACTGTAAAGCATAATGGAGAGCCTTGTGAAGACCATCAATATGTTGCCAGAAGAGATCTAGTGACACTTCAACCACTTGATCTATACACTTAGAACTCACACATAACTCTGTACTTTTAAAGCTATGATTTATGATTATTTTTTATAGATTTTATTCAATTAATAATTTTTTGCAAAGATTTGTCAATTATTTCACAGAGCATTGTCAAAGTACATGTTTTGCCGTGTTTATTTGCAATAATATGAAGGACAAAGCACTAAATCTCAAATTTAGGAACATTTTTAAAGTGATAGTTTAAAATATTTTGTGATTTTCTTGTTTTTCTGATGGATGATTGAGATGCAGCCTGTTCAAACTGTGAACTTTAGATTAGAATTTGACAACTTAGCTATTTCCCCATGTTTCCAGTCTCTCTGCTAAGCTAAGCTTAACATCTGACTGTTGCAGCCTCATATTTACCAGACACTAGAGTGGTATTAATATTCTTATCTCACTCTTTCTTTTTTCCAAGTATAAAATGAGACGACTGCATTTGATTTTGAAGATTTATAACAAATGTTGAGTCATAGTTCAACATTTCCTCAAATGTCCCGATTCTTGTTCTGGTTTTATCTGAGCAAGAAAGCTAAGTGACAATGTGATTTTAATGACAGTCGTAATGTAGGAAGGTGGTGACTATTTTGTGGTCTGCAGTTGGAGTAACTTATGAGAAGATATAAATAATGTCTGATCACATCATCAAAGCCTAATTCTTCAGAAACATGCTCCATATATCATAGATAACCAACGTACTGAAGAGAATATGAGTCCAGTAGGAGAGAGTACTGTGCTAGAATTATCGCACTCAGGCACAGTTTCACTATCTCCTACTTTTTACCAAACTCAAGGCTCCTGAGAATCTTAAGATGTCTGTGAGACGTCTAAAGATCCTAAGAGGTGAAGGGAGGTAGTGAGAATCAAAACTTGAAACAGAACATTAAAAAAAAGAGACACGCATCAAGAATGAGACAGTGGTAGGAACGTGGTGATAAAGATCAAATGCAAGACAGAAGAGACAGACACAGAGGAAAAAAGGGGATAGAGATAGTTTGCTGAGGCAACACTGTGACCTACTAATGCAGAACTGAGGAATTCTCACTGCTGACTCCAAACACATTCCTACAGGCTGCAAATATTAACCCCCACCTCACCACCTCTGCCTCAGTCTGAATGCACAAGGCAGCCACCTGGCCTTTCCATGAGGAAACTATTCATTGATATCAACTCTGTTACTGGAAGAGATTTTAACACTGCAGGGGGAGGGAGGAAAAACACAAAAGCACATTACTGTACCCAACACGGTACAGCTACCCTGAGCAAAACCAAATGACAGTGAGTTGTATTTGGGTTTCCCATACCAGAAATCATCAACACACTCAAGTGGGCCAGTCTGTGATTTATTTATGCTTTAGGATACCAGAGAATAAAGAAAAGCAAAATTATTCAAATAAACGTCAATGCAGCTTTCTCTGAATGAAGAACTATCTTGCTGCTGAGATTTGCTCCTTAATCATCAGTGGACTGTGAGGAGAGGCTCATACCCACATGGATCAGAAATTTATTAAGGCTAACTGTGAGATGTATGTTTGCTCTCATTTGCAGCCACACTTTAAGATTCAAACTTACCACCTACAGATACGTAAATAAAAAACTTAACTACGGTAGCATAGGCTGTGTGAAATAATTTAAAAACTCTGTGGTCTGAGAGAATTCTAACAAAATTAATGTACATCGGGATAAAAGGCATGCAACATTACTTTTACAATCATTTAGTAGGAAAACATTTTGGGGAACTTTATTGTTAAAGATATAGTCTAACTGATACTGATATTTTTCTTTTTTTTAGATGTGTTAGTTTTTAGTAGTGTTTCCTAAATAATACTGTTTTTTGCACTATTTGGTAACAAATACTTTGCATGACACGAAACAAAGGTTCTGGACCAGATTATAACCAGGGACATGTGGTATGTCTTATTTCCTTAGACCTCTGTGATACAATGATATTGGATCAGGTCATCACATTTACCATTTACCTGCATAGTTTTAGATTAAATAATCTCTTCTTGTTTAGTATACTGAGTATAATATTAAACTCAGGTATGTAAAATAACAAATTATTTTACATTATATTTACATTTGGTGAAGGAAGTATTCAGATCTCAGGGAAAGTAAAAGTTGTAATACTGCACTGCGACAATACACTGTTACAATAGTATAATAGTACAATAGTAATGTCTAAGTACATTATATGTACATCATACTATTATGTACATTATAGAAATACTAGCAACAATGTATACTAATAGCAAGAAAAATGTACTGTACTTTAAAGATAAAGTAATAATATGTTTTGCAGGTAATTACTAACTACTGCTGTTGGATAAATGTTGTGAGTATCAGTAGTAGTAATGTTGTAAGTCCAATACATTGGCTGGGAATAAATAAAAATATTCACATCGTCCAACTGGAACAAAACATTTCATGTCAGTCAGAGATTCAAAGTGGTAAAAAATTGTGCTGCATGTGACAGAAACATTATTAGCACTGTAGTTATAAGCAGGAAAGCCCTGTGGGTATCCAGATGGAGCTTTCTCAGCTCCAGCCCCTTTTCAACCCCATGTCCTACAGAAAGCAGACAAACACCGAAGCAACTGGAACACTGGGTCCACGGGGAATAGCTCTCACTCAGACCGTGAGAGAGCTGTGGTACATCCACAGTAGTCACGTGGTGCAGTGCTTTCTCTCGACGCTGTATGCCGCGGTCTGTTGTGTGTGGCCCTGTTCCCATCTCTTTCACACCAGAGCTACATAATTGATAGCGAAGGCCGAGTTATGTTTTATAAAGTGAAACACATTAAAGGCTTCCTCTGCACTCTAAAGTTTAGATGTGCTGCGATCAGTAAGTGGCAGCTTCAAGTTGAAGAGGTTTTAAATAACAGATACATTCATTGTTGGTACAATAAGCTGGGCTAATCCATTATTTCTGCCAAAGTACTCAGTATTGTTATAGAGAAGAAGTGCTATAGAGATGCACTGAATGCCTGATGTTTTAGTGTTATGATATGATATGGCTTGATTAGCTCCACAAAAGCAATCAGTGATTTTTATTTATAAAATACTTCTTATTGTCTGTTTTCAATTTGTTTGTAAAATGAATTGTGAAGCGCTTGATTCACAAAATATGCAGGGATATATTTATAATAAACTGAAAATGCTGATAAATCACCATTAATGTAAAAAGTTAAGTGCTCTCCAAGGAATTTGTCATCAGCATAAGTAAATATTTCAATAATTAAATGTAAAAGCATCAGTAATAAAACTATAATCATGGGTGCAAGTGGAAAATGTCGCCACTGGATTGTTTTCTTACCACAAAGCTAGCTAAAACAAGTAGAGAAGTAATAAAAACAAGTAGTTCAATATTAAAGTAAAGATGAAAAACCATATTGTTTGAATGTGGTAAATGTAGTGTGTACATTTGCAGGTGTGCAGGTTGCCATGAGTTTCTACGTCTAACCACACGCATTCAGGCATCAAGGTCACTAAATTGTTTAGTTATCCCAAATACTTTATCCGCACCATGTTTGTTAGTCTAGTGGCGCTGAAATAGTCAACAACTACATTGCTAATAGATTGTATGTTTAAGTGAACAAAAATGTGAGAAAATTAATTGGTCCTGACTTCTTAAATGTGGACACTATTTGTGTTTTAGTTTTATGCAATAGTACATTGGTTATATTTAAGTTTTGGGTGGTTGGTTGAACAAAGTAAGCAATGTGAGGATTAAATTGGCATTGTGATCACGGCAGTTTTCCCTATTTTTGAACATTTTAATAAATGAATTAAGGTGCCATTAGCACCTTTCCTGCTGTATTTATATATATATATATATATATAAGTTAAACCAACATTGTTTCTGCATTCTGCCAAATGGCGCACCCTGGCCTGGAGACAATTGGGGTATCTTTCAGTTTGTTTGCATGCATTCAGATGTACAAGTATTGAGAGCTTGTATCAAGTCTCCATGGAGATGGACAGCCTTTTTAAAGCCCTTTAAAAAGGCTAGCGATCCCGATCTGTTATGAGTGTGCAAATCGTGGCCACAATATTGAGAAGGTCATCCAACATGTTCCATCCTTTTTGGAAAGGTCGATTACTATAATTATTACTGTAAGAGCTACTACTGATTAAATTTGCGTATGTTTTTTTCACCAAACAATAACCTAGGGCTTAAGGGATATTAAGAACATGGATAGAATAAGGATTTATCCTAGGTCCTTGAGCACACATGCAGGGAAATACACTATCTTATCAATATTAAACAATGGAGGCGAGACTGAGAACAAACAGAACAGTGAGGATGGGCTAAGGGCTGCATGTGCACAAAGCATAAAGAAATTCTGAGCAATAAGTTAGGCATTAGTGGACACTAAGGGACAAACGGATGAGGTCTGGTCATATGCAACATAACAGGGACACAAACTGAGACCACAAAAACTGTAAGGGGAAGTAGTGGGTGGGACATGTCAATTCCAGAGCAGGAAGCACGATAGTCAAATAATTTAAATAGTTTGTGACATCTTTTTAACAGTTACATATCATCTTAAACTAAAAGAACCGAACTAGACCAAAAGCATTCCCTTAGTAACAGAATACTCTGTAACACTGTACACGTAAACATGTACAATGACAACGATCGACACAATAATGGCACAAACCGAAGGTTCCCGACCCCGTTCTTCCTTCCCTTCGCCCTCACAACTGGGCCCCAAACAAGCCTGAGCCTTTTCCTAGCACTGATCTTGTTTTCAGGCAAGAGCTATTTCAGCAAACATACATGTGGATTATAAAAGAACTGTGGAGACAGGAAAAATGTTCCAGCAGGAGTGGGAGGAAGGAATATGACTTTAGGTAGACAAACCAACAGAATCCAAATCAGAGCCGAGAACAGAAATCAAGACAAAAAAACAATAAAAGACAGAAATAATGCGTATATGATTACCTTTGTTTCTAAATAATAGTTCAAGAGGTAAATAGAGAATTCCAGCTTATGTTGCATAAGTCTGCTTTGTATTTTACCTCTTCCCGCGTTTCTTTCCCATTTCCAACTTGATTCCTCCTCTCTGTCTCTTCTTCCTCACTCTCGAGTTGGTGCCTTCCCTCTTGACTTGCAGCTTTGCATCTCTATTTCACTCCAGCCTCGTCACATTTTATCTGCTCTTGCCTCATCTCCTCTTCCTCAGACACCATTTTTCTTTTTTTCTCCACTTCCATGCTCAGGACTTTGAAGTGAAATGTGCCTTATGGACAAAGGAAATCAACGCCATGAGCAAAAGTACAGGAGTGAAAGGCAAGCGGATGAAGTCACGGGTAGTAAAGTGAGAGGCAGGTAGAGCTGCTGCTCAGTTTGTGCCTGGAATAGCATGTGCTAAAGCCATGCAGAACCGGTCCTACCATATGCTACACCGAGAACAGAAACACACAAAAATCTCTGCAGAGAGAGCTGAGAAAACAGAGAATGCAAGAGAAGGAGGGAGAAGGCATCAGTCATCATGTGTGTATATCTGTGTGTGTGTGAGTGTGCATGCATGCAGGGTAAAAATGAAGTAGAAGAGAGAGGGACGGACAGAGATTCAAAGAAAGGAAGGTGGGAGGGAATAGGAGGAGTATACGTGGAGAGAGGAAAAGGGGAGGAGACATTTTTCTCTATTTTCCTGTTCACATCTTTTTATTTCCCCTTTTTTTGTGAAGAAATCCCTATATTGTCTCCATGTGCACAAGCACCTTGTCAGTAGGTCATTATTCTGCCTTTCCATGACCGTTCCCCCTGTCATATTCCCCTTTGTTGAAGCCAGCTGTGCCTTTAAGCCAGTGCACTTGAACTCAGGGAGTGCTTTTCTTTCTCGGCGTACTTCCCCTCCGCTGGCCCCCCAGCACACAGGAAAGAGACACAGCTTGCAGGAGGGAGAGAGAGAGAAAGAGAGAGAGAGAGAGAGCAGGACAGAGGGGCAAAAAGGGGCAGAGAGAGAAATGCAGATGGGGGAGGGGAAGGATTTGTAAATGGTGGTGAAAGGCTATGTAACACTTGGAAATCAGTTGAAGAAATATATAAGATGCATGAAACAATATTTTAATTCAACCACAAGTTATCTTATAATTTCAAGGCAGAGAAGAGGCAGCTGTTGAAAAACTGATTTACAGTATAAAGTGTGTTTGTAACTTCATGGCAGCATACAATTGACAAAGTGCAAGGTTAAGGTCAGCCTATTAAGCAGAGCCTCAGATATCTGCACACATCTCCATGGCAACTGCTGACATGCAGGTGAAATGTTTCATAATAAGACAAATTGTTTGTGTTCTGGGTCATAAAGTAGACTTTTATACCGGCTTATGCTTTATCTATTTGTGCATTTTGTTAAAAAAAAAAAAGAAAGAGAGTGGGCAGTGCACTCACCTTGACTGATTTAATTGTTTAGACAACAGAGGGGGAGAAAGAGGGGAGTCAGGATTCGAACGCAGGCCAGAGGAGCCACATGTTAAACTGAACTATCCAACGCCTCTCACATCACAGGTTTGCATATGTTAAACTGTTCGATGTTATACAAGTGGTCCCTGAACATTTATTCAGGGCCAGAGTTTGCACAATAGTCTTGGATTTACAAATAGCCCTACATGTTACATCAAACATGTATTTATGAATATATGATGGAACTCGTGTGATTGGAAGAGGTTTTATAACTTTTAAGCAAAAAAAAACTTCTTAAAATAAAGTAATTTGGGTTTTAAATCGTGCCTTAAAAATATAGATAACATAGTCCAAAATTTTAAAATTTCCTTGAAACAACAACATAATTTGTTACTAATTTAAAAAAAAAGAAAGAAAAAAAAAGAAAGCAGTGTCCGGCCAATTTATTTCAATTAGTCAGTTTAGTCAATTTATAGCATGACCCAGACCCAGCTGTCTGTGGAGAAGCATCCAATTTAACATACAAAGATGATGAAGATTCCACTAGTGAATTAATAATAACTTTAGTTGGAATAGTGAGTTTCTTTCACGGAAATTCCCATTTTCCCTAATTTCACATTCACATTTGACTTTGAATGTATAGGCAGTGAGCAGTGGGGATTTGAGGGACTGTAACTTTAAATTATTTTTAAACTCTATGAAATGCAATTTGCAATAAAGAACAGGCAGAAGATTGGCACAAATAGGAAATCACTTGTCACTGAATTTATATTTATTTAAAAATTATTCTACAATTGTTTCATTCATACTTAACAATTCATACCATTGTTTACCATTCTATGTATTGTTTATTCCTTGCTAAAGCTATAAAGAATCATGTTATTGGTTTGCAACCATGTGAACCAAGTAGAGGGACTGAAATATCTAGTCACTAAGACAAAGAAATCTGATTTAATCCTGTCAAAGGCTTAAATAAACAATATATATGGGGGAACATAAGGTTGTCCTATCAACAGAGAAAACACAAGGGGTGGGTAAGTGTCATCATCACATGCACCCTAAGAGTGTAGGGCCATCTGCAAAACTGAAGTTATATAGTTGCAGAGGTTGCCAACAACATAACTCAATGGTTCCCAGTCTTTCTGGCTTGTAACCCTTCAATGCAAAACATTTTTGCAGAATGTGTTGTAACATGCTGCATATATCTGTGAATGAACTTTTCCCATGTTCCCACTGCTTAATTATAGTACCGACAGGTAAAGATCTCTTTTAATATTCTAAAACCCCACCGTACAGTACACCCCCTGCTCAGCACCAAACAGCACACACACAACTAGCTGGTGGAGTATTTAGCTGCTAAAGAGCCAGATATTTCCCTCAGCAGTGTTGCAGACCAAAAACAGAGCTAAAACAGAATAAATATTGGACTTACCATCAGGTGGTCAGACACATGACTGCTGATGTTGCTTTGTAACTAATGGATGTGTAAATGAGCAACTGTATGCTAACAAATTTGCCATATTAACTCACTTGCATATCACCTTTACGCTGCCCTCATGTGGCCAAAATTTGGTTAATGCAGATGTAAGGGCTTCTTGTCTATTAAAGCTGATTGTTTTTTAAATGACTGTTTTAAGCATGAATGTTCAATCCCAAACATAATTTTGTAAAAAAACAAACAAACTTATTTCTCCTTAATTCTCTCATTAAACCTTTATCCAGACCTCCAGGTTAAAAACCACTCAACTCGTGCAGCAGGCAAAGACATGTTTCTTTGGTTCTGCATTAGCTTGTCCACCCTTTATGGGGTGTCTCATCTTTTCTAAATGTAAGTAAGAAAAAGGTGGTTCATTGAAAAAATCTTGTCTTGTTGCCCACAATGTGCCAAACTGAAAAAGCCAACTTTTTCAATCTAAAAAGAGGGCACTGCTCTAATGCATTGCAAATACAAATAGGTATCGACCCACTGAGGGTGGAGAGGAGGAGGAGGAGAGAGGGAGGGATGGGTGGTTGATAAAGGTCAAAGGAGGTGTGTGCTGCGTTCAACCATACCTTTTGTTTAAGAGGTAAATATATATTCCACACTTACTGAGGACCAGAGGGGAGTGAGGGAGTGGATGCCACATCAAACACTTCTCTCTCTTTTAATGCAGACAAACTATTCTCCCAGCCCAAGGACAATCATTACCTGAGAGGAAAGAGACAGCATGTGTGTTAGGGGAAGAGATGCTTATACTGGCGCTGATCTTGAAAGGGCCTCAATCGATCGCATTAAGCTCCCCGCGAAAGAGAGAAATCAATGTTTTTAAAGGCGAAGCAGGCTGCATGTGGTGTATGCGTGTGGGCTTCATTGATACTGCCAGACGCGTTCAGAGAACGGCTGCTCCTGAAAAAGAATGATCACATTTCGAGGTCAAGCGGTTTCATTTCCAAAACTTATCTACAAAATCAGGACACTTGTGAGGAATTATCTACATGAAAAATGTGTGTGTGTGTGTGTCTGTGTGTCTGTGTGTGTGTGTGTGTATGTGTGTTAGTTTGAACAATCCCACTTTGGTTTCCTATTATCGCAGTGTAATACTCACCATTGTTTGAGGAGCACAAATGACACTTAGGCAGAGAAAGTCAATAGTTTTTAGATGGAGAAAGTAAAAAAAAACAATGACCTATGACTCTTGAAGGAAATAATTGCTTGTTTAACGACACTGCAATTAAATCAGTCTTACAGTTAACAACAGAAATTGCCCGCATAGGTTCAGTTTAAGCAAATGGAGTGGGATGGAGGTCACCAAAAGTGAGAAAGAGGGACACAAGGGAAACAAATACAGAAAAGCCTATTTAATTTCCAACCGTTATCAAAACGATGCTAATCAATAGAAAAAACACCCACTCTTCAACACTTTCTACGTCTCCCATCTCACCCCTCTGTTTCCCTTTCTCTCTAGCCATCTACTTCCATTTCTCTCATACACACTCACAGCAATAATTTACTCTTGACTTGGCATCTGGGGCAGGGAGTGTGATCGAGCAGAGGCAGGAGCGCAGAAAAATGTGCACAGATCCAACACACTGTCCTCAACCTACCTGCGCTGACGCTAACACATACTGCTGCAAGTGGTATGAGAAAGAAAGACAGAAAATATAAATGTACAAAAAGAATCCAAGTGATTAAAGAGACAATGTGTCTATGAGAAAGAAAGAAGAAAAGGGGCAAACAGGTGTGTCCAACAGAGAGCAAACATGGGAGACATGAGAGTGTTATGTCTGTAGTATATTTGTCTTTTCTCTCTTTATTGCCATTTTAATATTCAATACCCTGTTAAAAAATGCATAGTTTCAAACTAAATTTATGCTTGATAAGAGTATTTGGCTGAAAGCAAAAGATAATATTTTTAATTTTTAATGGGGTTGCGTTTTAGACACTTGCCAGTAACACTTTTGCCTTGGCTGAAATCTGAGAAGAAACTAGGCTGCTCTCTAGTGGTTACAAAGAGAAACAAAGACTTTCTGGTATGCCGTGAAATGCAACACACAGATCAATAAAATCTGAAAACCAGTGATGGAAAAGTAATTAATTCTCCCTAGATAGCGTTTTCATTAAATAATACTTTTACACAGCACCTCTTACCTTTGTTTCACAACAACTGCTGCTCTGCACGCTCAGACATGCAAAACACTGACATGTATAATGGCACGTAAAATATGATGCAGTGTCAAACACACATTCACCGTCTGTACTGTGTGATTTATAGCTTCAGTCTTTCAGTCTGTGTGGCTGTGAGCTGCTGGTATTTATGGACGCTGTATTGATCTTAAGCAAACGGACTCACAGCTTGTTATGGTTGAAGCTCTGTGGTCAAAAGAGCACTGGGTGCATAGGGTGTAGTTACAGTGAATGCAACAATTATTTGAAAACAAATCACAGTTTAGGCTAAGTAGTGCCACACAAAACAAAAGAACTTCACCTATCTGACAACACATGTTAAGATCCACTGTTAACCAGTCATCTTTTACAGTTTCACATTCCAACATTACAGTGTTCACATACTTTCTACAGCAAAACCCAAACAGAAAAACAGCCAACTTACGTGAGAAACAGGAAAAGACATAAAGACTAAAGATTATATACAGAAAACATAGGATCATCTTACAAAATATGCATTTTACAATCCAACATAGATTAAATTAGTTCCAATTAAACCGGCTACATTCAAATAGATCAATAATTTAATATTTAACAGCATCATTTACATAATGACTTTTATTTTGTTTATACTACTCCACCACATGCTTATCAAACTCTTTAGTTTAAAAACCATCAGCTAAAGTTCTTATGATATGGAAGAAGAATATGCAATGAATTCATTAAGAGTTTTTACAAAACAACTGCAGAGCTGATTTAACAGCATTATTGTTAAACTGTGGTATTGGAAAGTTTTCTGCCACATAAACCTTCAAAATACAATACAGTCAACTTAGAAACATGACAATGGTGTAGATGAGACTACTGGACAAAGTAGTTCATATTAGCTCCAAACCAGCTACATACTGGACTTATTAACAGTCAAAATAAATTATGAAATATTTATCTTCTAAATACTAAGCTCTATCAAGCAAACATCTTAAAGAAAAGTGGAGGCACAGTGGCACTTTACCATGGGAGTAATTATATCTGAAACACAATGGTATAGAGTAGTTCATTATGCTACAAAATTATTGTATATTATTATTAAATATTTATATTAATTATATATTAATATAAAGTTTTCGGAATCAATACATTAGACCGTGTATTTTAAAGAACATTGAACCTAATTGGAGAGTACTGACTATTACTTTTCTACTTATCCCAAGAAAATGTTGTTCAGTGGGAACTGGACTTGTTTTTAAGTCCAGTTACCACTTGAATCTTCATTTTTCTACTTACTAAGCTTTTTATGAAATACTTTTATTTCTCTTTTTTTTCTTTAGCTTGTCTTTTACTTATAACACCCACAGGTTTACTGTTTAAACATTTGCCCTGATATGATAAAATATTGATTTTAATGCCGGACCTGCACTTGTAATAGTCTCACCTGGACTGTGGCGGATCTGAGTAATTGTTCCACCCAGTTTTTCAGAACCTGGCAACTAAGAGGTGTAAGTTTTCATCCAGTAATTCAAATAGTAAAATAAATGTAGCTTGGCAGTAGTACAGTATTTCACTCTGAAATGTGACGGAGTAAAAGTAAAAGTACCGTGGGTTAGTGCATATATATCTTTGATAAAGGGTACTATGTTAGAATATGGATCAAAATAAGCCAATGTTATCAAAAACAATGATGTCTCCATAATATCTATCACACACAGTCCAACCCTACAGTGTGAGTGAAATGCATTACAGTATTACAACATCAAATGTCATCAGAGGAAAGTGAAATTATCATGTGATTCGTAGAAACGAACAAACACAAGTTGTACTAGAGTGAGTTCAGCTGAGCTGTTTACCTTGACAGTCCATACTTGGTCCGGGCGGGGTGTCGCTCTCTGCAGGGAGCCAGTCAGCTCTCGCTCACGGCGCTTAAAGGAAGTGAGTCACGCTGACGGTAATGTTACGTCTCTGTTGCGGCACCGCGGAGAGAACAAGGAAGCAACATGTGCAAACCATAATAACTCCAACACATCAGCACGCAGAGGCACGTAGCCGCTACAAGACACCGAGAGCCGAGGACGGACACGTTTTGTCTTTATCGTGAGTACCTGGTTTTGTTTGTTTTCTACTTTGACGGACTCGTGTTGTCTTTAAACGAGTTTATTGTGAATATAGGTTTCAGCCTGAAACGTAAACGTAGGCTCAAGTGTTAATTTGTTTCTGTCGTGTCTCGTATATAGTTACATTTATATCATTTTAGGTCGGTCCCCCACTTTTAAACGTCTTTCCTTTTCTTTTTAATGTGTAATCAATCTTTATACTGACTTGTTACGTTGGTGTTCGACCAACAACTTAAACTTTTTGGACTTTAACTATAATCACGTTGTTTGTAACGGGTCATCGTAATAAACTACAGTTTATATATTATTGTTAAATGACCATGTTTAGCTGAGGTAAGTTGAATGATGTCGCTTCTTACCGAAATTGGATTCACAGGCCTGTTTCTACTAACTTTCTGAATTTCCACTGGGGGGTTTCCGTCTGTCAGAAACCCCAGACGCGTTATTTCCAGCATGTAACGTGAAGTTTCCTTTATCACAATAGAGAAATACACCAGAGATTGACACCGAACTGCTTTTATCTCTCTTTTTTTTTTTTTTTTACTTTTTATGATTGTAAGGGATATTTACAACCACACACACACAGAAACACGTGGACTCCATAGTTCAGTTACTTCTTTGTTGTGTCTCCTTTGTTTCACACAGACGCGACAACTTTGTCACCTTAGTGAATATCGACGAAACCAGACAAAAGACCTGTCTCCTCTAGCTGTTAATCACATTTACACACCTCTGTTCAGAGGTGATTGCGCTTATTGTGAAGTGACTGACCTGTATGAGGAAACTCATTCGACGCTGTGAAATGCTAAACACACATTGAGCATATGAATAAGCTGAAGTGAGGATCCACCCATGCATATAATTTATTTCATGTGATGCTATTGATTGAAAAGCGTGACTCATCTTGACCATGTTGAACAGAACATATTACACTGAATGAGCAGTGATTTGTTGGATGTTACACGTTGTCAGTGAACACACAGGTACAAGGACAAAAGTAACGGCAAATATAATTATTCAGTATTATATATATATATATATATATATATAGACTCAGTATTTTTGTTTGACTGTTTCATTGGATGAAACGCTGTTAACCTGGACTTTAAGAATTTGTAATGGTGAGTTTTCAAAATGATTTATTAAACATTGTATAGATCCGAACAATTATTCAGGATAATAAGGATAATCAGCTTTTATTGTCATTGGATCACATTTACATGTTACAATGAAATTTGACTTTATTGCATTTTACTGCATTTAACTCATCCCCCCTTTGGGGGCAAGGACAGACCTGGTATCGGGGATGGACTGGGATTTAATCCTGCCACCTTCTGCATCCCAGTCTGATGCTTATCCCATTGAGCTACCAGGCCGCCTAATGGTCAGGTGAATGAAAAATGAAAATCATAATTCGCTGCTGCTCTAGTTCAGTTTACATGAGGAAATGTAAATCCCGTAACTAGTAGATGCATAATTTAACTACACTCAAATATAAGTATTAATTGATATTATCAAAGTGACCTGTATTATATGATGCTGTGACATGCAACAACATTTTTATTTTAAATCATATTCACAGTATGATTTTGAAGACAAACATTGGATATCAATAGGAAGAAAAAGAGGAATGACATTCAGTTTTGAAGCTGAGTTTTAATGTTCTCTAAACCCAAAACGGAAAACCGAGCAGAAAAACCTGTGGTCGCATATGTATGTCAGACAAAGTTGCATCCTGCAGGTCAGCTTGTTGCTAGATTGATATTTTTGCAGCTTATTCAGCCACTGAGTGACTAAAAGCAAAAGTGAGTTGTATAGCTGAGGAAACAACAGCAACATGACAATTTGACCCTGTTTACCTCACAGACTAATAAGTGACTGGAATATCAAAGCTACTGTTTAACCATCTAAACATAAGGCTGATAACACACACTCAGAGTTCATGTTATGACAAAACATATTTGTTAGAGATTGAAAGTTACTACTTCTTGGACTTTGTTGTTTCACAGAGAAGGCTGTGGCTGCATTTCTTGGGGCAAATAATAATTTTCACTCACAACACAGGCTGAAGCAATAGTGGTGTGTTTAAAACCACAAGAACAAAATGACTGTCTGCATCTGAAAGTTCAAGGCACAACTTTTTCATCAGGCACATCCGAAGGATGTTGGCACACTGAGCATTAGAGCATTATGCCTGCAAAGTTTGCATCGCCTTGGCCTTTATTAAACACACTGTTCTCTACGGGTCAAGCTGACATTGGCACCCAACCCACACAGACACACTATCAGAAGATAAACAGCACAGTGAGCTCATTGGATTTGCATGTCAACAACATTGCAGCAAAGGTTTGCATCTTATTTGCCTATATACAAAATTAAACCTTTTGATAACACAGATGTAAAATGGCAGAACTTTTTTTTAACATGTTTAATGCAGACGTTCCATAAAGGTGATTAAAAATAGAAGTTCTACAGCAGAAGTGCTGTGCTCCTGTCACAGAAGGGAAGTCAGTTACCAAGAACACAACTCAGTCGGCATTTTTGCCCTTCAGTTTGCAAATAAAAAAAAAAAAAGCTAGCGTGGCAATTACAAAGCCACATACACGTGCGCACACACACAAAAACACCAAGATGATGTTTTTTCTCTCTCATTCTATAGGTGTGAATCATGAAAAGAGAGGTGAAGGCTGGAGTCAACTTCCTCAAACGCCTGGTTGTATCGTGTGGCAAACTCGATGAAGCCAAGGCAGAACTGTTTGCAGAGAAGCTACAGAAACTGCTGAGTGACAAATATTGTGACCACTGGTACCCTGACTGTCCCAGCAAAGGCCAGGCATACAGGTGACTGCTCAAAACTCCACACATCTGTCACAGAATGCAGTATCTGTCCTCTGCAAAGATCATACAGTTATGCCCTTGTTTACAGCATCCCTGTATTACAGAGGAAGAGCTTCATATAAGAAAACATCATTAACATCTTATTCTCCACAGGTGTATTCGAATAAATAATGGAGTAGTCTGTGATGAAGTGGTCCTGAAGGCGTGTGAGGAGAGTGAGCTCACACCCAGTGAGCTGGGCCTACCGCCTGAGATCACGCTGTGGATTGACCCGCAGGAGGTGTGTGCGAGGTGAGTCACTGCTGAGACACAGGCAAAAAAAATGACTCATGCAGGCTTCAACAACACAGAGGCATTTCTCTGTCTAGCCAAGAATTAATGGGCGAGTTGTTGTCATGATGCATTCTGTAAAATGGTGAATAAAGAAATGTGTGGTTTAAAATAATCTCCCTCTCCACAGATCTGGAGAGAACAGCAGGCCGTTCACAATAGCGTGTTTCAACGAAACGGAAGGGGAGGACGAGGGGTGTGTGAAGGGAGAACCGGATGATGGCTCAATGGACTCAATAAATCTGGACACGTCAGATTATCACTCTGCCACCTCTTCAGATTGTAGTTCCACTGCATCGAGTGATAACGAAGAGGAGGCAAAGGATGGCGAGGGAGAGCAAGAAAAAGAAGAGGGTGTCGTCAAGAAGAAAGCGGCAGCAGAAGGTGACGCCTACACAATAGTGATGGTGCCCAGGATTCGAAAGCGACATGGAGAAGGGCCAAATAAGATCAAATACGTCAGAAATATGGTATACATTTTTCCTACATCAATAATCCCTTAAAATGACCAGAATTTGAATAACTGTGCTGTGAACATCCACTGTTCAGAAAGTATTAAACACACAAATGAGCCACAGTACAGCAGTGGGAGACGTGTTCCTTCATTACCATGAACATGGACTGTAGTTCGAGTCAGTCCCACATGTATTGTATTTGTATGCCACAAATATTCACTAGTACAGTGGTTCTCAAACTATGTGGGCTCCCTCTAGTGGTATGCAGGAACACCTGAGAATTTTTGGCGAAAATTAAATAACATTAAAGACATAATACTACTATAGTTTACAGGTGAACT
>JAUMHL010000009.1:14018366-14043823 GCA_032362345.1 Sandelia bainsii | reverse complement strand
CTGTCTGCCTTCTGCACGTCAGCGAGAACCAACTTCAATCAATTTAGCGACGTTATTACCGGTGGTGAAACGGAGTCATGTGATCGTTGTTGTGACGACTGATTGGTGAAACTAATGTAGAATAAATGGTTTAAAAAAAGATTCGTCGAGTAAGAAGCGTTTCTTCTTTACAAAACTACTCAAGTAAAAGTAAAATGTATGGTGCAGTAAAACTACTCCTAGAAGTATATTTAGAAAAAAAAAAAAGGTACTTAACTAAACGTAACTGAGTAAATGTAACTCGTTACTACCAACCTCTGGTCACAATGGTGGCACTTGTTTGACACACACTATTGTGGATTTACAGCTTAGTATTAAACCATATAACATTAGCAAACTCCTAAAAAGTGAAGAATGTGTGTCTGTGTATTATTCATAATAAATTTAATAAAGTTAGCAATTGCTGCTGTTGCTAGGTCATTTTCATGCCATGTCAGTTTTGCATGTTGTAGAAAGGAAAGTACCACTGATTCTAACCTTGCACAAAGTGTGTCTAACAGTCATGCTGGGGAGTCTCCACCATCCCTGCTAAACTCCTTCCAATCTTTCTGTTTAGCTCCCTGCTAGCCTCCAGTACTTCTACCATCCTGCACCAGTTTGGCCCCAGTACAAGAAGGCCACTCCGGTGTTCCTTACCACAGTGTGTGCGCCTCCAGCACCACCGCCTCCACCCCAGCAGGTATTCGGCTACTACATCTTGCCACAGCCACCTCCCCAGTTCATTTTGCCTCAAGCCGCTCTGCAGCCGTGGGGATCTGGGACGAGTTAGGCTGTCCAGAACTGCGTGGTGAAGGTGGATGGAGCTCCGTTGATTTCAGCTAAAACATGAGCCAGACTGTTTTAACTGCATAGCTCAAAGTTATTCCTTGCACAACCTGTGTTTAAAAAAAAAAAAAAAAAAAAAAAAAAAAAAAAATTTTTTTATATATATATATAAAAAAATTTTTTTTTTTTTTTTTCTCCATTTGTAATTTACTGCTTGACCTCGGCAAAGATGCCACTGAACTTGAGTGAGAACTTTTTTTTCCTAATGTGTCAGGTCTGCACTGCTAATTTTTTAATGTACTGTACACATGGAGAATGACTTCAGTCACTAACTCAGGAACTCTCAGCAATACGCTTAATGCCAAATTACTGTCTTTTCAGGTGTTTCTTGTCAGTTCTCTCACCAAATAATGTCAACTGTGTATACCTCACAGTTAATCAATGTAGAATGTGATTCGGGTTTTAAACTATTGTAGCTAGAGTGACAATATATGTATATTAAGAATATTTTTACTAAACGTTTTGTAAATAACAGAACTTGGAATACCACACACTGATGATGCACACTTTCTAATCCTACTGTCTTTTTGTTGTAATTTATTTGACCACCAGTTGATGGCACTCAACTCAAAGCTAACACATTGTATTTTTTTTTTTTTTACATTGGTTGCTGTATATTACAAACTTCACAGAACACAAACGTTGTTTTAAACTGCTTAATGTATTGATATGTTGTATCTATTTTGTGGACTGCTTAAAACTGTTTTTGTAATAGTAAGTAACTGTGGTGTGTGTATATGACGCTGCAGTCATAGATTCTCAATGCAAACATATTTCACTAAGTGCTGAGATAATGAAAAGATTTGAATGCATATTTATTTGCTGTTCTTGCGACATTCAGTCATTATGTATGTGCATCAGCACTGTTTTGCTTTTCCTCTTTCATCTTCATTTACCTTCTCATTGCTGCAGATTAAATCACATCATGTCTGGAATTATAAGTTGTCTTCTCTCGGTTATTTATATATCGGTACTGTTACACCTGTCAGTCTGAGCACTTTACTCATGTTGTCAGTCACTTTTGTAAAGACAGTCAGCAGGATGCTGCAGCGGAAGAACTCCTGTGTGTTGGGTGCGTCATTTTTAACCCAAGGTCGTGACGCTGTTCTTCCTTGAACAGGCCCGTGAAGAGGGAGTTTTTCTCGCTATTTGTTTGTCTTATGGAGGAATCGCCTTTTGAATTTATTTGCAGGAAATCTGGTTACTCGTGCCTTGTTAAAATATAAAATGGGCTTATTTACAGGAATGTTTTCAAAAGCAGACCTTTACAGCATACAATAAAGGAAAAACACATGTAAACCCATATTTTAAAATGGATGACTACTGATTAGAGCCAATGACGGTCATGAGTCAGTGCCAGTGTTAGCGAACCTTAATGTTTTGAATAGACCGCAACAAGTCAGAGGATGAATGGACTCAACCACAAGGTGTCACTCTGTAGCCGTGCGTGCATCACCAGAATAAAACAAGAAATTAATCGTTCTTTGAGGGTCTTCTGTTTTACTGTGTTTTAGTTAGCACAGGAAGATTTTCTTGTAGAACATCTAAACGTGTTTTTTCACCACCCTGCCATTGATCAGATCAGGCTGACCAAAATGAAGAAACGAAGTAAATAAAGAGTCTTTGTTTTTCATTTTAGAACAGTGAACATGCAATATTCGAGGGCTCTAATGCAAATAGGCGCTGTTATGTTATTCCTTGACAGCGCATCATACACTCACACACACACTCACGGCACACACAGAGAATTCATTTGCGGCAGAATGACGCACGCTCTTAAAAAAATAAGCCTTGCAAATAAGAGCACACAGTCCGCTGCAGTGTCCAAATGGCACAAGTGCGCGTAACCACGCCGCGCCGGCTGGTAGGAGTGTTAAGGTGAGGGTGTATGAGACGCAAAGTGCTGTGGTAAACACACAACTTCGATGAGCGACAAACGAGAGACGGGCCTGGTACACAGTGCGCCCATCGGACTATGCCTTCCTCAATTTGGGAAGAAAGCAAAAGAGAGGACGGAGCAGTGGAGAGGAACGGGCGACCGTCTCGTGTGCACTCTGGAGATGGAAATACAAACAAACAGCAACACGTCAAACAGCAGCCCGCATAGCGAATCCAAACTGGACTGTTTAAACTGTGATGGCTTGATCAGTCGAAACGGCGGGGACTCTGCAGAAGTATCTGTGCCGCTGTCACTTCCCGGCAAGCGGGCAACTCATATGGAGGGAGACAACCTCTACAGACTGCGAGACAGAAAGTTTTTATTAGAGGAGAAAAAGCGCCTCTGCGCTCTGGCTTTGGGCACTGCTCTGCTCGGGATACTGCTCATGGTCATCCATGCTGAGATATGTCCCTTCGTTTATGAACCGGTAGGTTAAAAACTTAACCGCATGAATGTCTTGGCCAGTGAAGAGAGGATCAAATCACACTACTAATCGGAAATAAATAGACTGGGGATGTTTGAAATGGGACGCCTGATGTAAAGCTTCACTTTTACAACCTTCTGTTTCTCACTTTCACCATTTCTCATTCTGTTAATTAATCTCAATCTCACAAATCAAATAAAAAACTTGAGCTACAGTGAAACACTACCCTTTTACACATGTTGCAAAAGGTTTAAGTTTTCTTTTCCATAGCAGCGCATGCTCTGTAAAGCAGTCAGATGCTTGGTATCAACGTTAAATATTTTTTTTCAGCTGGTCAAGACGTTTTGGGGTTTTCGAATTAATTATTAAATATAACTTAAATAACCCTGCTTCTATCATACAATGGAACTAAAGCCTGTTAACAATTGCTCTGCTGCTGTGTGGCAGCATCTCAACACTTCTACTCTTTGTGTATAATAATTTATTATTGTTATTTAAACAAGAATAGAACTGAATAGATTGATATTAAATCAGGTTGTCTTTTACTGGTGATTTATTTCAGTGAGTAAATTGAGTGTAATTGTTGCATCCCAAAATGACTGTCTCCATCTGTTGTCATAACAACTTGCTTGATTAGCAGGCAGCACAAGACCAGTGCAGCAAAACAGCAGAATCTGCACCTTGGCTTTGACCTTCCCTGACCTGCTAATTAGCTAGTTCATTTCCAGACAGACTATTTGGTAGTGCAGCCTCATGACATTAACATGCAGATCTCAGTGGATAACAATGCCAGGCCACACAATCAACAAATTATTAACTCCCCCTGACTTCCTACAGCACACACCAGTTCCACAAGTGGAAAAAAGCTCTCATGCATGCAGCAAAACATCAGACCACCTTCATGCTGTTAAGTCAGTGATTGATTACAGTGTCAAAGAGCCCACGTTTCTAATTTACATGAGCTGCAGTCTTTTGAGAAACCTATGGAAATATGGCCTGGCCCAGAGTATGCCTGATGCATTCAGAGAGTTAGATCTGGAGGGACGTGGTTGTGAAATTAACAGCGCTGGCATGAATATGACATTTCTATTCCAGTTTACAAATACGAACCAAGAACAGGTGTTGTCTGTCCATTCCTAACAACAGGCATCAGCTTCAATGCTGCTGGAAATGCTGATGCACTGGAAAAGTGTTCTCTGCCACAGTTAAAGCATATTATTTTGAAGAGACCGCGATGCTGATTTAACTATAGCTTATATAACCATTGTCAGCATTAATCTTTAAATTTCATGTGAAGTTGTGAACATAAGCTGTAACATCTTCCTCTCCTGTGGAATGACATGGCTTTCAATCACATAAGAGTAATTTTAATAAAATACAGCATTTTTGCCACCAGTGGAAGGCACTGATGGGCATCAGTGCAGAGTTTTTATTTTATTTTATTTTTTATTTTTGCAAACCAGTTTTAAATGCAGCTGGGTGTTTTGGAGCTGTTGTATTAAAGTTAATGCCAGTGCACAAAATTATATTTTAAACGTACCTTTTTATGGTTATGCACGAAAGCAGGGCTATTTATGGAACGTTTTCCACAATCACCTTCCCCTACAGCAAGATTGCTCACAGTACTTGGGGCTATCGTTCCACATCATTTAATGTATAATTAGAGTGTTTGTATGGGAAGTCTGAAAGTCTCTATGTCTTAAGTTCAGCTGCGGTAGAGCCAGGAGTGTGCATCTTGCCTGAATGCCCTCATGTCCCATTTTCTGCAACTCTTTGTTGTCTTTACAATCCAAAACAATATCTGCATATTCAGACTTAGTAAAACTGAGCAAAAACTGAAATAGACCTCAGCAATTTAAGATTTAATCAGACAAATGTGACATCTGAAGCTGCTGAGATTTAGTTTCATGCTATGATTCTCTCACAGACTATGTGCCCACTTGGTCTTTTAGCTCTGATATAATAATAAAACCTTCACATCACAAACAGACCAATGTACAGTACAAACATACTATCACTGTAGTATGCTTCCTAAATAGGTTTTCCTTTACTGTCAAAATGATATCAAGTATCACAAAGTTTGATATACAAATGTTAAGTGGGTAACACTTTCTAAATGATTAAGATATCGATCGCTTAGTTTGATTAGTTAGAAGGAAAATGCTTTTTGGTCAGGCAGCCTGCACACTATTGGAACACACTTTCATTAAACATATGACACATAACCTCTTACTGGTCCTTTGTACATAATCTTAAAAAGCATCCTAGCACCAGACCAGCCATCATATCTCGTCACTGCATGACATCGTTGGCTGCTGTTTTCCATATGTACTTGTCAGATTGTTATTTTCATTCCACTGTCTGGAAACTGGAAGCTATTACACAAGTCTTTATTCATTTGTTAGAAGCTTATATGTTTTGTTTTTGAACAGTTTGCACTAACTTAACACGTCTTATTCTGGATTATCAGCTTGGATTGTTCTTTTCTGACTTCAGTGCATCACTTGCCTTCCTCTTCGTTCGGTTGACTTCTTTCGGTGACTCTGCTTTATCTTCTTCTGACTCTACTTGTTATTTGTTTTGCTATTTTAAATTAACATCTCACCAGGGCCAAAGCAGATCAAAGTAGAGATGTCAACTTCTTTCAATTTCTGCATGTATTTGCAACTCCCTCACACATTGAAACCTAGCAGACACAGAGTATATGACATACTGCACAAAAGGATAGTAAAAGTGAGTAAAACGTATAGACTCCGAAGGGCAAGGTTATACTGAAGTTACCTTTTGCAGTCAGTCAATTATTTGTAAACCTATTCACAATTTTATTACAGCAAACTAGTTGCATACCTGACTGATATCAAAAGAATCTAGATGAAAACTAATAAAACTACAATGACTAACAAACAAAATTAACAATAATAATAATAATAGATATTTTATTAATCCCCTTGGGGAAATGGTGCCAAGGATTCGGGGGTCAGTCTCTTGTCCAAGGATACTTTGAAGTGTGGCTATGAATCAGGGAGAAGTGGGAGTCGAACCACCAACCTTGGGGTTTGTAGGCAACTGATCCACTGTCACCCCTAGTGTTGCCCCCATTAGTGAACTGAAGCCAGATGCATACATTATTGGAAAATATAATTAATTTATATTTGACACAACGTTTGACACCTGGAAGGTGATCCATGTGTGGCCACAAACATACATAAACCACCTTCTTTTGCTGTGGATTCAGTGATTTATTTTGAATTTTAATATCTGTCCAAGACTGTGAGAAACACTTCATGTTATTAACCCAAATTAGGTTTACCAGGAATGAAATCACTGTTTCCAGCAGGAAATGTAAAAAAAAAAAAAATCTATTTAGAAACTCAGCAAGAAACAACTTGTTCAACTCTCTGTGGTGGAGCTTGTGTGTTGAGCTTTTGTGGGGTCTTCTAATTGGCTCTAGATTAAATACAGACATGTTGTGGATGCTACAAGAGTAACTGGAAAACGACGTCACACCGTACCACCTACACACTCACACAGTTTCCTCAAGTTTGAAAGGTTGTAATTATGTTTTACACTGTAATCCACAATAAACTGCACTTCGAAAAACAAAAGAAAAACTTCCATTGACGTTGCTGAGATGTATAAATGACGGATATACAGTATGTGCTGTTTAAACTGCTGAGACAAAAGTGGTACACTCTAAAACAGATGTGTTTGTCAGCTGAGGTAAAGGTCATCTTGGTGTAGAATGGACTAACCCCCATTAAAGTGATGTTTTCAGGACAGATAATTAGAAATATTATTTTCAATAAGTCTTTCAGTTTTTTCATAACAGATAAAGGCAGAATAAAGCATAATTAAAACATTTCCCATATTACCCTAGAATGTTAAATGTCCTCTAAATGAAAATTTATATAATTTAATTTAATTTAACTGGATTTATGTAAATGTATAACTTTAACACCACATAAACAGAAACTCAATGTGTTTCCCGGGCACACCAACAAAAGTATGTAGAATATACAAATAAGAACCACCCATTTATCCATCCATCAATGAATTTAATGGCATTTTATCACATTTTTACCTCTACTCCCTAGCTGTAATATATAAGACAACTTTTAAAAATATAACTAATTATTAAACACAACTTGGACCTGGATCCCTCTGTCTAAAATTACATAGAGTAATGTTACTTCAAGCAAAATTATGATACAGTAACCAGCAACCTACATACAATTTTCAAGATTGGTCCATCTCATATGCAATGAGAGATATTCCAAACGAGGATATTCGTTTATTCTGAGGTTAAAGTCAGAACGCAAATAATATTTTTATGGTGGCCCTAATCCTCTTCCATAGGCAGGAGAATAAAGTGACGTGAACACTAGTTAATGTCCAGCCTTCACAGCAAAATTACTTTAAACTTTAAAATACAGTCCAAGCTGCTACATTGTTATACCAGGTCTCGTCCTGATTTAACTTGCTAATAATAAAGTATAGCAAATAAATAAATAAATATCAGGATCTAATGTTTCTTGAAAGTACATAATGTACTCACATATTACCTCTGATCATCTTTTATACTGACAAATGTACAATTTTACCCTACCCTTTTACAGAAGTGTGTAGTTACACATTCACATTAGCCCTTAGTGACTAAATGTTACTGAGTCTGTGAATGTAATCATACTTCTTTCATAAAATTCTATATACTTATCACTTCTACTTGATTTGGATATTCTGGTGTTCTTTCATTACCACAGTAGTCATAAGAAACCATTCATTAAAGCAAACATTCATTGTTCATGAGCTTATTCATTAAATCTGTTAATGAAGAACATTAATGGAAGGATATTGAATCTCAGCTGTTGCAGAAAGCCTAACTCTTATGTCTTATCTCCCTTGTCTCCATTTCCTTCCTAGGGCTCAAACATTGCTTTAATCATCAACTGTTCCATCAGCTTGTCCACTGGGTGTCTCCTGGTCCTTATTATAGCTTTCCATTATAAGGACATCAGGGTGAGTTTGCCTTTTCCCATTTTGTTTCCAATAGTTTGGAATCCCTTATTGTGGTGCTGTGTGTGAGAGTGAAAGCCTGTGTGTTTTTATCTTCAGGGCTCGACTTGACATATTTTGTGCATCACTTTTCATACCAGTACATTTTTGGTCCAAATTAGCTTGGTTAGAATCATGCTTTGTTAGAGATACTTGAGGGCAGTTTTAGACTGAGCTCTCGGTCCACTGATAGTAGCCTCAACACTAATTATCTGTGTTATATTTCTTGTATGCATAAAAATCACTGGATGAAAACCAGCCATGCACAATGTTGCAGCTGCAATATTTTTCCAGTCCACATGGCTTGCTGCCATTGTGTGTGAATTCAATATGCATGAAGGTATTTGGTTGAAATTAAACAGGGTAAACATTCTTTCATTTGCTTTCGTACACATTGGCAGCATGTGTAATCAAAAGTGCAACAAGTGAGGAAAGTATTGTGTATATGCACAGTAGTGGATTACACACAGAACCCATGGTTTCTGTTGCAGGCTGCTAGGTTTATACTCTCACCTACAGTGTTTTCAGTTTGGTTGCAAGTCATGTGTGTCTGATTTAAGAGGGCCTATGCCAAGTGCATAGAGGAGATAAGCAAGGGTAGGTTTGGGGTGGGGACTAATACACAGGCAGTGCTAAGCAATACACTGTGTTGCATTAATTATTTGGTGTCAGAGTTGATAGAACAAAATATCAAGATTTCTCAATCAGCAGAGAAATGTCTTCCTTTACTATTTTGCATTAACATATTTAAGGGATGAACATGTTCTCACTTTTATATTAGTATAAGTATTTAAAGTAGCACACCATATATTTCCTCTCTGTCTGATACCTGTGGTTTCATATTTTTGTATCCTCTTTGTCCAGACAGAATAATGTTTACTCCAAGGTTTAGTAAAACATGTCATGTCAATGTGTAATTGGAAGCATTACGCAAAAATCAAGTTTTTTTTTTTTTTTCAGAAATGAAATCAAAGGTGTTTCCCTTACACCACATCCTAGTGTCCACATCTATATGATGGTGATTTAGATTGGATCATTTCTAAATATTAAATGCTGTTATAATATGTGTCTATTTTTTCTTGTTTTCCATAAGCATTTTATATCACATCTTTCACTCTCTGTCTTAATGTCCTCCTTCACCTTTCAGCTGTTCATCATTGACCACAACCAAGTGGACTGGCGTATTGCCATGACCAGCCACAGGGTTCTTGTGATTACTCTGGAGCTGCTGGTCTGTTCCATCCATCCTGTTGGTACATATTGGAAAGTGGGCCTCTATGTCAACTCCTCTTCACCAACTCCGCTCTGTGTTTCCAACCACCACGGCGAGGCCCTGTTGGACATTGAGCTGCTGTTATCAGTGCTGATGTTCCTTCGCTTGTACTTGGTGCACAGAGCCATCCTGCTGCACAGCAAAGTGCTGCTGAGCGCCTCCTACAGGAGCATTGGCTCGCTCAACAACATCAACTTCACCTTCCGCTTTGTTCTCAAGGTACTGATGAACAAACACCCAGCACGCACACTGCTGGTCTTCATCCTCTTCTTTTGGCTCACTGCATCATGGATGCTCACTCTGTGTGAGAGGTAGGAAAGATAATTGTATGTGTGTAAACAATATATATGGACTGACCTGAAAATTGAATTAGAAGTCAAACTACTACTAGTCTGTACCTACTAAACAAGATCACAAATACATAATATCTTCAGAAATAAGACACAAATTAAAACACATAGACAAACTTTGGAGATTGGAGATTCATAATATGAGAGGGATATCCATCAAAAATTAAAATAGTTTTCAATGAGAATGCAAAGAATAGTTTGCTTCAAGAGCAAACTATTTTAAATATACTTGTATATTCTTGTACTTCTTCAGTGAAGACTTTATATAACTTTAATATAAATTTCTGAAAACAGACGTAGATGGCACACATGCACAAATTCACTAATGCAAAAATATTGTCCTCTTAAATAAGGAGTTGGTTATTTTGCATACATTCTCTTGTATGCTCTTAATAAGAGCAAAATGGGATGTACTCTCCGTGCTGTGTGCTAAATGTGAAACTACAGTCAACAGATGGTTGGCTTAGCTTAGTATAAAGACTGGAAACAGCTATTAGCAGCTAGCACAGTTCTGTCCAAAGGTAATGGTAATTTAAGAATGACTTTGTGGCTTTACGAGTGGTTGGACACTGCACTACCTGGCACCTTTAAAGCTGCTGGTCGGCAGATTTTTATTTTTCATTTTTATACCTTTGAGAAGTGCTAAACTCAGCTAATCAGCTGCTGGCTGTAGATTCATTGTTAGCATCCAGACATGAGAGTGGATTAATGTTCTCACTCAACTCTCTTCGTCAAAGTCAAAAACCATATTTTGTCAACAATATAATTTTTTAAACAAACTGAACTTATAAACAGTTTTTCCTCACAGCTGCTGCATGCAAAACACATTTGAAACGTCAATTTTAGGGTTTTTTGACTGCAGAAACATGACTGAACCACCTGGAGCTTCATAACCTGAACTAGTGCAAAGGTTGCAATTATTTTTTCACACTGTGCTTGTTATGGAATGTTTTAGAGGAGACAGCTCTTATCATAGGTGACAGCCTCGCAAGTACCAACCTCATCTCCCTGCAACATCCTGAGTTAGTTCTACCTGATTGTCTTTTAGTTACTGCTAAGTTCCTGCAGTAAAAAAGCTCTACCTGACATATCTCAGTGTAATCTTTTATGAGAGAACCATTCCTGCTCAACAAATATTGACTGCACTTAACACAGACAAAAAGTTAACTTTGAACGAATGCCAAATGTTTGCTTTCCACAGTCATCACTTGGGCCATTCGTTTTAACATTATTACAGTCATTCATAGATTCCTACATCTTCTGTTTAACATGAGCCAATTACACATCAGTGTGATCTTTTGCAGACTGTTGGCTGTTTGAACAGTGTGAGGTCATTTTTTTCATTTGAACCTCAATGGGAGGTTTTGTATTCGCATGTTTAAGTCTTGTATGTTTTGTTTTGCCAAAAGTAATATAAGTGCTTATCATTGATAGACAATATATGGGGTGACCGTGGATCAGTAGGTAGGGCAGTCTTACAAACCCCAGGGTTGGGGGTTGACTACTGTTTCCCCCAATTCCTGGCCACATGTCGCAGTCCCTGGACAAGACACTGAACCCTTGGTGCCTAAAATGCTGCTGCCTATCCACAAGAATTTCCCCAAGGGGATTAATAAAGTATCAATCAATTATTATTATTAATATTTATATTACTTTAATCTCAAACTTTGTTACACTCAACTGTCACACCAGTCATTTTCTGTGGCCATTAGTTGGCCACATCTTGGACATAGATGACTACACACTGAATGACCTCTTTGTGTACATTGGACTCATGTTTTATAATGTTTTACAAGTTTACAGTGATACCCATTTCCTGTCTTCCTAAGTACTAGAGCATCAGCTCTGATTACACAAACCACACCTTCATAAAACTTAGAGGACTCATTGTACACAAGGAGGTAACACTTTATTATGCAGGTCCAGTGGTTTCCTAATTCAAAAGAAAGGAGTGTATATATAACTACAATAATAAAAATGTTCAGTGTTATTTGGTGGTAATTATAAGAAAACTGAATTGTTGCAAACATGAATGAATCATTTATAGACTTCAAGTTACTATATTCCAGTTAGTAGCTAGTGTAACTTAAGGAGTCAGTGCACAGTAGGTCAGTTGAGCATGTAGCTTTGTGCAACATCATGTCCATAAACAGCAGGGATATGGACTGATCAATTTTTTGGGGGGGAAATGTACTATATCGAAACAAATATATTACTGAAACTGTAATATTAAATTACATATAGTGTGATAGCAGATTTTATTTACATCACCTAATTAATGTGAAGAATGTGGCTGGGTCTTTTGCCTTAGCCAATAACTACAGTGGGATGCATAAGAATGTGTTTATTATATTTCATTATTTCATTTTGACATGTTTCACTGCCCCTACAGGCAGACACAAGCATTGACAGGCCACATGGACACAGCTCTGTGGCTCATAGCCATCACCTTCCTGACAGTGGGCTATGGGGATGTGGCGCCCACCACCAGCTGTGGCAAGGCTGTGTGTCTCTTCACTGGAGTCATGGTAACTAGGTTTGGTTGCTTGTTGAAAAAAGTAATATTTAAAAAAATGGTAGATGTTTTTCGTAATTAGAAGCTGTTTTTTGTTTGTTTTTTAAGGAACTGCATGCAATTGTGTGCATATTAAGTTTATAAAAAACACAACACTTGTTTATAGAGCCATATGAATTAATGTTTATTTAATTTTAAATGGGAGTTTTGCTTAGCAGAAAATGATTTAGCCTGCACAGCAATAGCGTTTTTAACAGAAACAACACTTAATCGTTTCAGTAAACAAAGATAGGAGATATCTTAACTTTGTATCACTTGTTCTGTTTTTCTTCTCAACCAAACCACCTCTCATTTCTCCGTTTGCATGTTCTGTTGCTTTTCTTTTTTTTATTTTTGAGCTGTGTTCTCTCTCTGGGGGTTACATTTTATTCCATTTGTACTATGTCCCAGTCTGTCTGTCCTGTTCTATCAATCAATCCTCGGTTCTAAGATGTTCTGATTTCTCCTATTTCAATACATTTTGTTCCATTTCATTCTGTTTTATTGAATTCTTTTTTGTTCCATCCTTTCCCAGTATACTTCTGTTCTAATTTGTTTAGTTTCGTTGCCTTCTGTTCTGTTCCATTTTGTTCTGTTCTATTCTGCTCCACACTATTCTGTTCCATTGCAGCATATCCTTCTCCATTTAATTTTTCCCATTTCATATTGGGTTAGTTCAGCTTGGTTCTTTGTCTCCTCCGCCTTCTGTTTCTATACCAGGCTGTTCTGCTCTATTCCACTCATTATCTTGGAACCATTAGACTCTTTTTGCCTGGCCAGTACGCCCTAGTTGTGCTGACAGACCTGAATGCCATCATTCCCTTGTGATTTAGATCACAGCTCAACAGACCTTGGCGGTACCACACATTTATACAGAAAGACTGAGGGAAGGAAACTGTCAGCACGCAGTAGGTGCTGTGCAGTCCACACAAAACATCTGTATGGAGCAAGATCTTTCTGCTGAGTGACAACATTGTTTTGCTGAGCTCATTGAGTTTTCTGCTAGCCATACCTTTTGGAGATATTGTGAAATACATCACATTAGAAGTAAAAATTTCAGAAATAAATTAAAGTGTCCCAGAGAGAAAAAAGACAAAGCATCACAGTCAGTTCAAATTGTTTCAGTCTGTGCACTGGATAAAATAAGAGCAAAACAAACCTTTCAGTTAGCAGATTTTCTTTCTATTACAGCAAGGTAATATTGCAAAATTTGTGGTAGTGCAAAAAAGGACAGGACCTATAGTGTTGTTAATTGCCAGCTCCTTCACCTCTGCTCCTTTAAACTCTGGTGCAAGCAGATAAGAGTCATTGCCATGGTTCTGGATGTGGGCACAAGGCTGGTTTATACACCTCTGTGACAGAGTGGAAAACAACCTTTCCATCTCTCTTTCTCCATCTCCCTTGTTTTTATAAGCTTCCCCCTTGTAAGTGGAAACTTTCCACCATATCCATTTTTAGGTGGTTTATTGCCTTTGGCATCACTTCAACAGGAGGGTGTGCCAACCTGTGCCCATGATGTGGAAAGAAACCCTTCTCCCATCAGGGCAGTTCTGGGAGCCAGTGACTAGGGTGATGCTTACACCTGTAATATGGCTGAAAGCATCTGATTGCATCCCATCACGGTGTGTGATGGTGTGTGGATGGATCGAAGGAAAGAGATTGCACCTCCCAAGTTTTAAAGCTGATGTAATGACTGATATTCACCAACTGTGGAATAGAAGTATAAATACTATATATCTTTTAAAACAGTGGTTTGTGCTTTTTTATCCCTCTTTCTAATGCTAGCTGAACATAGGAAAACAGGTAAAGACTACTATCTTTTATTATTATTATTGATGGTGGATGGTCCATAGTGGTTCGGTGCAGTGCTTTGTCTGTGTCCTATGATGTGTGTATTTGTGTGACTATGTGAATGTGATTTGCTTTGTTGTCCATCTGAATATCCACCATCATTCCCTAGTTCCCTGTCCAGCAATAGCACAAAGCTATTCTCAGAGGGAGCCCACATTATTATAGCAGTGCCACACAGCTGTGTGTTTAACTGCTGAACTTTCTATGTAAATATAACTTTGATTTATTGGACAAAATCAAACAAGGTATGAAGACCAACATTCAGCTTTCTGAAAAAGTGCCTTTGCTTGAGGGAAACAGTGAAGCAAAAGACACAAAACCAAACCCATTTCTGAGGATTCAGTCAAAATCAGACTTAAACGTAGACTGATTTTGTCTGAAAATGATTTGAGTCAGTCAATTAAGTTGATGTCAGTTCTGGATTAATATTATGTGATTATTGAGACTACAGACAGGTACTAAATCTATCAGTAACCATGTTAACAGCTGTGTGTATGTGTGTTGGGTTTTAGGGTGTAGCCTGTACTGCCATGCTCGTGGCGGTCGTAACAGAGAAGCTGGCTTTAAACAAAGGCGAGAAACATGTGCACTATTTCATGCTGGACATCCAGATCTCTAAAAGGGTAAGAGCAATTTTTTTTTTTTTTAGAAAATGTTTATAATGCTCAAGTTTTACATTATGAAATACTGAAATATGAGAAACCACACTTGCTCACTTACTCAAGTTGTCCACTATTTCTCCTCTTTGGATAAATTCCCCCATGTACTGCAAATTATGTCTATGGTTTACAATGTGGCTAACTCTGTCTCAAAATGTGCTGTATTGTTTTGATTTATTAATCTTTCCTTTCCTACCAGAATAGTCCAGTCAAATCTGGTTGCAGAGATTGGAAACTGTCCAAAGCTAAGGTCTACTCCGCTGTTTCAGTCAGGCTTGCACACAAACACATTGGTTTAGTTCACTGTCCATCAGCATATAAATAGACTATCATTTGTGTTTGTAACCCCTTTTTGTTTGTTCCACATGATCAACATGTGAGCATTGCAGTTGGTTGTGTCCCATGCTGCATAATGGGGGATTAGTCATCTATTGTTTAATGGTTATGATGTTTGTGAAAATGATTCATGTACTGTAATGGGAGTTGTTCCTTGAAGTCAGGACAGTTATGTGTTTAGTGTTAAAAGCTAAGGAGAAGTTGCTAAGTAAGCCATTAATTGGATTTTTTACATGTATTTTATTAGGCTTTTGTACTGACAGACAAGCCCGAAAAAGAAAATGTGAGACATCTAACAGGCTGATAAACTGAAATCATATAAAAAGTCAGTTTTTGGCATGTGGCTGAAAGGGTTAAATTGATCAGCCCATCACAGTGAAGATCATATCTGTGTTTATTGTTGCTGACAAAGTAACTGGAGAATTGCGTAGTAATGCAAGTGCAGAATGATTTGAAAAGTCTGTACTTCATTGCTGTACAACAATAACATAACTCAATATGAAAAACAGTAAAACACACCAAACACTTTTGTAGTGAACAGACCAAGCATGGAGCATTTAATTGTAATTTTAATGAGTCTTTATATACAGTTATTAGCAGATTAACAGCTAAATAGTTGACTCTAGAACCTAGAAATAGATAATTACACAACTCTCATGCTGTGCGATTTTTACATGTGAAGGTTCTTTAATGAGAGCTGAAAATAACGTGTCTTATTTTTTGCATTATTCTGTGATATATATCTAACAATCAAATAAACTTCCCCAGATAAATATTTAGAAAACATTCAGCTGCTCTCACTTCCATCAGACATGACTGCGGTGTAGCTGATAAAACGGATAGAGTTGTCAGGATGGAAGCGTCACTACTTTCCATGTCACATGTATGTTTTGGTTTTTGACTCTATTTTTTTCCTTAAATAAGAGACACCAGAGGACAGGATAGTGTGGGAAAAGAAGGGGTCTGCCTACCTCTTTATAGCCTTTTCAAGGCGTCAAACAGAGGAAATAATCTTATCTCTGTCAGGAAAGAAACTTGTGTCACTTCAGGATGGTGCAGCAATAGACAGGAAGCTAAGGTTGAATGTGTGTTTGTGTGTGTGTGGAAGTGATTTGCAGAAGAGTTGCTCCATTTGTAGCCTTGAACCAGATTCAAGTGTTTGCTTACTGAAGGAGGTGTCTGATAAACAGAGGTTTACAAGGAAATGTCATTAAGCCAGAAAATTGTCTGAGGAAAACATATAAATATGTAATGATTAATAAGAGTTCCTACAAACTTCGTTTCGATCTGTGCTTTGTATGCAGAGGTGCAGCTTCTCTATAAAGCAGTGTCTGTCTGCAGTAGGTGCACTGCTTTGGAGGATACAACCATTTCCTTTCTCCCAGTGGCTGCATCCTGTCACTAGGTGCATCTTTACGCCTTGCTTATGGTTGTTTTGGTGTGCATGTTTGTGTGTGTGATTTTTTGCAATCCAGATTTACACTGATGGGAACAAGGGAAGACATCTGGATGCACACACTGACAGCCTCTATTAATAACGCTCACAACAGGGCCAGTGTGACATCATCACAGGGCAGTTACACTGATTTGGGCAGGAAGACAAACAGACATGAATAGAATCAAAGAGAAATGTGCAAAAAGGTTATACTGAAGAAATCCTGCAATACCTAAATCTTTCAATTCTACCAGTTCTACTCTGTATGATCTGTTCCTCAAATTCTCATTCCTCAAGCTTCTCTGTGAAAATCAGACCTTCATAGTTCTGTTTTATCTGAAGTTGGCATCATAGAGCAAAAGGGTTGAACAAGAAAAACTAGTTGGATTTTAATCACTTGGCTTGGACGACTCCTGCTTTTACTTCCTGTTATAAAATGACTGATATAAGCCAAGTTGTATCTCTAACTTTTTTTCAGTGTTTTTTTTTTTTTTTTTTGGTCAACCTTGCAAAATAGATTGAGCTTATCTTGACGGCCTTATCACCACATTTCTGCTCCAGGAAATCTTTGATCAATCAATCAGGATGTTTTTTGTTTTTTTGTGTCTTTACCAGATCCGCCATGCTGCTGCCAATGTGCTAAGGGAGTGCTGGCTTCTGCACCGCACAAACCTGACAAAGGGCAACCGTGGTGAGCACCGAAGACACCAGAGATGCCTTCTGGAAGCTATCAGAGTGTGAGTTACTCTATCACGAAATTATACCTTCAGGCAGGATGTGTGCATGTTTGTGGGTAGATGAGAGATGCAAGTGGGTGCTGGTTCATGTGCCTTACATATGTATTTTATGGGTCATACCGTAATGTCAACATGCTCAACCACAGAGTCACTGCTTTTAATGGCTAATTTACACTACCAATAAGATTTGTTTGCCTCTTTTATGTGGCCAGGGCGTGTGTGAACAAGGTCCCACCCTTTTATTATACAAAATTCAGCTGATCTCTACAGTATAATTTGGCAGTGACACTCACTCAAGACAAGAACATGGAAACAATTTCAATCACACTAATACTCAGAGGATTAAAGAGTATTGAATTAATTTATTTAGCTCAGTGTGCATGATAGAAAACTGAAGAAGTTTTAGTCCCCACAGAGTTGTCATCATTAGTCACTCCATGAGGATCAGGAAAATCCCCCTGATGTCTGGAGAGTGGAGGCTGAATAGCAATGGCTGAACATTTGAACAGACTGTGTGTGATGTGCATCAAACCTTGTCTCTGAACAGATTTCGGCAATTACGGCTCAAACAAAGAAAACTGAGAGATTACGTGAGTGAGATGGTGGACCTACCTAAGGTGAGCAACAGCTGTTACTGCAGTATTATAAGAGAACAAAGATCCCCATAAAAACACTCTTACATAAACTATTACAGTCTGCTATTTTTCGCTGGGTGTCCAGACACATTAAAAAATCTCTATAAAATGTTTTAGGATTTGTGTCAGGAATTCATAGGCCTAGATAAGGACATTACCCAAACAAGAGGCACTGATGTACTCATTCATCGATTTATATAGAAAATAAACTTTGAGATGAAGTGTAGCCCCTTGGTAAAAAAGTAAACCATGCTATGGCCACATTTCAATCAGTTACAGTCTGACAGTCAAACGTTAAAGTCACCATGCTGCTCTCTGCTTACTAACTGGCCACAGCTGAGCTACAACCACAGCAATCATGGAGGACAAAAAAAAGTCAACTAATTTGTATCTATTGGCTTCTAATTGCTAAAGGGATTTACCAAATTTAGGGACACAGCATCTAGTTGGCAACATACAGAAACTGCGTCACTACATTTAGCAAACCAAATGTGATTTTGACTCTACCTTAGTGAGGTGGCCTGAAACACATACAATTGTGTCAATCAGTCAGTAAGAGACACAGATTCATCCTTTTACTCTGAATCATTTGCTAATGTGTCTGCACTGAATTCAGTACAAATTGACAGATTTATGACTATTGTTTCACCCCCGTGTTTCTACTTCAAAAATACAAAAAAATCTTTGCATTTGCGTTGTTTAACAGATGCAGATGATCATGTGCGATCTCAGTGCCAACTGGAATAACTCCTATCGGGAGCTGGAGCAGCGTATCCTCTCCATGGAGCAGAAGCTGGACGAGCTAAGTCGCTGCTTCCAACAAACCTCTGAGCTGCTGTCTGAGGTCCTACGTCACCGCAACCCAGAGATCAGGTAAACAACATGTACAGTAGAGCTGCCAGTGAAGCTGCGCAGATATGCTAACAACACACTGCAGGATGTGGTATCTAAACTGAATTTGGACGAGTCTGCTGAGGAAAATAACAAGTTCTTTTGCTTTATTTTTGCAGGTGACATGGCTCTATGTACTTATAAAGAATGGAGACTATTGACTGGTTTCACTGTCTTCATCAGTATCATATGAAAATAAGATGGTAAATCCTGTTCACCCAGAGCCACTCCAGACTCTCAACATGCTGAACCACTTCAAGGTCTGGCATTCCTACTCTAGCTCTCATCTTCTGGCCTTGTGCTAAAGCACGGTGCAGTGACTCACAACTGTCAAATTATACAGATATTAATGTGCCTTTTGAGAAATCTTTGATTTCAACTGTTGAATTTGTGACAATGGGGAATTGGATTGAATTCATCTCAAACAAGGGCTGTGGACAGCTTTGTAAGCCACAGTGTCAACAGCTCCAAGATTCCTCTCTCACCTGCTATTTGTAAGATTTCACTGATGGACTTCGCCTCATTCCTGTGGAATGGGCTGTATATTTTTATGTTAATTTTATTTTCTATTTCTTTTAATATTTACAGTTTTGCCTAATCAGTTGGTTCTTTTAAAACCACTTTAAAACATTGTTCCTAGTTTTTAGCAGAGAGATTTAAAGGTTACCAAGTTTGTTATTTTTTGCAAACAGGCTTATTAAATTTTCTCAATAATCTGCTTCCCTTTAACCCACCAAGTCAAATTGTGAATGATGTGTCTTGATGCTCCACCAAGATAAGAAACTAAACTTCAATTCAGGAATTGTGGAAAGAAAGTTTTATTTTAGACTGTAAGTGTTTGGGATTTTAATGGATGTTAACTGAAACTCATAAATTAACATCTACATCTAAGGCTGTAATGACCAAATGCAGAAAAGGCATCTGACAGTTCACCTGCTCACACAATAATGAAACTTGGGGTCAAGTTGCCTTACAAAGTCATCATTTAGCAACTCAACAGCTCCATCTAGTGGACAGATTCATTAAATAAAATATTTAATGTTCAGGACTGTAAACATAAAACCCATAAAGACTATTTAACATCCATAAAAATGCCATATACTCTTTTCACCTGGATACCAATGTCACAGCATAGCATTTGTAGTAGAGTGGACTGTAGTGAAAACAAAATACAAGAGGAGTCAGAACCCCCACTTCAAACCACACACTTAAGAATGCACTTTGTGAGAAAAATTAGCAAAACTGGACTAACTCTTTCTCTGGAGGGTAAACTGGAGTTGTGATGCATTTCTATTTAACTCAATACTGAAAGATATTCCTTGTGGGTTAATGAACATTATTCTAACCCTGTTTACTATGTATCATTTGCACATGATGAAAACAAGTTAACAACCATCCAGGACATGCTCATAAATAAAAGCCATTAAGAATCCACGTGTATGTGGTTTTGTGTTTTGATTTTGTCAGGTGGTAAAACACAAAAAATAAAAGACACATTTGAAACATCCCTTTTGATTTAGCACTTTGTTTTAAAGTGTGGTACTGGAGAAGAATATCTAAAAAAAATATGGATAAACCATTTGTGTTGCTGCTTCGTCATTTCAAGGGATTCTTCATTTGTTTATTTTTTTTCCAGTTTTTAAGTTGGTGCCATATGTAAGCAGAGGGCCTAAAAAAAAGTTGTCCACAGTCACATGTAAAGGGCATTTTACACTTTGTTTTAACTTTACGTTTCCATGTACGTCCAGAAGGGGATATTTTCTGTGATTTGCCCCTCGTGTGCTCAGCTAAGAGTCTTGCTCCTGTGAAAGTCTCCCCGCAGCTGACACAGATGTAGCTTATGGCCTCTGCATGCTGAACACAATGTCGCAGGAGGTGGAGCCGGTGCTTAAAAGCTCGGCCGCACTGGCACTGGTGTGAGCGGCGGCCTCTGTGGAGGTAGCGGTGGCTGATGATGAGGGAGGGCTGTCGAAAGATGGCACCACACTGCCTGCACGGATACGGGGCCTTGAAGCGCCAGCCTGTGTTCATGCGCTTCATCAATGCTACATCTTGGCTGTCGTTCTCAAACATGGCCATAATAGTGGGCATAGGTGGGGAGACGGGTTCAGAGGCCACAAGAGTGGCAAGAGTTGTATCAGTGGTACAATGAGAGTCGGAGGTCAATAAAGAAGCAGGGCTAGATTTTACAACAGTGGAAAGTGACCCTGCATAGGTTTGGCCAATGTGGAGCTTTCCATTGATGACCTGGCTGACGGTATTTGGACTACTGATGACCGGCTGCGCTGTTGTGCCATGAACACCTAGCGAAACATTTTTATCAGTCAACGCTGACGGTTTAGTAATTATGCAAACCTTTCTGCTGACCACTGATGTGTGAACTCTGGTGACATGATTCAACAAAGTTTTCTCACAGGTGAAAAAAGATTTACATATGTTACATACTTTCGGCATAGTCTCCGAACAAAAGAAGACCAAAGGTGATTTGTTTTCCTTGGGACACTGGTGCTGATGGTACAAGATCTCATGAGAGAAAACTTGACCACAGATCTCACAGGAATATAAAGGCATATAGTGTTCATTAAGAGATGTCTCAGTTAGAAAGAGTTTCTTGCACAGTGAACACTGATATTTTACTCTTACACCACTACAGTGAAGCAAATGGAGCTTCACTGATTTAAACGGCCCTCTACCACACACAGCACACATTGAAGTATTATCATTAGGAGGACTAGCAGGTGTTTTTTTAGGGCTTGAAGTGTCACTGGAACAATCTGTTGAACTTGAGCCACCATCAGATTCCGGATAATCTGGACACAAGTCCGCAGGTTTAGAGCATGTTTTGGCTTCATCATCAGTTTCAGAGCTTGTTGAATCGTTTGCCTTCTCACAGTCACTGTCAAAGTCTTTGTCATCTTCACCCACTATATACTCTACACTGTTTTCAGACATCTCAAGTCTCTCAGGTTTCATCTCAACTCTTCTTTGGGGCCTCATCTCTGACACTAAGTCATGCTGTACTAAGTTTGTACTGTGCTGTGCAGATACCTTATTAAAAGAAATGTCACTGTTCTGACTCTGATATATAACTGCAGAAATCAAAGAGGGAGCTTCTTGAAATGATGCTGAGCTCAAGCAATGTGTCTCTGCATGCTTGTTCAGCTCCCACACATTGCTGAAAGATTGATGGCACTTTTTGCAAAGGGGCGGAGAGTGTGCATTATCCAGGTGTGTGGAGAGTGACGTCCAGCGCCGGAAAATAACGTTGCAAATGTGGCAGGTGGCTACAATATTGTGGCTTTTGTAGTGTGACATCAAGTTTGTTATGTTGCTGAACTTTTTGCCACATTCCCAACATTTTGGCTCTCTGTTTGCATATGACACTTGTCTTTTTGATGATACACACCATTCTTCATCGCTGCTTGAGTCTTCAGACATAAGGAGCTGGTGGAGGCAACCTCTGAGTGACCTGCAACTTAAGGCACAATGGGCAGAATCACTTAAAAATGTTTTGGGAGTAAATTCATATTAGAGTTTCAGCACAAACAGTTATTTAATCTTGTGTTAAGAGTTAAACCAAACGATGGTAATTAGATGTGAGTTATGGTTGAAACACTTATACCATCAACTGATTAGTCTTATGACAAAAAAATATCTTTTATTTGAATTTAATTATCAACCACAATGCCAGACATATGAATTCCAGTGACTTTGGCTGAATTCTAATGTTAGTATACAACTAAGATGATAACCATCGTGTACCTGCCTAACATTTATCTGCACCTCCGTGCATGCTACAACCTCACAGAAATGCTAGCATAATGACAATAATTCTAGTCTTGGTTGTGTTCTCTGTCACTGTTATTGTTTTTGTTTTATATCACTGCTATGAGTTATCATTTAAAGTCAATATATTTTTAGACAATTCCAAATCATTTTAGAAAATAAAGTATTTGAAGAACAGATTCTGATTTTAAAAATGATAAGTTAGTTACAACTCTAATGTGCTTAACAATTTGTGTCTTCATATGATTAGTCTATAAACACTCTTTTGCCAGCACAAACCCTTTAACATCATTGTTTCCATTTAAAACACTTTCCCACTTTGACCTAACATTAACTATAAACCCCACCAAGATTTTGTGCACTGGTGACTCACATACAGCTGTGTGTTGTATGTGTGTACATTACATTATTCACCTGTACGGCAGACTGCACTTACCTCTGCCCGCAAGTACTGGACCACAAAACCGCTGCAACTGTAAAAGGTGACGGTTTATTCACGTCATTTACGTTAAGGTTACTTACAAAATACAGGGAGCTATCGTTAACATTAACTTGTATGAAATGACTTTTGTTTTCGTAGAAATAAACAGCCTCTATTCAAGATTTGTATCTAAAACACATCCAGTTGTACATGTGGCAACAAATTGGCATGAGTCAACAAATTCAAGCAACAAACACGCTTCAATTTTAACATTTTAAGACGCCTCTATGTTGCTGATGGCGACCACAGATAGCTCCCCCAACATCCGGTTTGAACCGGAAGAGAGACGCCTACATCTCCCAGAATGCATCAGTGTTTTACCCAAATTCCACGGCCAAAATCAGTTTAATATCTGTTGTTTTGATATATTTGTATATCATTGTAATTAAATGAGATTTTATAACAATTTCAACTCACGAACTTTCTATGCTTTGTTTTTGTTTTTTACTGGAAGAAGCTGGGGTTTCAGTTGAGCAATGATTATGTATGTATTTGAATTAGCTTACGTCTTTGAAAAACAGCACTTCTTAGGGTGGGAGCATTATTAGTATACTTCAAAATAAATGCAAACAAAGAGCAACAAGATACGACTAAACTACAAAACAGTATTTCTTATATTTAGCTTTATACAGGTTACGCACTAAAATCTGGTCGAAATGCGGCGGAACTGTCCATCGTTACGGTGTTTCATACTGACACCATTAGCAGACGGATGGGGTGCGTTTGATTGTCAGAAAACGGAATTTCAAGTGGGTGGGGTTTCTGCCAGCGGGTTAATGTTGAGGAACCGCTCTGCCGTCGTACTTTAACGGTTAACGCTTATATATGAAACAAGTACACCAGCGGAAAGCTGTAGCTATCGATATTTACGTCCTCTGAAAAAGCTTGAGGTTAATCTTTTAGGATATTTTAATACCATTAGACGTTAACGAGGGCAATGGTCACAATTTTGCTAGCTGTCAGTATTATTGTTTCGAAGATAATTCAGAGAAAGTAACATTATCTTTACCTTGCCGCTGCTTAATCAAGGGTTTCATCCTTAGCTTGCTTTATGTTGACACCAGTTTTGCTGTTGGTAAGCCAGTGAATCAGGTACGTAGGGACATGTCGGAGTCCGGACACAGTCAGCCCGGGATGTACGGGCAGGGACGCAGGAGAAGGCGACGCCGGGGAGATAGAGATACTGGACCTCCGGGACAAAATCTGTCCGGTCCCAGTCGGGATAGAGAATACCAACCAAGAGAACGAAGGGTAGTACAAACATATCTCTGGGTTGTTTGACTGCTGCTTCAACTGAGAGCTAACTCATTTTCATTGTGTTTTCAGGATGGAAGCGAGGATCCACCAGGTCCACTCATTCAAAAGACCCCCATCATTCTAGCAAAACCCCCAGGAGAAAGGGTGCGTTAGCTTGTCAAGTATTCCTTCACTACTTTGCTGTTAGGGTGGTCAAACTGACTAGAAAGTCATACAAGAAACATTATAGAATTTTAGAACAAAGTTTTGCAGTTTTACAGATGAAGTCACATAATTATTTATAGTATTTAGGCCCACAGCCATAGTCATTGAGCTCCAATGTGATCTATTGCCTTGTGCTTTTAAATTGATTATTTTCAAGGCCAAGCCATCACAGAATGCACCACTGAGTGGAGCTCCAGTCCTGGAGAAACCTATCATGTTAATGAAAGCCAGGGATGATGCAGGGAAGCCAGGCACCCCTCCAGAGCTGGCAGCTCAGCCCTCTGGTCCTGGGCCCTCCAAGATAGAGAGGGAAGGACAGCGACCTACCCAGCCTGTATACCAGATCCAGAACCGAGGAATGGGTGCCTCTGCATCTAGCAGCGCTGTTGACCGTGAGTTATTATAGAATTCACAAAACTCTTTCTCCTACTGTAAATGTCACTGGCTAAAAGCAGAATATGATTTTTTTACTTTACTTACTTCCAGCCATGGTTGGCCAGTCTAAACTCCTTCCTCCTGAGAAGATGAAGCACAGCATAAAGCTGGTTGATGATCAGATGAATTGGTGTGACAGTGCCATGGAGGTGAGATAAAGTTTGATGAATTTAGCTCTTGGGTTAGCCACAGTACTGGAGGGTTGAATAAGATAAAGAGATAAGAGATCTTTATTGTCACTGTTGCAGGAACAATGAAAAACTGTTTGGCAACTCTAGTTTTAGTAGCATATAA
>JAUMHL010000009.1:13914038-13971433 GCA_032362345.1 Sandelia bainsii | reverse complement strand
CCACAATTAACCCTTAAGGCCACATCAACATTTTCATGTTCGCAGCAAACCAGGGACCCTGCCATATCATTTCACACCTGAACCTCAAAACAGGAAAACACCAGATCAAATTTGGTTTTGGAGTTACAAAGATATTATGTTTCCTGTCTGACTTGTTCTTCTAAATACAGGCTTATTGGCCCAATACAGAAATAATATGAAATGAAAACAAGTCTTTGAGAGCTTATTTTAAATCACCATTTGAAAGCTTTTGTAAATTAGTATCACTAATAGCTACTTCTTCCTGTAATGATATTTAAACTTAAAAGCACTCAAGTAAATTATTCACAAAATATTTTTTGTATTGATACATAAACTAAACTAAACATATCTATTTTTTTGTTACCTTTGAGGCTTTACTGTATATCGGTGATAAAGCAGGCCACACCGTATCTTGCAAATCAAGTTTCTCCTTCCTTATTGTATACTAATAATGTTTGTGTCGTGTCCATAGAGGAGAAGGTTTAGGCAATCTGTTGGTGTTGAGAGAGATCCTCATCACTTATGCTGCTTTTCATCCAGGTAAACAAGAATGTGCTATCTCAAGTTTGTTGACACTGCCTAGATCAAATAGCATTAGAAATTGTATGTTGTGCCATTAAATGTACATTAGTACCTGTTTGTTTATTCACTACTTGTCTTGGTTGTTGATTTAGAGGTCAGTTATGCTCAGGGAATGAATGACCTGTGCAGCCGTTTCCTGGAGGTCCTTGACTCAGAGGTTGACACTTTCTGGAGTTTCTCTTGCTACATGGAGAAATTCTCCAAGGACTTCAGAGCTGATGGTCTGCACAGAAAAATAGGTGAGATTAACAAAAAGAAATGCAACATTATGTACTGTATCCATCCAATATCTGCTGTATACTTATGCCGTTAAAAGCCAATCCCAGCTGTCATTGGGCAAGAGGTGGGGTACACCCTGGACAAGTCGCCAGTCAGTCACGGCTGACACAGAGAGACAGACAACCATTCACACTCAGCCCTGTGGACAATTTAGAGACACCAAGTAACCTGCATGTTTTTGGAAACTCCACAGAAAACCCACAACCAGCTGGTTTGAACATTTAGCTATGATGCAGAAGTGCTAACCACTTTGCTACTGTGCTGCCCTTATGTACTGCATAATCAATCCTTCCAAGATATTTAGTATATGCATTGTGAAATTAGATGTGCTTCCAATTGTAATATATAAGAAATATCCAGGATATTGAAAGCTTAACTTCCAGAAAAGAAATTCCAGTACATGCAATCAGCTGTCACATGTCACATAACTTTCTCCAAACATTTATTTAATTTTATAAACGTAAAAAATACTGTATAGAAATTACAGTCTAAAATGTACATAAGTATAAGCATTTGAAAGAGTTGTGTTTAATGTCTTAAGAGTTGGAGGCAGCCCTGTTGAAGGAACTGGACCCACAGCTCTATGCTCATTTAGCCACAGACAACATGGAGAACTTCACCTTCTGCCACAGGTAGATCTGTGTAGATATTCTGTTTGTTATATTCTCCATATCTGATTATAGCTGTGTGTTCTTATTCCACGTTTATGTGTGTGCATGTGTTAAGGTGGCTGCTGCTGGGTTTCCAGAGGGAGTTTGAACACAGTGATGCACTGCGTTTGTTTGAGATCCTGAGTTGTGACCACCTGGAGCTCATCTCCCAACAAGTAGAGCGAGCACGTTATCAGGAAAGGCTGGCACGAAAATACAGCACAGGTGAAACTCAGAGGTCAAGTCGGCAGAGTAAAAAAGGCTGAATGGAGGGTGTGTTTTTTTTACCTCTGTTGAATGTCTGCCGTTAAAATGGTGATGTTTGATGATGTTTCCGTGTTGTGATGTTTGCAGATGACAGTTCGGAGTGTGAGCTGCAGGCCATCAACACTGACTTCACTTTTGAGCTCTTCATCTGTGCAGCCATCCTGTTAGAGAACAGAGACTCTCTGCTGCGGTGCCGAGATGACGTCCAGCTCATCCAGTTTACTAGCAGGTTTGTCTGTATGCTAAGACATAAAATTGCCATCACAACACGGGATTGTGTGTGAATCTGTGTGTTGGTGAAACCTTTGCTGTTTTATGCAGCCTTCAGGGAACACTGGACCTCAACACTACATTGAAGAAAGCAGAGTGCCACTTTTACAACTACTGTAAATGCTGCGCTTGGGGCTATATGAATGTGCACTGCAGAGCACAAAAAAGCAAAGAAGAAGACTTCCTTTATCAACTCTGTAGTTTATTTCTTTTAAGGTGATAGCTAATAATTAAATACCTTAATTGAAAGAGTCTTATGAAACTGTAATTTGAAACAAGGGACATAATCCCTATTTGCATTTTTTATGGAACATATTCTTTGTTTTAGTTTGTATGTCTGAGGGAAACACACAGGTGTACTGATGTTCTGAGTTATGGCTGTTTATTGTATATGTACTGTATTATATGAAAATTGGCAAACACTGACTGTGAGTCGTTTTAGCTGCTTTTCTGAAGTGCAATGAGTACGAAAAGCTTAAGCTTAATACAAATAAATATATTATAAAAATTTTTTATAAATGAAATCTTCAATGCCTTTGTTTTCTGGGTTTTGCAATATTCAGCTGCTTGAAAAAAACAACTACTGGTGTGTCCAAATACTAAGATTTGGTGTGTCGCAACAGGTGGCATCTGTAATGAACTGCAGCTATATTTATTGCCAGATGGCCTATGTGTCAGAGTGGCCCATGTAACCAGAATCGAGGTCCAGATTTTGAGCTCTGGCTGAGGGACCATGTAGTAAGAGTAAGAAAAATGAACCCATACATAATATAAATAATCTGAAATGATACCTCAATAAAACTAGTGAAAGGGTTAGGGTTCAGTGTGTTGTTTTACTGCTGTTTTATTGTACACCTTATGAAATGTAGTAGCTTTTTTTAAGGTTTGTGCTTTGAACCAAAGACTCATCATTTTACCAAATTGTAGCTTGTTTGTAAAATGAAAGTCATAAATCAAATAGAATAAAATACAAATAGAATTTTTTAAAAGGTACATACCAATCCTCAGAAACACTACCTGCAACTACAGTTTCTGTCCTCAAATAAACTTTTTGCTAAAAGCAACATGTATTCCATTCTCTTTGAATCATCTGGATACATACAGCAGATAAACTACACAGTCAACTGTACAATCAGTGTAGCACAGAACACATCACTGCATCTCAAAAGTGAAGTAATGATATGAGGCATCTATATTCCAAATTTGCATAAACTTTCTGACTGTACTGTACTGTCCCAAACATAATAGAACATTTTACATGTTTAGGAACTTGTTTTTAACAATGCAATGCACACATTATGATTTGAATGTCAAAAGTATTTTCACTTCACTTTTTTCTTTTTTTGCTCAACTAGTATAAGCTTAACAACAGCAAGCTTTCTTTCAATAAAACCCAGTCAGTTAGAAGATACATGGACCTAGAACTTTCCTTAGTGAAGTCACTTGACACCCAGATGGGCTCTCCCTATAAGCGCTCTATATAAGCTGGTGAGCAGAGACACTCACCCTCTTAGTCTGCCTGCCGGGAGAAATAAAGGAGTGCTGGAGAGGAGCTCACACGTCGTGTTGTGTGCTGGGCGAATACAAAGTACCACTTTAACTCAGTAAACTCTGAAGTCTTGACCATCTAGAGTGAAAGGTAACCCCTTTAATAAGAAGCATTGCATTCAGCATGGCTTCATAGTCTGTCTTGCTTGCTGCTTACAAAGCTTAATTGTGAGAGGTATTCCCTTATAAGCTTAGCATGCATGTCTTTCCTATTCAATATCTCCTCAGCAACAAGAATTAGAGAATTGCTCTATTGTAGTTGAGCATGTGCTCAACTACACAATTGTCAGTATTACAATATGGCACAATATGGCACCTTCCACGCATACACAGAAATAGTACATGTATCAATTAGTTTATCACAGGCTACGGTGCTGTCATATGCATGTTTTTTGGGTAACACATCTGGCAGGTTTCAGATGTGGGTGGAGACAGGCAGTTAAGCAACAGCACTATGTCAGCATTTTCTGCTGTATGTTACACAACCGGAAAACAAGTGATAATTCAATAACCTGTAGTTGCAGAATAAAAATTAAAGGAACATGCTTTTTATTTGAAACCATTAGACGTACAGAATAAAAAAGATATTTACAATTATTACAGTTCAAGTAAGGCTTGTGATTTGATGGTAAATAGTGTGTGTTTTTTCTGATAATGGTCTTCTGTTACATTGTGCTAGTTTTGTCAACACAGAAAATGTGGCAACAAGAAACTCTTGTTGAGATCTTCATTTGCCAAATATATGAAGTTGTTACTGCACATTAAAGCTCTATACGTCTGTGGTTATTTTTACTGTACTCATTAGTCATTGCTAAATGATCACTGAATTTGTAGCCACCGTCCATTCATTGCCATGTACATACACTTATGCTTTTAATAGTAACTGTAAACCATTTGGAGTCAGCTGTCGGAAAATAGACACACATCACTATTGCAGGATCAGTTCATCACACCAGCATGAGTGAGACACTGTAGTGTTGCATTGAGGGAGCAGTGGTTTGGAGAGGGACCTAAATGGCAGTCCAACATGCTTCAGTCATTTGGCCTTGAGCGTCAGTAGGTGTTGTACACTACTCAACCACTATGTGAGTTCAGTCTCACATGGCCACAAATCTTACAATACATGAATAACAGGGCCACGCATACCTTTGTGGACACACCTACACCTACATACAGTATGTGGAGTACATAGTATTCAGGTGCTTACACAGTACAAGCACATTTTATTTTCACTCTTCAAGTTGACAATTTTAAACATCAGAAAGAACCATGAAGGATGTTTAGAACATGCTTGATCATACAATGAGTTATATATGCACTAATATGAAATTGTTAAAAATGACAATAGCTACATTTATTGATTAGTCTCTTTTGTTTATAGAAGATGTCTAAAGGACCAGCAGTAGGTATTGATCTGGGTACCACATATTCCTGTGTGGGCATCTTCCAGCATGGCAAAGTGGAGATCATTGCCAATGACCAAGGAAACAGGACCACGCCCAGCTATGTGGCCTTCACAGACACTGAGAGGCTTATCGGAGATGCTGCCAAGAACCAAGTGGCCATGAATCCATCCAACACTGTGTTTGGTGAGAACTACTCACAACACAACAAACAGTGCTCAAACTCAAAACTGTGGTTCAAAATCATTTGTATTTTTTTCTTCATTGTGTTTATGTCTGTTTGAAGAGGAAACCTCTGTATATACAAAATTCTGTGTTTTGTTTTATGTCTGTATGTCTTAAATCTATTTCAGATGCCAAGCGTCTCATTGGCCGTAAGTTTGATGACCCTGTGGTGCAGTCAGACATGAAGCACTGGCCCTTCAAGGTTGTGAATGACTCATCCAAACCTAAAGTGGAGGTTGAATACAAGGGTGAGATCAAAACCTTCTATGCTGAGGAGATTTCCTCAATGGTCCTCACCAAGATGAAGGAGATCGCTGAAGCTTATCTTGGCAAGGTAGTTAATAAGAAGAAGAAGATTAGTAGTAGTAGTAGTAGTAGCAGCAGTAGTAGAAGTATTATGTGTATAACAATGTGCTTTATATATGATAATTTGGTTTTATCCAAATTAAAGGGCAGCAATGAAGCCATGCAACTGTCACATTACCCAATATTTGCATCTTTCAGACTTACTGTATTATTCCAAACTCTTTTCTCTGACATTATGTAAAAACATGCAACCTCTTACCACAGAGTTTCATGTTTGCTGTGTGCTGAGATATGAAAACTAAAAAGTGTGAGCACACCACTGATTCAAGGTCTTCCTGTCTTTACAGCCTGTTACAAATGCAGTTATCACAGTTCCTGCTTATTTCAATGACTCACAGCGTCAAGCCACCAAAGATGCTGGAACCATTGCTGGACTTAATGTGCTGCGCATTATCAATGAGCCTACTGCTGCAGCCATTGCTTATGGTCTAGACAAAAAGGTAACTAGCAAACCTTAACCTCTAATGTTTATGTAATTATGTATGTATTACAAGCACTTATTATTTATTTTAGGTTGGTGGTGAGCGTAATGTCCTTATCTTTGACCTTGGAGGGGGTACATTTGATGTGTCAATCCTGACTATTGAGGATGGCATTTTTGAGGTCAAGGCTACAGCTGGTGACACTCACCTGGGCGGTGAGGACTTTGATAACCGCATGGTTAACCACTTCATTGCTGAGTTCAAGCGCAAGTTCAAAAAGGAAATCATTAATAACAAGCGAGCTGTGCGTCGACTGCGAACAGCATGTGAGCGTGCTAAGCGTACCCTCTCCAGCAGCACCCAGGCCAGCATTGAGATTGATTCACTTTATGAAGGAACAGATTTCTACACCTCCATTACCAGGGCTCGCTTTGAAGAGCTAAATGCAGACCTGTTTCGTGGAACCCTTGAGCCTGTAGAAAAGGCCCTGAGGGATGCCAAGATGGACAAGAGCCAAATCCATGATATTGTCCTGGTGGGGGGCTCCACACGTATCCCCAAGATTCAAAAGCTACTGCAGGACTTATTCAATGGCCGTGATCTCAACAAGAGCATCAACCCTGATGAGGCGGTGGCCTATGGTGCAGGTAGGTAATGTAGCTCAGCATTCAGGTTTATACTGATTTTCTAGTCAACATGGCATTTTTTCAACATTTCTTTAACCAACTCTTCACAGCTGTGCAGGCAGCCATCCTGGCCGGTGATAAGTCTGAGAATGTACAGGACCTGCTCCTGTTAGATGTCACGCCTCTGTCCCTGGGAATTGAGACTGCTGGAGGAGTAATGACTGTTCTTATCAAGAGGAACACCACCATCCCCACCAAGCAAACCCAGACGTTTACTACCTATTCAGACAACCAACCTGGTGTGCTCATTCAGGTAGAAGTAACATTATGGATAGTTCACACTCCTTACCCCAGTGAATTAAAATTAATCCTGAAAGTGTTCACTGATACATCAGAATTTGTTTTGACTAATTGTTTTCAGGTTTACGAAGGCGAGAGAGCCATGACAAAGGACAATAACATCCTAGGCAAGTTTGAGCTCACTGGTATTCCACCAGCTCCCAGAGGGGTCCCTCAGATTGAGGTGACCTTTGACATTGATGCCAACGGCATTCTCAATGTATCTGCAGTAGACAAAAGCACTGGCAAGGAAAACAAGATCACCATCACCAATGACAAAGGTAGACGGGAATATAATTTCTTAAATCAAGAATATTAACATGCTAACATAGTACAAAGGCTATAAGAGAATAAATAAGTGTTGCTAGGATGTACAGAGCTTTGTTTTGCATCCTCCCACAGGGCGACTGAGCAAGGAGGACATTGAGCGCATGGTGCTTGAAGCAGAACAGTTCAAGGCTGAGGATGAGGTCCAGAGAGACAAGGTCACAGCCAAGAACTCCCTCGAGTCTCTGGCCTTCAACATGAAGAGCACTGTGGAGGATGAGAAGCTCCAAGACAAGATCAGTCCTGAAGACAAAAAGACCATTGTGGACAAGTGCAACGAAGTTATCGCCTGGTTGGACAGGAACCAGGTAAAAAAATCTTTGACCGAACCATGAATCCTGATAGAGAACAAGTAGAGGTTCCTTTAGACTGTGAAAGCAGAGAGGTTCTTATCATGTTGACATTTTTATGCAATTTTCCATTTCCCCTTCATGTTGTTTTTACAGTATTAGTACTACAGTAAGTCTTAATGTCACAATATATTCTTTGTTCCTTCTGTTACACAGACGGCAGAGAAGGATGAATATGAACACCAGCAGAAAGAACTAGAAAAAGTGTGCAACCCTATCATCTCAAAGCTATACCAGGGGGGTATGCCAGGTGGGATGCCAGGAGGAATGCCTGGCAGTTTCCCTGGTGGAGCAGGAAGTGGCTCCTCCTCTGGCCCAACTATCGAGGAGGTTGACTAAATAGAGTAGTGACAATGTTTACCTCAGATCCCAACATACACTGTGCTAAAGCTATTTTCTTAGCCATATGCACATTTAATAAACATTACATAACGAGCTTATTTATACTTAAACTCCTAGTATAATATTTGAAAAATATAAGTGACTAAATCTTGACACTTGCACACTTACACATACAACTCTCATTCACAGAAAACATAATCAAAGTCTGTGTGTTATCTTCATAAGTTATGTCTCCACTGATGATGTGCATGAGAGTTCTGAAAAAGTCATTTCTTTTAATCTGTGATTCCTAAACATTAAAGCAATAAAGATGCTATTCTGATTTGAAAATTGTACAGCGGGGTTCTTCTGGTTTGCAGTATAAATTACATTACATTTTCTTACACTTGGTATGCATTAGTGCACAAAATAGGTATGCACAGGGACACTGAACTTGCAGCTGTTGAAATGTGCACACAAAACTGGTTCCTGTAAACAGACCACAAAGGTTGTGATCAGTATCTTTATTCCTGTATATTAGCTAGTTTCAATCGCTAAAATTAAATAACATGATAAAAAAGGTGCCTCAGTAGTTGTTAAAGATCATCTGATAAAATGAGGTGAATAAAATCTACAATCTGTTTCTGCTGAACTGTGAGGTTTGAAACAAGTTCACAAACAAACGTGTATGCAGCTTTGCATTTTGAAAGTGAAAAATTGAATTGTTTGATTGTTAAATTGTTAAAATTGAATTGAGGAACATGCAAAATTTAAAATTAAAGAAATTGTTATTTTTTCTTTTCGGAGTAATAACAAGGGACAATGTTGTTGTTTCTTACTGACAGAATATTGGAATATTGCACAACCATTTATTTGCTAAAAGCCATGGCACATGTTAAAAAGAACATGACAAAAACAAGCATGAGTAGATGAGTGTTTCTGTTCAAAGTAATCTCAGGGGCTTATCAACAGATGTTCTGTTCCCAGATCTAACATTTGCATTGGGCAGGTGGGATGGTGGGCGGGGGGTGCCTCCCTAATGGAGTGCTACATGGAGAGTTCAGGGTCAAGTGTGGGAGATACACCTATAAAAGTCAGTATCCAATACAGCTGACATTCAGAGACATGAATCACAACAGCGACATAGCCATGTTCTTGCTCATCAGTTGTTTTGCTTTTGTGACTTCTGCACTGGGTGAGTCTCTGGTGGTCTAGCACCAAATGAATTTGACTGATACAGAGTAGTAGCAGTCTGACTCTTTGATATTTAACCTTTCTTGCACAGCAATGGAACACACTAAAATAGAAACGCTTTATGCATTAATAAACAAAACATACTCTGACAGCACAAGTACATAATTTTGAATTGTTTTATTGGGCTTCAGGGTGTGGAGTGCCTGCTATTAAACCCCAAGTGAGTGGCTACAACAAGATTGTAAATGGGCAGAATGCTGTGTCTGGATCCTGGCCCTGGCAGGTTTCGCTTCAGGTATAGTCTGTAGTAATGCACTCTCCACACCCACTATAGTTTTGCTACAATCTCATTACCTTTAATGATTCAAATGAACAAAAGTGTATTTTATTACTCTTAGGATGGTACTGGATTCCACTTCTGTGGAGGATCCCTGATCAACCAATACTGGGTTGTCACCGCTGCTCACTGCCGTGTGTCGTAAGTAACTTTGATTTTTCCCAAATCCACATGAGAATAATACATAAATAATATGCCAACATTGCAATCTCTGCAACAACTTTGAATCTGTTTAGTACTAGAAACCACCGTGTTATCCTGGGAGAATACGATCGCCAGTCCAACAGTGAGCCAATTCAGATCAAGACCATTGCAAGGGTAAGCAACACTATAATGTGTTAAAAACCTTTTTTTTTTTATGTAAATGCAAACATTTGCCAGAATTAGTTGTTTTCTGGGTAGATGTGTCACTGCACTTAACAAGCAAAATGACATTATATTTGTTTTTTCTTACTCTCTCTCTCTATCTAGGCCATCACTCACCCCTACTACAATGCTCAGAACTTCAACAACGATATCACCCTTCTGAAGCTGTCCTCCCCAGTACAGATGACATCCCGTGTGTCACCCGTGTGCCTGGCATCTTCCAGCACCAATTTGCCTGCTGGAGCCAAATGTGTCACCACTGGCTGGGGCAAGACTGGTCAAACCTGTGAGTGAGCTGCTGCTATACGGCTTGAAAAGATAACAAATGTACCGCTAAATATGCTTCCCTAAAAAAAACTGTAAATGATTGATTTGCGTAGCTAGCCTCATCTCGATTTTTTAAATCTATTTCAGCAACCCCCCGCTACCTCCAGCAGACTGCTCTGCCTCTGCTCAGCCCTACTCAGTGCAAGCAGTACTGGGGTCAAAACAGAATAACTGACGCCATGATCTGTGCTGGCGCTTCTGGAGTGTCATCCTGTCAGGTAATAACCTTTTCAAAACTAAAAATAAAAGAAAAAGAAGTAACTTTATAAAAAGTTGATTAGCTGCCTGTTGTTGTAAGCCAACAGTTCATGATGAAGTAATAACTAACAAAAAGAACACATTGTATACATTTACATTAGTTACAAATTGTTGATTTATTGCAAATGTGAATGATTAACAAATAATTCTTTAATACAAATAGTAAAATATAATATGTTGTTATTTATGATTAGCAAACTGTTATCATGCCATTGCATATTACATACTAACTACATACTAATTTCTATATTAGTAATTACTTCTTACATCTCAAATTATATACATGTAATGTCGTACAGTTAAGTATTTATATAACAAAGCACAATTTATAGGTTTTGTAATGAAGGCAACTAAAGTAAAATGTATTTGGTCACATCATTCTTTACTTAATTATTGTTTCATTATTAAATAGCAGCTTGTACTTGATTAACAAGTACAAGCTGCTCTTGCTGCATGTGCTTTTCTCCTTTTGAATTCATCTGAAAGTAATGGCAGGTCAGCCCACATCCTATACCACAACGAATACAAGGCCAAGGTTATATATTCTATGACCCCCCCAAGTTATTTTAAAGGTCAATTTAAAAACCATATTTGTCTCACTGTAGGGTGACTCTGGTGGCCCTCTGGTCTGTGAGAACAATGGAGTGTGGTCCCTCGTGGGAATTGTGTCCTGGGGTACCTCTAACTGCAACGTGCGCACCCCCGCTGTGTATGCCCGTGTGTCCTACCTGCGCAACTGGATCGACCAGACTCTTGCTTCCAACTAAAGTGCAAACAAACAAAGTCTGTAATATATATGTGCTTATATGTTCCCCAGATTTGAACATCCTGCCCCTATTAGCTGTCAACTGGGTTTTACTCATTTGGTGTATAAATGAGAAATCTACAAATAAATAACTAATAAGTAAACAAGTGTTGGTTTCATGTTGTAGTTTCTTTTCAACCCGATAAGTGGAAATGTGACACAGCTGACAGCTAGTGTGTGTTTGTGTTTGTGTGTGTGTGTGACTACAGATGGGGAGGGGTGTTGAAAATGTACGATGTAGCAAACCTTTTCTGATAAGCACAGAAATGAGTACAAAACAGTTTAAGAAGTCCTGAGTGGAGAGCGATGTTAGGTTACTACAGAAGTTCTTATAACATCAATATTTTTCAGTATCATGAAACATACAGTATATGACCCCTGAAATAAAACCTAAACTTGTGATGCATAGGTTATTCCGATTTTTGTCGAGACTGTATAGGATCATTCAACTCATTCAACTCCAATCATTTTAAGATAATGCAGCACTGTTGGATTATATTATGTTCTAAGGTGTCCTCACTGTGCATGCAATTCTAAAGTATTTAGCCAAGGCTGAATCAGCGTCCCATTGGTAGTTGCATAAACTGAGGAGGAGGAGTAATTAGAGAGACTCACTATAACGCATTACCAGATAGAGATCAACTTAGAGTAAAGAAAGACTCTTGCAACAGTAAAATGACAACAGGTAAGATATTTTAACCATATAATTATGCATAGCTTTTAAAATGCAAAAATAGAAATGTGTTCTGTGCTAACTTATTGTGAAATTGAACAAATATAGAAACCTCATTTTTAGTTAACATCATATTTTCTGATCAGAGACAGAAACTGAATGAAATTAGTAGAAAAGTCAAAATATTGTGTGACTTCTTCGTCAAGCATCGTACTGTAGTGAGAGTCCAGTGTTGCACAGAATGTGTCAAGACAACAACTTTTAAGTTAAACAATAAATATTACAAAATCATATGCAGTAAAATTAAATCTGATTTTTATATAATCTAGTTATAGAAGTAATAAAGTTTCCTCAGTACATATTGTAAATGGCACTTTATAAAGAGTTTAAGAGTCCATGTTCCTTTTTTTGATGAGGGATGAGTACTTGATTAATATTACTTAGTAGTGTTTTATTCTAGTTTCTATTTTGATCTGTTATGTTCAATTTGGGAAGTGAACACAGAGACTCATACTGGCTAATAAAACAGGTGTGTTGAAGTGGTGGATGTCTCTTAATACAAGATTTGTTTTGTTCATTAGGTAACAACACTTCCACCTCATTTGGGTTAGATGAGGTTGTCGAAAATGTGCGCGTGGCCTCAGTGGTCATCTACAGCATCATATCTGTGGTTGGAATAATTGGCAACGGTTTGGTCATCTACGTGACAGGCTTCAAGATGAAGAGAACAGTCAACTCAGTTTGGTTTCTCAACTTGGCTCTAGCTGACTTCCTCTTTACTGCCTTCCTGATTTTCACAACCATTTCCGTCGCTCAGCAGCGCCAGTGGCAATTTGGACATTTTATGTGCAAATTTATCACCTTTGTGACTGTAGTCAACATGTTTGCCAGTATCTTTCTTCTAACGGCCATAAGTCTGGATCGTTGCCTCTCCATCTGGGTGGTGGTGTGGGCACAAAACAAACGCACTGTGTGCAAAGCTCAGCTCATCAGTGCTGTTATCTGGGTGACTGCGGTGGTCTGCAGCACCCCTTACGCCACTTTTCGTCAGCTTGTGCATAATGACGATAAGAGTTACTGTGGGTACCCTCGTGATACACCTATTTGGAGTCTCGACATTTTTCGCTGTGTTATGGGCTTTCTCATCCCATTCTTGGTCATATTTGTTTCGTATGTGGCCATAGGTGTTCGAGCAGGGCGTCTGCAGAAGATAAGGAAACAGAGATCCCGCAGAATCATCTTCTCTGTCATTCTTGCTTTCTTCCTCTGCTGGTCGCCTTTTCATGTAGTGAATCTGATACACGCAATGAATAAAAATCTTCCTCGGAATGTTGTTGAGACTGCATTTACTCTGACAGTGAGTATGGCATTTTTAAACAGCTGCCTCAACCCCATTCTCTACGTGTTCATGTGTGATGAGTTCCAGAAGAAGCTCAAGAAGTCCATATGCTTCGTCTTGGAGAGTGCGCTGGCAGAGGACCAGCTGTCATTTATGTCTTCTCGCTCCTTGTCATCTCACTTTTCACGCACTACTCGCAAGTCTGGATCTATTACACCTCTGGAGAAAGAAGGCACAGCTACTTCTTCAACCTCCACAGAAAACAAAGTGTGTATCATTGAAGAGAGAGAGACAATGAGCACTGTTTAAGACGCCCATGGCCATCCATCCATCCATTAGGCGTAAACCCAGACAATACATCTGTGTTTCTCTTGCTGCACCTGTTACAACTTCCACTTTTGTTATTACTGGTACATGTAGTTCAGTGGTATCACAGCTGCCAATATGTTCAAGTTGTAATTAGCCTCAATAATTGAAAACATGTGGATGTGCTGCAGTTTAATATTATAAATACTAAGTTTATGTGTAACAATTGATGTAAAACACTTGATTATTTTGTAACTGGCACCACCATATATGAAATGGCTTCTTTTTTTTTTATGTTTGTTTGTAAGCTCTTGATGCTCCAGCTTATTTTTATCCATGTTTGCTGACAGGCTGACTGTACATGGAAACATCCACGATACCGTTACACAAGACTTAATTTTGATATCTCAGCTTTACACTTTTAAGTACAGTGAATAAAAATGTATTGTTAAGAAACCGTTGTCTTTCTTCTACGTGAGAAACAAGGAGTTCACACAACTGACAGTGATGTTATCAGTGTTTTATCTCAGTTAAAACCTGGCTGTTGAGTTTATAAAAGTGAACATAAGGCATACTATAGAAATCACACCAATCTCACATGAACTGATAATAAACCACAACTCTCAACAGTATAATCAAAAACAGAACTATGCAAGTGTGAATTTTGTGAGCTACTAACCAAACCACTGTTTCCTGACAGCAGGTTATAACTATCTTATATATCTACATCTTATTTTTATGCTTCATTCAGTTCAGAACAGTTTTCACTTAACCTCAGTCACTGTTTTAGCATATTCTGACTGCACTGAAGTTTCTCCAAGCGTGAAATAGTATAACATAGACCCAGTTATTAATAATGTATTCATTAACTTACTCTTCAAGTTATTACTCACAATTATTACAGCTTGACATCTGGTTTGGTTGGTTTCTTTCAAAAGAAAAAGTCCTGGTGTATATCAAATGTTAAGAATTATTATTAGCATTACTGTTAATTAAAGCTTATATAAAAGCTACTTTTAGTTAATCTTAGTTTCTGTGTTGTCTGCTGCTTATAGTATGTGTTTAAATTAAGGAAGCAAATTTGGAAGCACAAAAGATCACAACAAACTTTATCCAGTCTTGTCAATGTTGAGGACGCACAAGTCATTTCTTTTCTGGTCAAGCGATACCGCTGAGCGAGTCCATTTATTTAGACATCTACACAGAATTTCTATGAATAAAAACAGTCCCACACCACACTACAAGACATTCCCACATAAGAAACTTAACAAACTTAAATATCCTCCTGAATATCATCTCTGTGATGCATAGGACTAATGATCTGAACTATGAGTCTGATTGTATAGAGGGCAGGTGTATTCAGACATCGACTGCTACACCATGGCTCCATTTCAACTGCATAGAGTCCATTCTGAAGGTAAAAGGTAGCCAGTTAGTGGTCATAGAGCTCCTTCATCTCTTTAAGGATCTTGATACTCTCGCTGTATCTTAACTGGTTCTTGTTGGAGCACTCTTTCCATCTGGGGAAAAAACAGAAACAATACACGTCACATTTCTGTGGTTTTTCAAATATCAACATTCAACACATTCAGTAGATCTTTATTTTCCTATAACTGCAAACTGCCTTTGTGTAGGTGACAAATGCAGGTTTTAATGTAATTTAGAGTATGAATTCTACGTCTGTTTTTATAACAAAAACTCCCACTTTTGAGAATGTACACTCTTATCTAGTATAAGACAAACATAGCGCACAAAGTACTTTAAGACAAAACTTTACTTTTGTATTTCGAATTTAAGTCTCTCTTTGAACCACCAAACCAATGTAATAAGCAAAATAAGAGATGAACTATGAAAGCTCTGAGTGATTACCTCAATGACATTTTTAGAAAGTATCTCATATATGCATCACACTGCGCTAATATATCTTATACAAAGAGAAATTAAATTTGACAGCCACTAAAGAACAAATACAGTAAAAACATACTTTTGTCTTATTTTCTTCCATCGTTCCATGTGGTCACATATGAGAGTACCAGAAACAGGTGCTGAATCTGTTAACTGTGCAGAAGGACAATAAAGTTTTAGTTAGCTGCAGTTCAGAGATTAACTCTGTTATTAACTTGGTGTACAGACAGATGGGAAATAAAATACCATTAATAATTCTCATCCACATATTATACAGTACCTGGGTAACGATGGGTTTCTCGGTCTGTGGGATCCTGAGATTAATGGGTTCACCAGAGGTGCTGACTGGACAGGGGGTTGGGGGAGGGAGTCTGTACACATTCTGACCTTTACCATTGATCATGTCTGTGACCTGGCAAAAGAAATAAAAAATGGGACAGCCATTAACTCAAAATTATTCATGGTGTTGCAATCAAAGACCAAAGATCATGGCATAATGCCATCCAAAGTTACATGTTCTTATAAATATAACAATAACAATTTTGATAATTATTACAAAACAAATTCCCATGATAACAATGAAGAGCGCATACCAATATTATAAAATGTGTATCTGGATCTAAAAACTTATCCCGGACATTCAAAATGATTTGGGTGAGTGTTTTTTTTTTAAAGGTTTTTTCTTTTTGGTATTTTTATCTTTATTTGATAGTATTATCAGGGATGAAGACAAAAAACATGGGAGAAAAGACGGGTGTATGACATGCAGTAAATGTCCTCAGCCAGAGTGAAACCGGGTACGCTGCAGTTAATGCGCTGTAACCATTTGGCTACCAAAGCACTCCAAAGATTCAAAGTTTTTGTGTTTTAAGCAGTCAGTTCAAACTAACACAATCAAAACACATTTTCCCACTTACCACTGTTTGCATTTAGTCATGTACTACATGCAGTTTCAGTTGTATTTTCAAGGATTCAAAAATATTTACAGTTGATATGTAAAAAAAAAAAAAAAAAAAAAAGAGAGAATGGAAAGTACTGAAAATGTCCAGCAGAAATACTAAAAAGCAGCTTGCCTTTCTTCAAACAACATAAGTACGTTTTCTCACAGGCTGAAGTTTGTGTACAATAAATCAGCACTGCTGTCACTGTCTTCTGCACATCCTAATAGTGTCAACAGTGCCCACAATATCAGTTATCTACCATCTTTTTCAGAGGACACTTTGGACACAGCATAACAATCCTGTTTTATATCATTAGCCATGAGTCAGAGCGCTTATGGTGTTTAAACAGCAAGGCAGTGCTGCTAGAGGCTTGTAAGAGAGAAAATGTTACCGTGTTAGTTCCTATCAATGTTGAGTATTGTCACACAAACATTTCATATTTTAAGCATTTAGAATAAAAGAAATCAAGATAAAAACATAATCAGACACATACAATTAAAATATGCAATGTACTGCATTTTAAATTCCCAGTCAGCAGTGCTGAGTTTTTAACAGCCTATCAGCTCATATTTATGGTGTTTAAAAAGCAATGGTAATTCAGAGTCCAACAAAGTTGCATGATATGGTTGACTATTAAGCTTTTTAAAGGTGTGACAACAGGAAAGGTATAGTGTGAGGTAATTTTTATTATATTATAGCTCTCTATGTAAAATGTCCTCCAAGTTTGATGATATATCATGACAAAGTGAAATGAAAGGACATTTGAAATGATATTTTTGGCCACAATAATAGTAGCATTCCCACTCTGCCATTGTACAAAGGCTAGCAAGCTATTAGTTTACAAGTTTGTTTGATGTCTACATAAGTTACTGCACATTACTTTATGGTCTCACCTCTTCCTCTACCATGCTGTGTGGGGGGCTTGGGGAAGCTGGCTCTCGAACAGAAGGATTGTTTCTCATCCAGGCACGGCAGATGGGATACAGTGGGGTGCTAGTGTTAAACTGAGCCAGATCCACACTGCGATCAAATAACTTAATAATGTAAGCATCTAGTAAATGGAGAAACACAGAAAGCAGAAAAAACACAATGAAGAAACAGGCAGAGTGATCACACAGTAACTGTGGAAAAAAGGACAAATACTACAATAAAACTGATTATGGTATTAGAATACTTTTAATGTCTGCACTATTTACTTTGTTTATGCTGATTGCTCTCTGGTATGCCCTCATCCATCTCTTTTCGCTTCTTCCTCCGGTGCTGTGGAAATCGAGCTGAAGGTCTGAAGAGAAAAAATGAAAATAACCAAATCAAAACAAGGATGGCATTCCAGAAAATAGACATAAGTTATTACTTTTTCTATGTTTTTATTCATCTATTGTTTGTAGACACACATTTTTAGAGAGCAGCACCACTGATAGGGCAGCATCACAGAAAAAGTTTGTTAAAGACAAAACAGTTTTTAACATTTTTGAATTACTGTGAGTCCAGGTTAGAAAATACATACACTTGCCTCTTTCCAGCAGATGATGGAGACAAATCCCTAGAAAAAGTGGAAAATGCTTTTTAAAAATACAGACCTTTATACTCGTTGGTTGACATTAACATATTCACCAATTTCACAGCAAAACTACAGTAGCTGTTATGTGATTCACTCTACACAACTACACCTGAAATCCAATTAATTGTTCCATACTTGTTTAATGAGTCCGCTGACATTTTTCCAGTATCACTCTCATTTTGCTCCCTGTTCAAAATACAATATTAGTTTGACTGTAAAACAATCACAATATTTAGATATGGTTCAAATGTAAACAATTTTGCTGACCTTTCATTTTCGCTCTTCTCTACCAGTCCCTTTAACACAGCATCCAATCTACTGCGTGCACCAGCCCCCTCTAAATCTGCAGAAAAATAAAAGTTAAAAAATAGGTGCTTCATTGAAACAAGGATTACTGACTACAACCACAATAAAGTAAATTATACTAAACACAGATGATATTCTTATATTGTATTCAGAAAACGGAATGGTGACTATAATGGAAAATACAATGAGCAAGACCAAGGGTATTTTTAAATAAAACTAATATTGCTGCGTTTTCGTGTAGATCGTGGGGCGAGAGTGGCACAACCTTACCTGGCCTTTCAGTCTTAATCTTGACGTGATGCATTATCGCCACCTTATATACTCTGTTAACTGAGAAAACACCGACGTTTAAAGTGACACTTCGCCGTTGGTAACCGAAACTCTCTGTGTCTTCATGTAAATACAATGGCGCGACTGCCACAGGACGTTCGCTTGCTAACGTTAGGGTTAGCTAGCTAGCTGCGGTTAAGTTAAGACTGTTTACAACCAACTAGCCAGCGTCTGCGTTAGCAGTAACGTTAAACAGTGGATAACACCAAAGTTAGATCGCCTCGCCAGTTTGATTAGTTGACTAACAGTTCTCCCGAGTGGTTCCTTTATATGGACTTAAAATATACTGAACACTCGACGTTTTATTATTATCATTTCAGTCCACAGCGCTTATTAGCACAAATTCCCATTGCTAACTTAGCTCGTTTTACACGAACGAATAGCCTTCGCAGACTTTCCTCTTCCGCGCGCTGCCGGTTTCCTATTAAGTGATTGGTCCGTGTGCAGCTAAGCCAAGCTACGTGATTGGGTTAATGCTGCGTCCATCATGTTAACCTGGCTTCCAATTGGCTAGAGGTATTGCAGTAACGCTTGGCGTAAACACAGAGGCACCCTTTTGGTTTCATCGATATTCTTACATATTTACGATTTTGGCCCAAAAAGGAAGTAGTTATGTTCAAAAAGGTAAATTTTTAGGATTAATGTAGCTTCAAAAGGCTCACAGTGGCAGCACAATGTGTTATTTAATGGACAGTTTGGGTCGTTTGGCGTATGGTACCATGGTAACTTTGTTTGGTGGACATAGCAAATGAACTCGAAAGGCCGGTGGATAATGTGGTTTTCCTATGTCTAAGTAACAGTGCCAGCTCTCATTTGGTTCCAAAGGGCTCATCTCGGACGAGGCATAAACCTGGACCCACACTGGAACATCTATTGTGCATCTTGTCTTGTGATCACCTGTGAAGTTTTAAGTAGTCATGAAATCCAGGTAGGATCAACCACATTTTTTATAGTACCCTAAACAATAGTTACAGTTGGTCATATGTGATGTTTTTACAGTGGTCCCGTGTTCACAACACAGAATCCCTTCAAATCAGCGTCGAGAGTTGGGAAGACACACTACCACCCATCAGGCAACCAGTACCTGACAAAGAAAAAGAAGAAAACTGTATGTCTTATTTCAAGTACACATACACAACAAGACACAATTGTTTCTGTTACTTTTCTAAGTCAGTACTTGTATAGTATACAGTATGTATCATTTTTTTCTTTTCCAGACTCTAAGTCCGGTCCGTTTAAACCAGGGATCCACTCCAGAAATACGCACTCTTAGCCCAGAGAGCCAACAGCCATTAGAAAAACGTGACAGCCATTGTGCTACCATGGATGGACAACCTGTTTATGCAGAGTGCTGGCCTTCAACTGACTGTGGATCTTCTCCTGCCAGCTCTATAACTTCTTCTGACACAGAGACACCCAAAAAGTCTGCAAGAGCAGGGAAATCCTTTGACATGGGAGATCGGGAAGATTCAGTGCTGGCAAAGTATGCTGTAGCTTCATAGAGTCAAGACTGTACACTGTAGCTGATGTAGCCATTCTTGTCCAATGTTAAACTTTTAAACAGAACTGTAACTTCATTTTGTTGTGAAACGTTGATGCAAGTCATAACTAAACATGATAATGTTATTATATATAACTGAAAGAAAGAAAGTGCTCAGTGATTATTTTATTGAACTATGTAAATGACTGTGACCATCACTGACCTCTGCTCTTCCAGATACATAGAACGTTTCCGCCACGGTCGACCACAGAGTCGAGAAGAGCGCCAGCTGATGGCTTCTGCCATTGGAGAGGAGCAGCTGCCTTTTTGGTGGATGTCACCCTCATCTTTACCCCCCAGTTCAACACCAACTAAAACAACAGACAAAGGTATATTTTCACTTGCTGCTGTATTTTACTGTAAAGGCTATCAATGGTCACCAGCTTTGAAATTTCAACGTAGAAAGCAAACTTTCTGGTGAAATCCTTACATGGACTCCCTTTCTCTGAGTAGATATCATCCATCCTCTGAAAGATGACCATGGGCCTGACATTTTCAGTCCAGCTGTACAGCGTCAAAGTGACAAACCCCTTTCCCCATGCAGAGGATCCCTTAGTGCGAGTGCATTTGTGAGTTGACTGGGAGTCATATAATCTCTTATTGTGTTCTTTGTTTTCTCAGCAGAAATAGTAAGTGTATTGTATGTAGGATCATTGTAAATGTTACTACACATGTACATTTATTTCTTGAAAAATTACAAAAAAATACACACATCAGATACTGTTCTATTTTATTTAATTTATTTTTTGTGCATGCTGTTTGATTAATTATTGACTTTTGCTATCCCTGGTTGATGCCAGGTTTGTCTGAATACCCAGGAACCAGAATGTCTACAGGAGAAACACTTTATTCTGACTAACTGTGAATATAAATATTTGCATTTCACCACCACACCACATGTCCATTTGGAAAGCTCTGTGTTTACTAAATGCCTGGGAAGTCATCTTTTATGTAACCTTGTTTGATACTTTTATGGCTCGTTCAGCCTGCTTGTGTCACCCCACCTAAACTTTATAAAAGATCTTCAGTATATTTGTTAGCAATATAAAGCTAGACAATGTATTACAATTACATTTTTCACTCAAATGCTGCATATTTAATTATCTACTACTAATATCTACATATACACACTATTGTTGCTACACTTAATATTAACACAGCAAGAGCAAAACTTTGATTTATTAAGGGTTTTGTCTTCTCTTTGTTCCTCAGATTTTTTTGGACACCTCCCGGGGTGAATTTGATGATACAGAGATACTGCACCTTCAAGACAGGGCCAGCAGACTTCTGCTGAGAGGGTGTGAAGACCAGCAAGTAATATTCATGATAAATCAATACTTTCCTACAATTGTAAGTAACCTGTTGTTTTTCTGACAGTGAATGTACTCTGAGTGATGGATCTATCCCTGTCAGCTCAGAAGGCCTGGGGTGCTCAGATTTCTCTTCTCCAGTCAGTGTAGATGAACCAGTGCAAAGACCTTTGATTCCCAGTTTACTCCAATCTACTGCTGGTAAGGCAAGAGTGTGTAATGGAATTCAATTAGTTGATATGTTTGTTATTTTTTTCTTCCAATTTAAATGTGTATTATATGTACTTTCTTGTGCAGTTTGTGTGCGATTCCTCTTTTTTCATAGTTGATATTTTAAACTGTACGTTTGTGTTATTGTGCAATTTGTTTGTTTTCATTTACAGGTAAGGTCAACTCAGACTCATTTCAAGCTGCATCTTCCCAAAAATCTGTCATTCATTCTTTGGCGACACGCCCAGAGGAGGACATCTTGTTTCAGTGGCGTTTAAGGAGAAAGATGGAGCAGGCTAGGGAGTGGCCCCACTCTATCCGACACTCCAGTCTTCATGGTCCCAGTTTTAGCTGGCAAGCCCCCAGTTTAAGCCATCCCAGTGGACAGGCTTATAAGGTTGGACTCATAATTTATCATATTTACTCTATTAGTGTCTATTCCATATTTACAGATTCATTTCCTCTTCCATGTATAGCAACCGCAGAGTACTCGACCTCCTGAATTCTCACAAAAAGCTACTCATCCAGACATCACTTCCTCCCAGCCAGAAACCAAAGAATCCCATGGACCATGCCCCCCAGCTTCCAATCCACCTCCCTTTCATACAGTTGTTGTCTCTGGCTCTTCAGTCTCTCAACCCCAGATTATTGCCCACGTTCCTGCACACATGCATTTACTCTGTGATGTCTTGCCCTGTCCTGTCCACTCATCTCATGCTAGTGCACAACAAAGCATTTCCCTAACACCAGAAGAGTCTCAGGTCAAAGTTGTCTGTAAGAAGACCAAAGTCCCTGGCAACTCAACTGAAGAGCCTGCTCTTGAACATGTGTCTGCTTCACCACCTGCATCATCTGAGGCTGTAGAAGGAGAGTGGCCTAGTCACCCCAAAAAACAGGAGAGGAACAGGAAAGAGAAGGCACAGACAAAAGAGTCAGGGAAGACTGAGAAGAAGACAGGAGCGTCCTCCAGGAAGCAAAAGAAATCAACAAGGTGACTCTGTAAAGTCTTAACTTTACTATGTAAAGGGCCTTAAGATGATTTTGTGTTATATAAATAAATTGAATTTAATGTTTTGTACGTAATTCAAGTCTGAATGCTTATTATGTATTTTTTGCAGATATTCTGTGGATAGTGAACATTCTCATGGGCATAGCTCTACTAACAGTTCTTCACATCAGAGACTTCCCAAAAAGGTTGTGCCATGGAGAGGGCATCATCAACAGCAGGGAACCCAGAAGTTTCCCAGTGAGAACTGTACTGGTGATCATGCACCACCTCCATCTCCAGTCCACAGTGCATTAGGACAGGTCAGCATATAAGTTGTTTTTTTTTACAAACTTCATCACTATAAATTTGTGAGGATTTATAAATCTTAGATTTGATATTCACCCTTTCACACAAGATAATTATCAAATCCTAGGAACCCAGAAGTTCTTGTGGAAAAAGGTCCTTAATGAGACCGACTATATGTGAGATTCTGTGCTATTAAATGATGTAAGATACACAGTTGTTTGTTTCTAACCATTTTAGACCAAGATGAAAAAAAAAGAAAATTCTTACAAGAAAATATACCGATTGTACAGTAGATCTCAAATGGAGCTGCCATTACTGTCCCTGTATTTTTAGATGTCATACATCATCATGTGATGTTGATGTAGAATGTCATTTTGTTAACCTTGACAGGCAGTTTCAGAGGTGTTGTTCCCTTCCATGGATTCATCTCCAGCACAAAAGACCCCAGTCTCCTTGGTTTCTCCTCCTAGCACTGCCTCTGCCTCTGCACCTCCACAATCCCCAGTTCCTCCATGCAGTGCACAGAACTCTGTGGAGGTCATTTCTCAGCTGCTGCAAGAGGCTGAAGGTGAGCGTACGGCAGCAAATGACACCGACCTTTACCCTGTGGTCAGCTGTGCAGAACATTTTCTAACTTATGAATAGCATCCAGTTCTAGCATTCCAAAACCATTTCACTCATAACCTAAAGATGTCTCTCTTAATGTGTGCATGATGTTTGAATGTGGAGTTCCATGTTGAGGTTTTCTGTAGTCATAAGTAAAAACTGATTATTTATTGTTTATTACTAATAAAACAATTAGTTCTGGTTTTGGTGCTTTATAGTTTCCCATTATCAACCATCTCCTTGGTTTCTCATTACCTGCAGTGTTTTTCTTTTCAGATTCAGATGAGAAGGATTTTGAAGATGACCCCTTACTACAAATCCTTCGCAAACAGAGAAAATGGGTAAAGGAGCAGATCAGGTAAAGCATAAATTAAACTGATTCAGCTGCTAAAATGTTTTTATTTTATTTTATTTTTTTAAGTAAAATTATTTCAGATAAATAATCAACTTCTTCCTTTTAGTGAAGTGGACTCTATGTTGAATGAATTCCTGGATGAGCAACAAGTTACTTGACCATTGGCAAGAGACACTTGATGTAGTTGCTTTTTTTATTTTTTTATCTTTTAGAAAGAAATAAAGTTTATTTGTGAAATATTGCCACATTAAACAGTTTGGAGATATCTCTCTCTGCATCATTAATCATAATTACAATACAGTGCATTTTACAAAAGTTACACAAAAAGAAGCAGCAGTTTGATATGTGAACACAGAATATTTACAAAGACTGGTTCCATGAAACATTATGAATGATTGATGGCTAATAGCAGAGCAGTACTTACAAACCTCAGGGAGCACGGAATATTACAACCGTGCCAGAAACTGAACTACTGCGTTTTGGCACAGGCTAAGTGCTGCTGTCACTGTAAGAGTGTGAAGTTATTTCTGTTTGAGCTTGTGTATTCATACAGGCTTCTAGAGATTTGAGTGTTTGGTATTAATGTGTTTAGGTCAGGGATCTTGAGTTCTCTGTTGGCAGCATAGGTGCAGATATGATAAGAATGCCGTCAGGAGAGACCGCTGACTCCAGAGCCATGGTGTCCACTCCTTTTGGGATTCGGTAGCGGCGGTTAAACTGACGTGTTGTGAACCCAGGACCATCCTTCTAACAAAACATAGAGAGAAATGCCTGTTTAGATGACAACACACAACAAACAGCTGCAGTAAATCAATGGAAAAATGCCCGTTTTCCTCCCAGTCTACCAACCTTTTTTTCTTCATGCTTTCCTTGCACTTCTACAAAGTCTCCTGTCACTTTGACCATTAAATCCTCTGGATTGAAGTGCTTTACATCAACTTGAACTGTAAATCCAGTGTCATCACAGATTACCTACAAAAATGAGAAATACTGTACTGTTTAGGCTTTATAGAAACACAGCTTCCAACAATGTTTGAGTTTGAAAATTCATTCTTGACTTGAGAAACAGCTTTCCAAAAGTTCTACTTTATAGCTGTTTTGTGGGGATTTCAATTGCACCTTGGAGTTGTTATCCATTGAAGACGCCATTGTAAGCTTTGGAAAAAAGCTCCTGATTTTTTCTTTTTCTTTCAGAAATCAATATATTTTCCACATGCTGTTGTAAAAGACTATTTAGTGTTGTTTTAACGTCGTTCATTCAAGTCAAAAATGCAATCATTTAGAAAATACAATAAACTAAAACTAGCCATAGTAACTTAAAATAACCTACCTCTGCAGAGCTGGTATTATCAGTCTCAGGAATTAGTAATTTCGTGGACCAATTATATTGTCCGTAAATCCCGTTCAGCCGAGGAATAAGAGGTGGTAATACCTTCTCCCATGGGATACCATCAGCTGGCAGAGTGGGTGGCAGGATGAAGTCCATTTCTAATCAATAGAATTTATTTTTAAAGAGAATTGACTAGACAGCAGGTGAGGTTACACTTAAGTTAGTGCACCACACGGTACAGTCTTTGTTCCTCGCTTGTGTTAAGTCCTGAATGAGGACGAGTGAGAACCAGAGAAGAACTGGTGTGTGACTCTGGGCTCCTCTTCTTCTGGGTCCTGGAAGTCAGTTGCGGTTTGTGTTTTATACTGAGGTTACATAATGAGTTGGGAATTCACGGTGGGGCACCTTGCTTTTGTTTTTAACTGGACTAACGTGTACCCTTGGGTGTTCAATAAGGACCGTGTTGATAAGAGCATAGTCTATTGTTGGGGGAGTGACGCAGCTGTTGCGGGTTTTTTGTTAATTTCGAGTGTTTATTAGTCATGACAAATATTACAGACTACATTTGGTTTCTGTTGGATCGTTTGCACCAATACAAACCATTCGCGTATAGTTATCAGATGATAGGAACTACGTGCTTAAGCTTGATCGGTTGTCAAGGAAGGTCTGTCCAAAAATAATTTCAAAAGACGATGTTGTCCTGAGCTGATGCCGGACAGACAGTGACAGCAGGGACGTCAACACATGCCACTGCACGTGTGCTACCAGTGTCACTTTCTCCTCATCACTGACTCTCACAGTGGTGGAAGAAATATTCAGTCTGTACAAGAAACCATAATAAGCTGTCAAATGAACCCACAATATTTACTTCTCAAATATGAAGTAGGATGACATGAAGTGGCTAAAATTGTATTTACATTTACACTTAAGTTTCTTTCTACTACTTCATTCTGAATACACAGAAAAAATATGCTGTATCCATTAAATTATGCTTTTCTACATAAATCAGTTTTGCTTTAAGTGTCTCCCTGCATCAAAAAAGTACTGCATGTCTGGATACTTCTTGTTCTTGGCACATGCTGGTGAAGTCAGCGGTCATGTATTGCAGGCACATGTTCTCCCTGTTAGTAATGTAGAACCTGTCACTTAAGCTTTGACCAGAGTGACTAAAAATGGCACTGATTATGTGATGACTCATACAGGATGATAGGGAAGCGGGAACATTTGGGGGGGGATTAGGTTATCGAGTTTCACAACAGGCGCCACCGACTGTCCAGACTTTAGGAGACTTCTGTTACAATGCAAAACATTAGGGATATATAGAGAGAGAAAATAGCTAACAAATGAGTCACCAAACCAAATGTCCATACAGATGAATAAATCACTGAGATGATGGTATTCAAAAAGAAGTATGAAATTCTGATTTCATATTGAACATACATGGAGTAAAAACAACAATTCATAGCTCTGAAGTCAGGTTATTTTTATTCATCATTCAAACACAAGTAAAAATAGCTTTGGGTGCACAACCACACGCAAATATTAACCTCCACACTAAACACTGAAGTCAAGAAAAAACTGTTGGTTGAGTTATTTGTTGAATGTTCTGACCAAACCCAGTGCCCACCCAGCCTCATCATTAGATAATGTCAGATGCTGTTATGACGCTGTTATTAATATTGTTTGCTAAACAATAATAATGAACCCACTCTAATGAGCTTTGCCTAGGCAAGCGCAAAATACAAAAGTGTCCATGTCTTACAGCAATTATCTTTTGAGAATGCGAGGGATTCTAGACATCAGACAAATCACCCAAATCTTTCACTGTACTTTAAAAAAGAAAGAAAATTATTTGGTCCATTGTAGTGGATCATGTCAAGTTATTTTAAAAAGACCTGTCATTGTAAAATGTATCAAGGGATTCCCAGTGGGATTGTAAAGGAGAGGTAATCTCCCACCTCCCCCCACTGTGCTCTGAAGTGTTGGAAAATCGTAATCCATGTGGTGAGTACTGCAAACCATAAGAGCACACCCAGTGCTGACCGCTTCACATCTAGATGCAAAACACAAAAGAAAATAACTTGGCATTAAAACGAGGTTCTCTCACACAGGTGCATCACGTCATTCTCTGACTTTGTCTAAAGCCTTTTTGGAAAAATATAACATTAAAATTGCAAGTGTCAGTAGTGACCCTGTGTAAATTCACTGTCTTAATGTCTTTTAATGTGAGAAAGCTGGTAATTTCTTTTTCATATTTTGTTCTACTTTATCTTAAGAGTAAGGATTAGCACTATGGACCAAATTAATATTATGATACTTCTTGCAGATTCTATTAATAACAATTTAAACAATACATTCTGAAACATATTAGTAAAAAATAAAAACATGTTCATCTTATGGAGTCAAACAAATTTACTGTTTTCCTAAAACAAAATCCTATACATATATTTAAAAAAAATCCATGTTCCTGGGATATGTATTGACACAGGAAAATTATTACAATTACATAGAAAGGTCTACAAAAGTCAGCCGATGTGTGTGTACTTAATTGGAAAATAAACTGAGTCTTGGAAGTGTTGATTCCACTGAATAACTATTGAGAGAAACTACAAGGTGTTGACAACAAATGCACTATTACAAAATCCATAATTTTTTATTCAAGTTAAACAAGTAGAGCAATTCTTATTAATATCTCTAACATTAATAGAAGACGTTCTGACACTTACAAGTTTTAATCTGGAGCTGTTCTGTGTAGGCTGGCTTTATAAAGGCCTCTCGAAAAAACCAAATAACATTGACCAGCCACAGGAATGGCAGAAATGCAAAGCCACCTGAGAAATAAGATCACAAGTGACAATATTACTGGATTAATACCTAGGCAAACTTACTCAAGATCCCTCATGCATCAGACCACTTTAATGCCATAACTACTTCCATGTACCCAGCTACTCTCACCTAAATAATATTTTCTGCACAGACTTAGTTTCTCCTCATTGGGCAGTCGTTCCAGGTTCATTGTGACTTTGTGTGGTCCCTGCTACAGAAAGAAAAACAAAGTTAACAGTACAGAACCAACTACGAACACCAAACAAAAATGTAAACAAAAAATTAATCTTTAAGAACAGAGGTGATGTTCGTGGTGTCTACGGCAAAGATAAGATCATCTACTAGTCTGGAAATGGCAAACAACGTAATCTAAAACTATATAAAATTCAAGGAGTGAAGCAGCTTATTAGCTAGCTGAGCCGGTAAGTATTGTTGTCAGATGACTCGGAATTCACCCCAGGCTAATGTTAGCATTCAGTTAGCTTAGCAAACTCAGGTAGTTCCGACTGCTACAAACAGCCACAGCAGTAACTTAGTCCAGTCCAGCCTGTGGCAGAGGTCGTTTTTATACACACGATAAAGGACTAGAATACTGTACATTGACTCGATATTACCTGATGTTTTTAGGACAAAAAGCTCAGAAATTCGTCGCAAATTAACAAAAAGGAAATAACCAACACCACTTCCCCCTCCTCCTTCTTCTTCTCGATCGCGTTCTTCTTCGTGTCTTTTCTTTGTGTTTTTATGACAAGCACGCGCTAAACTGCACTGCACGACGCCCCCTACTGTACCAGTGTGTTACTCTTCACTCTTCTACTTTTATAAGCGATTTGAAAAATATACAGAAGTGTGTGCTAAGCAGGAAGGTGAATTTTCATTGTGTTTGCTGAACAGTGAAACAGTTCAGACGTCTGAAACTAAGACCCAGCACTGGACCAAAATTTTTTGAAATAAAAAGACAATATATTCTTACTGCTACTAGTGCTGTATTGTCTGCTAAAATCTAATTATTACTGAATAAAAATTATTATTGGGAACAATAAAAAACAGGATTCCTTTCCTAATCTTCCCTTTCCATCATGTTGAATAATGTGTTTCCCTATAAACCTGTTAAGATATTTAGCCAAACGTACCTTATTGGACACAGTTGTGTGATTATGCAATTGTTCACAGAAATAAAGACCATTGAAACTCTCTCATTCCCATTGTGAAGAACTATATCAACCTACATCAAGTTGCCTGCAGTAAACTTGATCTCCCTCACTAATGAAGCTGTTGTTATTGACAGGTTTGTATCATGCAGTTTATTTTATATGTAGGCTATAATGATAACATGCCTGGAAAGTATTGCAATATTTACTGCAAAAGGATTTTTGAAGACAATGTTTTTAACAGCTTTCAATACAGCCATGGGATTAAAATATGTGGGCCAAACATAATTAAATGTGAATAAAAATGAATGCAATTAATTAAATGTTGGATTAATATATTTGTAATAATAATACACTTATTTCTAAAGCACAAACAGAGGTCTGTTCACCAACGTGCTGTACAGTAAAAATACTAGTAAAACATCTGTGAAGATTCTCAGTCATCCAGGTCATGGTTATCTCAAAAAAACCGGTTTTTAATGGCAACTGGACTTGTTTTAGTTCCTTGACTACGTTTCACCCTCCATTCCAGAGGGCTTTTTCAAGTCTGAAAACTAGTAAAACAATAGATATAAACATGACATTAAAAATGGACACAGTCAACACAATTTGTATTTATATTTTTATTATAAATATAGTTGTGAATGGAGATGAGACTTACAGCCGTGGATGCATTGCTTTAGAGCCACCACCAGAGGTCGACCCACTTTCCCCTCCAATACGAGCCTCACCGAAAAAACTCACTTTCCCTTGCAGCATTGCGGCCCCCCCCCCTCCCTCCCTCCCTCCCATCTCGCGCCTTCCCTCTAGTCTCTCCTCGGACTGCTAGCCGTCGGTGTGTGTTGTTGTTGAAGCAATGATGGCGGCAGCGGGATGCGGATCAGCAACCGCGGCTGCCGTAGGAGGCCAAGGTGGAACCGCTACAGCCAGGGGTCGTTTCCCCGGTCGGCCTTGGTCGTCACGCAGTCGTTTACGCTCTGAGAAGCGGTGGCAACTCGGACGATCAGGCTTAGAAGCTGATGATGTGACTAACGGAGGGCCAAGGCCCGCAAACCTGGTTGTGTCGTTAAACGAAGACCAGTCTCATTTGCGCTTACTTGGGATAGAGGCGAGCCACAAGACCCTTGGCCAGGCTGGATACAGCTCTAGTGGGAGTGAAGAGGTGAGGTCCCAAACCGAACCAGGAGTTAGTATCTTTATTTCATCTTCTCATATTTTGTGTGATCGTTAAATGTGAGAGAAAGAGTGCTGTCCACAGAAGTGTGCCTGGTTAGTGCCATGGAGAAATGTCAACATCCCTTTGCTAGGCTAACGTTAACTTTAGCTCGAAACTAGCATTGCATGCTAACTAATGTAATAGCACAGTGAAGCTTTTCATGACATTTAATGAAGAAAATACAATTTCAACAAATCAGCAGAGTACTTTAACATAAATTAACACTGTTCCCTTAATTGTTCTCATGGGGGTTAAAAAAAGAGGGTGAACATATTAGTAGAATACATTTTTAAAGAAAATCGGTTAGTGAGTAACCTACGCCAGTTTGTAAACAGGGACCGCAATTCCGTCTATGGCCCGCTCGTTATCGGGCCACAGTAGCAGCTAGCTAATAGTAGCGAACACAAAGAAGGGGAAAGCTAGCGCCACTGTATCCTGCACAGCGGCTAACTGTTTTCATACGCTGTCCAGATGCGGACAGAGTTGTCTGCTTAGCTAGTTTAAACAAGATATAAGTCAAATCCCACAGGCTCGAAACTACCTGTTCTGCTAACGTTACAGTGGTATAACCACACAGATAACTAACGCTAAGTTTTAATCCTTTCTCGGTAGCATGCTTGTAGGTCAGAAGTGAGTTTATGCTTTCGAGAGAAGGGCAAGGCTAACTGCTAGCTAACGTTTAAAGCACGACATTTAAATGGTGGTGCAGAAGTGATCCAAAGGCAGTTGCACCCTTTTTGTTGGAACCGAAACCGTCCTACATGTGGTCGCTAACGTCTAATCCTGATGCACAGTAGTGGAACTGTTTCAGATCACAGCTGCAAGCATGAGGACGATGCACTGTACTTGTAGAGCATCGTAATTACAGACCCACCATTCCCCTGCAGTTTTTGTCGGCTGTGTAGCTGCTCGTCCTAACTAACAAAGTGTGATTAATACAAAGTGCATGGCATAGTAAATGATATAGATTAGGCGTACATGTAATTGCATGCAAAAATCGAGGAAAATTCATTTTAACTTGTGAGTAATACTAATCCAATTCATGTTTTGTCTTAGACCCCAGAGGAGGGGTTTAAAATAGTTGGTATGAATGTGAAAAATGAAAACAATTTAAGATTGTCTGTCACTGATATCACTGCACTAAAACCTAGAGAAAAAGTGTGATGTTTGAGTTTCTGTTTTTATTATTGCAGTTAGATAACATTTTTGGTCCGGCATATAATAAATAAGATGAAAATACAATGTTTAGTTTGTTTAGTATATTAATAAAATCACTATTGTGCAGGACATAGATTTTAATTCTTGAACATTTAGACAATTATTTTGGCTCAGTTTGTGCAGTGGATATATTTAATGCTATGCTCTGGTATTCAAAATGAAAGCTACAAACTAAACATTTTAATTAACTGTTTTTGTTGATTTCATTTTTTAAGGGAGATGACTTCAGAGGATTTGAAGCTGAGAAAAAAGGCTCCAAAGGACCTGCATGGTCTCGACAAAACCTTTCCAAAGGTAAAGAAAAAAATATTACTGCACCACATGGCCTAGTTTTTCTTTTCTTTTTTAATTTCTGAACAGCACAAAAGGCAAAATATTGAATTAAACATGCAACACAGTTTTAAACAGACTTGTTTTCTTTTTCAGTTTTTCACTCAGTGGAAGACCTGTAGATTTTGTAATATTTATATATATATTTGTTTTATAGGTGATGCTGTCAACACAAAATCTAAACGACAAAGTGAGAAGCTACCGCTTAAAACACCAGCAGTGGAGGCAGCTATCACACCACCTGATCCTGTAAAAGATGTAAAATCACTGGAGGAAGTTTGCGGTTTATCTCTCGAAGCAGATCCTGCAAAGGACTGCAAGAAAGGTTCGAAAGGAAAAAACACTATGGATCGACAGTCCACTAAAAGCGGAGCCTCATCAGCAGCACCAAGGATTACGATAAAGTTGGTGGCCAAAAAGAAAGTGCAAACTGTAAAACAGCCTCATAAAAAATCTGGAAAGAAGCTTAAGATAAAAGGAATTCAGGATCAGTCTACAGCCAAGGACATTCAGGAGGACAAGATTTCAAGTGCCCACTTCAAATTAAAAACTGAACCACATGAGGATAAAAATGGCACCCAAGATAAGGGAGGGGGCACTGTACCTGCAAGGAGGCGTGGGAGATCTGCTTCAAAGACAACAAAGCCTGTCTGCCAGACTGGCGCCAAAGTTGTAGTTGATGACCGAAAATCAGATGATCAATGTGACGCTGGAAAGGAAAGCGGAGTGGTAGAGCCAAGAGCAAATGCAAAAAAAAATAAGTTAAAGGAAAATACTACAGAACAAGGTTCTGAAGCAAATCAACAAGTGATTCGCAGGAGCAATAGAGTCACTAACCCACTCTCGAAAAGATTCTCGGACAGTGCAGCTGAACCAGATAGTGTGAGTAACAGCGGTGCCATTATGACGGAGTCAAAATCAGTTTCTAGAATAGTTGAGACCAAACCACTGGTGAGAAGTGACAGACGAAGGCAAAGCAAGAGGCTTAATAAGGATGTTACAGTGCCAGAAAACCATGGTCCATCATCCACAGAGGAGGAAAATTTAGCTTTACAACCCAGTGACAGTTTGCCTTTGAAAAATGAGGAAACAAAGGTCCCAAGTTTAAAGCTGATGCGAATAAGAAACCCAAAATATGATGCACAGACCAGTGGTAAAAATCCAGCTCGAAAGAAAAAACGGAGAAAATTTATCTGGACTTTAACATTAGTGAAGGGAGGAAGTCAGACACAGGGTGCTGAAAACACTGTCAAAGTAGCAGAGAAGGCGATGAGTGAAGTGGATCAGTCAACATTTTGTGACACCAGCAACAAGACTTGTGTCAACAAGACTTTGAAAGGGATTGATAACAAATCTACACTGGATAATTCAGCCCCACAAGAGATTAAAAGCACAGATAAGAATGAATGTACCCTGACCAAGGTTGACACGTCATTTGAGGATAAGTCTACTTTACAGGTGGAAATTGAAGTGGAACACATCGCTAAAACACCTTTACAAGACATCACTAAAATAGATGAGAAAGTTGTCCCACCACTTCAGATCAAAAAGGTCTCTTCCCCTGGTAAACATAAAAGCTCAAAGCCATCGTTTTTAATTCAGCAAGTTAGTCCTGTGCCTGAAAATAAAGAAGATGTTCTGAAAGAGCTAAGTGAAGTAAATGAGGATAATTCGTCTTCTCTGGATGCTGAAGTCACACCAACCAGGAGACTAAGGAGGAGGACAGCAAGTCTTGATTCACCACAAACAAAGTCAGTTAGTCATAAGCCAATGACCACTCCTAAGCAGAGGCTGAGGTCGAGTCCACAGTATAAAGATATTCTGCAGGTGGATGTTGAAGATTCTTCTCAGGTTTCAACTGAAGACTCCAGTTCACAAGTTCTTCCTGAAAACTCTTGTCAGGTTTTACCTGAGGAGTTCTCACAGGTGAGCAGTGTTAACTCATCTGAAGTTCCTGATCAGGGTTCCTCAAAGGTTGCTGAAGATGTCTCACAGGTGCCAGGTGAAGTTTCTCCACAAAAGATGGAGAACGAGTTACCACAGATCAAAGAGGCCAAACTATTGCCTGTGCCTTCCAAACCTAGAAGATGTAGAAATAATAAATTGGTGAAAAAGAAGTCTGCTCAAAAGAAGAAGGTTGTGGTCTCGTCTGAAACTGCTGTCCACACAGAGTTGACTACAGTTGGAGCTACTAACTCAGAGTCTCTGCTGAAGGAAGATGCTCAGCCTGTAGTAACAGAGGAAAGTCCGTCAGAAGCAAAAGATTGCACTAAGCCTGAGGCAAAACAGGACACCGTGTCAGTAGAAGAAGAGCAGATACAGCCTCCAGTGAAAGAGGAAACTGATATTCAGTTGATTGATAGTCAACAGTCTGTGGTGTTGGACAGTCAAGAAAATGATCCAAAAACGTGCCTACAAACAAAATCTCTGAAAAAAGTGAAAAAGAGACGTAAAAGTTTGATTGGACAGCGCCAGAAACACAGGCATAGAGGCAGAGATGGGAAGTTTGCTCCACTTACATTATCTGAAAATCAGGAAGTTGTTGAAGGGGATAGTGACATTTCAACACCTTTGACAACTACCACACTGGACCCAAGCTCAAAACTTATTGGAGTACATAAAAAGTACAAAAAGCGACATTCAGGCCTTCAATTTATTGGGTCTAAAAGGCCAAAACCACCATCTAAAATACTTTCTAAGCTGATAGAAATGGAGCTTGACAAAGACAGCTTGAAGCAGGAAGAAACGGACACATTGGTTGATGGAGGACAGTCAAATGTTGTAGATACTCATCCTGGTAAATCAAAGTTTGTAAAAAACATCAGGCACTTCATTATGCCTGTTGTAAGTGCCAGATCCTCACGAGTGATCAAAACCCCTCAAAGATTTATGGATGATGCTGGAATGTCTGTATTGCCTCGAAGAAACTCCCCAAAGAAGGGTTTGCAACTAGGCTTGCAAATACGTCCAGGAAAGAGGCGAGATGATGAAACAGACAGAGCAATGTCTCCTATACTGGCAGTTAACGAGGAGGACATATTAAGTGAAGCTCAACTGGATGTTGATCTGTTTTCAGCTCAGGACCTCGATGACAACCTTGATATAGATGATGGACTATTTTCTGATAGCAAAGGTGGTAAAAATGAAAAGAGGAGGTCTTTTCTAAAGAACTCCAGTTTCAAATGGCACATGCCAGAAGAGTCTAATGAGGAAGTATATACACTGGACAAAACTCCAGAGAACAAATGTGAGGATCTGTTTTCATCTACACCAGTCGATAAGCCCACAGAACTATCTACTGACCTCCCGGATGGACAGAAAAAGAAAAGTTCCCCTAAGTTTAATAAACAAACAGCTCACCTCAAGATTTATCAAAGGCTAAAGAAGCCACAGACTGGGCTTCCCAAAAGCAAAAACACAACAGAGATGGATAGCGTGAGTAAACCTCTTCAGCCTCCAGTTGATTTAGCAGAAGGACTCGATGATGAGGCCATGAGCATTAGCCTTAGGCAGCGGAATACAAATGCAGAGAAGGAGAAGTCCAAGCTGAAGATAGAAGACCTTGATACTCCTGGAGTGGTGAGAAAAGTTTCTGTGTGCGTTAGGACAACCTCCAAGTCCCTTGTGTTGCAGCACAGTAAAGAGAAGAATTTAGCAGAGGAAGATACTGCCCAGCTTCACTCAGGTAAGAGATTAGTGTTAATCATACATTTGTTTTATTACTTACGCACCATTGAAGGAAAAACTATTGTAGTGGCCCAGACTTTGTCACAGACCCATGTCACATATGACTTTGTATCCACAGGAGAGGTGCAGTCAGAACAGAAGTCAGGCACAGCTGAGGGTGATTGCCTTGGGACTGTGGAGAAGGGATCTTCACAAAGAGCACGCCTTACTGGTGCAAATAAAAGAATGTTCAATCTCCTCAGAAAAGCCAAGGTCCAGCTCATTAAAATTGACCAGCAAAAACAGCTTAAGTCATCTGGGGTAAGATCATGTCCAGTACAAGCACATTTTTAGTCATCATACACTTGAACTGTTCAATAAATAAAATATATAAAATAATAAATTTTTTAATATAAAAAATATAAAATATTTTATAGAGGCATGTATTGACTATCGATGCCTTGTTTTTGCTTGTTAACCCTTGTAGCTGTTATCTGGCCCAACGGGCGCCAGGTCTCGTGATGTGTCCTCTAAGAGACAAAGGAGGAAGCAGAGGACTCAGCCTGATTCTGATGTTCCAGTCAAGACCGAGCCACCTCAAGGACAAGTAAGTGTACATACTTGTGTACATACTTGTCTCCAACATGCAGGAGGGAAGAAAATGGATCCAGCTAAAAATCTGTCCCTGGCTTTACCAATGATTATTGCTGTTTATTTCACTTTGTGCTGTAGTTGAAGCAGGAGATTGTCAAAGCTGACATTTCCACCCTTTTTCAATCTCTTATTTCCTTCAGCCTCAGCTCATCTCCCCTGTGTGCCAGGAGTTCCGTAGAGCAGGGGGTCCACGTATCAAGCATGTGTGCCGTGCTGCATCTGTGGTACTCGGACAACCTCGAGCCTTGGTACCAGATGACATTCCCAGACTTAGCGCCTTGCCTCTGCATGAAAGAAGTAGCATTTCCCCATCAGCTGTCACTAAAGGTAAATTTGATCTGATTGACAAACTCATCTGGATTTTGCTTTCTGATTTAAAAATGATTGTAACTTGAATTGGTTTGATGGTAGCAGCATTAGTAGTTTTGACAATACACAATTAGAAGTAGTAGCTTCTTGGTCCTGGCAGAGGGTGGGGTAGTTTGAGATTCTCTTTTATTTTGGTGATTCAGTGTTTTACATATTACTCTGAAACTAGACCAGTTAAATTTTTTATTGGGTATCCAGCAGAAATATAAATTTTAATCATTGTGATCAATATAATATATGAATGATACACAGCTACTGTAACATTACACACCAAGAATCCATTTATTAGATGTGTCTAAATTTTAAATACAACCAACTTCAATGCTCCATGATTTAGCTGTTCTAATTCATTTAAAAATGCCGTAAATACTATTAATCAGCATCTCGAAATCAGTGTCACCACATTGTGGTTGCTGAAAATTCATGAAGCACTTTTAAAAACAAAATTTAGCAATATATGGATGATCTTAGGTTCCCATTGTTGTTTGTGTGTTGCAGATATTGGGTCTCCCTCGGAATCCGACAGTCCTGGACTGTCAGATCCAAAGGTCACCAAGGTCAAAAAGCCATCAAATTTTGTGAAACGGAAAGGACTCGGGCCATTTGGGTACCGTTCTCGGAGGTGTGGCGTGTGCAAAGGTTGCAACCATGAGGAGGACTGTGGCAAGTGCATGAACTGCCTTGATAAGCCCAAGTTTGGTGGTCCCAATACCAAGCGGCAGTGTTGTGTGTAAGTTAATTTGTACATGATAAATTAGTCGTAGGGGAGCACGACACAGTGTTAAAAATTAATGGTGATTTCCGTTTTTTAAAAAAGGTATAAAAGATGTGATCAGATTGAAGAGAGAAAAGCACGCAGACTAAGTGGAAGAACAGCACCCAAAGGTAAGTGTTCACACCCCAATGTAGGTTTCATGTTATCGCAACATTTGTACAGTATTCAGTATGCGAGTTACACACTGAATGTTTTGGGGGTTTGTTTTTTTTAAGGTTCCTCTAAGCGACGGCGATCATCTCTCAGTGGAGGTCATTCAAGTAATGATGAAGGGAATGAGGGTGTTGTGGACTCACCATCTGGTCTCCAGGGTGACAGCACCAGCCCGTCCCTAAGGAAACAGCCAAAGCGTGTTGTGAAACCTCGCGTGTACTTTGACCTGGTGGACTATGATTCAGATTTAGATGACAAAGCCTTCTCAAGCTCTGCCTCACCAGCCAGGAGAAGGGGTGCAGGACCCCGTTTCAGTCAAGGTAAATTAATGCTCAGAAAGCAGATGAGATAGATGCTTAATAATACAAATACATAGTACAAAGCGTTGTGATGTGTCTCTTAATAATAAATCTTGTTTTGTCTTTGTGTCCAAAGACTTTGTGTCGTTGGATGGATTCCTGGGAGACATTTCAGATGATGAAGTCAGGCATCGAAAGTCCAGCTCACACCGTGTACCACCTGGTCGGCGTAAACCTGAGAAGGTGGGTGATTCTGAGTTTCATTGATGCCGATACCCTTCACAGACTGCAGAGTGGCAAACAAGGCTGTGCAAAAAATTCAAGAGTAACCTGGCCACTTTTGTTTGTGTACTACAATCTTTTACCGTGACTTAGCAGAGAAGCCATCTCATTTCCCTCTTTTTCCATTTTGTAGAAATTTCTGCATTTTTATATATTTGAGTTAAATGCTTGTGCTGCTGTTAGCCAGTATTTTCTGTTTCTGCTTTTTCAACAAAGGCATAGAGTACTGTGGTGTCTTCAACATCATTTCAATTAAAGTTAGTATGTGGCTTCTATCACAGCTCAAATAAAGCAAATGTGCCCAGATGATTTGACCCAAAATATCATTTCACAACATTAATTGCCACTTAAGTCTTTTTATATTTGAGTATGAATGAGGTAATGTTAGTTACAAAACCTATGCCTCAGACACCTACCTGGGCTTCTCAATAGCTGATGTGTTCTGTACAAATGTATGCTTTTCTCTCAGGGTCTCTCATCTCAGGGTACTTTGGAGCAGACTCCTCCCAGTGTGCTGGCAGCATTGGCTCATGGATTTGAGCAGAGAGACGTTGAATCTTCTAAACCCACTCACAAAATAAGGGTTGACTTCAAGGTAGGTCATTTTTAACAATATATTACATATGACATATTGTTAACACGTTTTATACTCTTATTCTTACGTATGTTCAGTAAATAAAACAACCATAGAATTCCTATACAGTGTCTCTCAAAAACATATTTTCATCAAACATTATGCATTCCATAGAAAGCGTCTTGGCCTCAGATTGTTTTAACACCAAGTAACATTCAAGTCATTGTAATTCACAAGTTCACGTTACATTATTAATTGTGTCCACTAGAGGTCAGTCTTTTTCTTAATTCCAAAATAAATCAACCCCATGACCAGTTAAGTGGTTCATGAGGAATGTGATTTAACTGTTTTTGTGTACGTTTTGAGAGAGAACTAAATTACTTGTATGAAAATCTTTTATTTGACCTTTCCCCTTTTCTTCATGACTTAAGATGTAAACCTGGCCACAACAATCAGCCAACTGTTTCATAATGAGTGAAACTATGTGAAGTAAAAGAATTCAGCAGACATAGTGTCATCCTGGTAACTACTGCAAGTAGTCTTTTTCCCAGCTGGTATTATGTTATTATTGTGTTGTGTGTCATTTTCAGGAGGACTGTAGTTTGGAGAAGGTCTGGAATATGGGTGGTTTAAGTATACTGACCTCTGCACCTCTCATGCCCCCCTATGTCTGCTTTCTTTGTGCCAGTAAAGGGCAACATGAGGTCAGTGCTCAATATATTCTGCTCAGTTTTAATTGAAATTGATGATCTGTTACTTTGCTCTCTCCCTCTTTAAATTTGTTAGCTGTTGAGTGATAAGTGTGTTGTTAAAGTTGCACATCTCCCACCATATAATGCAGATTTTTTTTTTTATTAATTTCGTCATATTTGAAAGTTATACTATCAGGGAAATTTTAAGATCAAATGACTTTTTCATCACATTCATATGTGAATATCATTGTCCAGATGCTTCATTGCCAAGTATGCTGTGAGCCCTTCCACCAGTTTTGCCTTGAGCCAGCAGAGCGTCCCTCTGAGGAGAACAAGGAAAACTGGTGCTGTCGTCGCTGCAAGTTCTGCCATGTGTGCGGCAGGAAAAACAAGCACTCAAAGGTAGATGCTGCTAATTTTGTTTGGTGATATATATTTTTATCATTGTTAATGTGGTTCAGTGAGGAAATATAACTTTTTTATGTGTCCATCAGCCTTTGTTGGAGTGTGAACGATGCCAGAACTGTTATCACAGTTCCTGTGTGGGACCTAACTATCCAAAACAGAACAAGAAGAGGAAAGCCTGGGTAGGTTCACTTTTTCTAGAAAATACAAATTCCTGCACATTCACAATTAGCATGCTGAATTTAAAATGCATTTGCTGCTAGTTGTAATGTTATGGTCTTTATGCAGGTTTGTATGACATGCATCAGGTGTAAAAGTTGTGGTGTCACACCGGGGAAGAGTTGGGACACTGACTGGAACCACGACAAAGGACTCTGTCCAGACTGTTCAAAACTCTATGACCAGGGTGAGGAAAGGAATTGGATAGTGCATTTGTTTATTAATCTGTTATCTGCCAACATTACCAGTGTATGTTGAGACTAATCATCTCTCTCTGTTATAAGGAAACTACTGTCCAATCTGCTTCAAGTGCTATGAGGACAATGACTATGATAGTCAGATGATGCAGTGTGGCACCTGTAACCACTGGGTACATGCCAAGTGTGAGGATCTAACTGGTAATATTTGTTTATTTTTTATCATTTAAGGATAAAAACGCTGTAACTGATGGTGTAAAAGCTTTATACTTATGAACACTGCAACTGTTTCCAGTGGTGAAACCATATCAACTTACTAAATTATGATTTGTTTGCAGTTATGCAATTTATTTGCATAGCTTGAAATGGATAGGGCATCAGAATAATGGGGGGGAGATGCTCACAAAGGCCATATCCAACACTTATTGTTTGTTAACTGTTATTGGATGAGTGTGCATACAAAACCTTGCATCACATGATCTAGTGAGAACATTTTCCATTGTGTGTTCTTTCATCTTTATAAATGCAGTAAAAAGGCTCTCTGTATGTAAATATATTTTGGTTATAGATATATTTCACTACTGCTCCACTAATAAACTCACCTCCTGTAAAATAATTTCAGATGAGCTTTATGAGATCCTGTCCAGCTTGCCAGAGAGTGTAGTGTATTCGTGTCGGCCATGCAGTGTGACTCAGCCCAGTGCCTGGAGAGAGCTGCTCTACATTGAGCTCAGGGCTGGTGTGGAGAAGGTGCTAGCTTGCTTGCTTTCCTCCACCCTCACCCAACACCTTGTTACCTGCTCACAGGTAAGAGGCTCCGCTTCATGTGAGAAATTACACAGTTAAATTGTATGTTAGTTTGCTTGCAAAATGTCAAATATGCTATAATTTCTGTTGGCAGTGTGAAAAGTTGGTTGATCCTGACAGTGGAATAGAAGGACAGCCAGCCTGTGACCTCCGAGCTGTTGGAAAGAAGTTTGACAAAGGGTTTTATACAACATTGGTGAGTGTTAAATACAAGCTCTTATTCAATGTACTTGTGTGTGAATAATTGTCAGTACTGAGTTTATGCTAGGCTAGAAGGAAAGAAGAATGTTATAGAAAATACTGCGGGACACATTAGGAAACATGCATATCCACACACTGTTTTAGTATCATTACTGATTGCTTCTCTCCTAAAGTTATCTGTTAAAATTGTTTTTAAATGTTTCACAGTCAGATGTTTTTGATCCAGTGAAAATAATGGATTTATTCCAGACGTTACAATGCGTCTCACAGTGTTTTTGCGTCCAAGTGTTGTTCGGCAGGACAACCTTACCTGTACAATAGTAAGGGGATCCAAAATGCACAATATAAGGGACACTAAAAAGACTTGTTTTCATGTTTTATAGAAAATGTTCCATGAAGATGTGGTTCAAGTGGTGCGAAAGAGGCTTGAGCAGGAGGAGCATCTCCCAGAAGAGCAGAGACCCACTGCCCTGGCACGATCTTACTACCTAAAGGTGAAAAGAGACTTTTCTTTGAGCACTATTCAATATTTTTATTTTGCTAAGGGTGTGAGTGTGAGAAATTGCAAATGGAATATATGAAATTGTTTCAGAAATGTAGTAATGATTTAAATTAGTAATTTATTTATATATGTTAGGGCTGGGTGATATATTGATATTTTAAAATTATCGATATAATTCTAAATGAGATATAAAATGAGACAATATCGTAAAACTCGATAGAGCTCTTTTGCCTCTTTCCTGTTTTGTTGTCCGACAACTCAAAGACAGCCCCGCCCGCCGCGCTCCCCCTCTGAACACAGCTCACAGTCCGCCCCTTCACAGCGCTTCAACAGAGCAGCGGAGAAGGAAGAAAGCAGGAGGGGCAGATTGGTAAATGTCGAAGCAGTGGCTCAGTCATCTGGAGGTAGTTCGGGTGCCAAGCATCAGATGAGCAGCAGAATAATGTGTTTTGTAGAGAATGCAGAAAACAAGTTCCAATAAGCTTCGACCACTTCAAATCTTCAAACAGCGCCATGAGACGCAGTACGAAGAGTGTGTTAAACTGCGTGCTGCCCCCGCGGCCGTGAAGCCGCGTCAACCCCCTGCCCCGAAACAAACCACGCTACAAAACTCTTACACTCGTGAAAAAGCCAGAAGTGAAACGACATTACCAAAACAGTAGCTTATCATATCGCTAAAGACATGGTCGCTACCAGAGCCGGCCCGACCCGTTTTGGTGCCCTAGGCAAGATTACGGTTTGGCGCCCCGGTAATCAGCCGCCTATACAACCAAGTAAAACATGGAGCTGCAGCAGACGGAGACTTAATGTGTTCAACATGACAAAATTATTACGTAGTTGTGACCAGTGTTCATTCAGTGTTCAGATCTCACGATAGATACAGAAACTTTGAATAACTGTTCACCATCAGGTCTGTTCATCTGCTGTATTAAGTCTGCATGATGAGCTCATATTTCACACTTGATAAATCGGCAGAATGTCTTTGAGGTCGGATCCAGTCTTTCACTGCCTCTCTTTCTCTCTTTCTCCCACTCTTTAATATATTTGTCCATATTTTCTCCACTTTTATTATTGCCGGACATTGTCGCTGTGTCAGCTGGAGGTCTGCGTGTGTGTGTGTGTGTCTGCTGGTGGGGGAGGAGAGGGGCGCATGCTGTGGGCGCAGTAACCAAGACACGGGGCTGTGGACGGATCCCGGCTGTAAAAGGACAAACTATCGCGTTTTACCTTATTGCGGAGAGAATCAGGAGGGTTCATGCAGGGAGAAAAGCCCAAATAAGCGACTGACGATATTTGCAAGCAACTTTTTTTTGAGGGCTTGAAACTGCGCCCCCTCCAGCAAGTGGCACAACAAGACGGCTTTATACGGTTCATAAAAGGGCACATTCTTTTTTTAACAACTCTTAATTGATTAATCAGCAATGCAGCTTTTTTTTTTTTACAAAACCTATTTCATATGTGCCAAATTTGTCTAAACTGCCAATAGTTTGTCATACATTAATAAAATACCTATGACAATTAGAACATGTAAATTTTTCCTATAGTTGTCTTTTTGTAATTACTTTATGGGATCAAAAAAAATATCGAGATATATATATCGTATATCGCCATTCAGCTTAAAAATATTGAGATATGAGTTTTGGTCCATATCGCCCAGCCCTAATATATGTATATTATTTATATTGTGTGTTTATGTATTTATTTGTTCATTTATTTTTAGCTCCTCGAGGAAGTATTTAATTGGTTCAACAGCCAAGACCCAAAGGTATGGAACCCCTCTACCAAAGACTTGCCCGCGTAAGTATTCCATTTACTGGTTTGTCTACATGTGTCCATTAATTCAAGAATTACTCTTTGCACACTCTTGGCATAAATAAAAAAAGGCACACATTTTTATTTTAACATCGAAAATGTCAAATTTTACTGCTGAAAATGGTATAAAAACATGATTTATCTATGTGGAGCTTTTATGTCCATGTGTGTGTTCTGCTTGTGTATGTGTTGTATGTCCATGTATGTGTTTTGCATACCTACTTGGATACATATATGAAAACTGTATTTCTATGCGATGAATAATTATTAATTTTTTAACTTTTTAATTATTTGTTTTAAAGGGGGATGCTGTCCCATGCTGTTCATCCTCCTACAACAGAACATGTTTATGCCCAGTGGCAGGAGAGGGAGGAGCTCTTGTCCAGGCCTCCACTAGGGCTCCTGCAGGAGGACAATGGTGAAAACTTAGATGTGAAGGAAGAAGAGGCACTTTCTCCCATGTCCGTGGAACCAACAAATCTGAACCACTTCAAAGGCAGCAGCGTTGTCAGGCTCAAATTCAAAGGTAATGCGATCATTCATGAGAAGTGATAATAAAATTGTCTATTTCTATACTCAAAATCTTTTTCTAGGTTATCTGTGAAGATTCTCAGTCATCCAGGTCATGGTTATCTCAAAAAAGGTTTTCAATGGCAACTGGACTTGTTTTAGTTCCTTGACTACGTTTCGCCCTCCATTCCAGAGGGCTTTTTCAAGTCTGACTGACTGGTAGGAGTTGCAGGTTTATAAACCCTGTGGAATCCTCAAGTTGTTCACCTGTGAGTTGTCCTTCCCCCTGGCTTTCATGTATGTCACTGTGACCACCTGAGCCAGGGTGTGAACGACTGTGAAACCGCCTGGGTACAGTTGAAAGAACTGCATTGTAAATGGGTGATAGATTATGCCTAAGGACACCTCCTCCGTTTAACGAGGGTCGTTCAATCTTGCAGTAAACTTCTTCTCTCACACCTCGTTTGAACCAGTCAGCTTCCCGGTCTAAAATTCTGACTTCATTGTCTTTTTTTAGGTTATGTTAGATTAGGTTAGGAATTTTATTCTGGCTTCACCAGACAGCGCAGTATGTCATAAACATTCCAGAATAACAATAAATACAATACAATGTTTTATCATTTGCAGTGTTTGAACCTTTTTCATTTTTACTTTTGCACTTTTATACAGGGAAAAGGGGCCGACTTTCAAAGTCTGATCTAGACACTGGATGGTCTAAGGAGGATGAGAGACAGTGCTCTTTGTGCCAAAAATATGGAGACCTCAAACCTAATGTAAGTAAACCTTTAAACAGGAAATGGACAGTAGTTTAGTGAAAATTGTAGATACCCTAAACTGTTCAACTGTAAATACTGTACATATAGTACTGCTTGGTTACAAATTCATAAATTTCTTTATGGTGTTGTTCACAGGAAGCAGGCAGGTTGCTATACCTGGGCCAAAATGAGTGGGCACATGTGAATTGTTGTCTGTGGTCAGCTGAAGTGTTTGAAGAGGACAATGGCTCTTTATTACACGTACACAGTGCTGTCACAAGAGGCCGCTTGATGGTTTGTTATAAACCTACTTTTGTTATTTTAATAATGTGTATTTATTTATATCGATACATTTTATTACTTGCAAAATTGTCTTGAGCTTTCTGGCTAACATTGCTATTTTATAGTAAAGACAAAAAAATCTGATAGCAATGCATCAGTCAGCCTCTACATATAAAGAAATATACATTTTTTAAAAATATATTATTCCTTTATACTCCTATTCAAATTTTGCATTTCACCCTTTAACATCATCAATGCCAACCCCCTCATAGCGATGTGAACGCTGCAACCAGACGGGTGCCACAGTGGGCTGCTGCCTGACGTCTTGTCAAAGCAACTATCACTTCATGTGCGCCCGGTCCCGTCACTGTGTGTTTCAGGATGATAAGAAGGTCTATTGCCACAAACACAGACATCTCATCAGTGGCAGGGTAAATTCTGTTCTTCCACCTTGTCCCTTTCCAAATGTTGTTACAGTGTAAAGATTTGGAATTTGATTCCGGATTGTGTTATCACTAATTTTCCTGTGTTCTACAGATGATAACTGGTCAAGAATTTGAAGTAATTCGCAGGGTGTACGTGGATTTCGAGGGGATCAGCCTCCGCAGAAAGTTCTTGACTGGACTGGAACCAGAATTGATCAGTGTGATGATTGGTAAGTGCCTGTCTTTTAATTTCTTGCCTGTTTCACTCCTTAGTGTTTGCTGACATGATCTTGTCACTACACAGGTTCTTTGCAGATAGACAAACTAGGTGTGCTGACAGAACTTTCAGCTAGCAAAGGAAAACTGTTTCCTGTGGGGTTTCAGTAAGTTAAGGTTTATGTTTTTTTAACCACATTATATAAACAAAATTTATACTTGAAACATTGATTGAAAAAACAAAATGTTGTCTTTCCCTGTAAGGTGTTCCCGTTGGTACTGGAGTACAGTTAACCCGTCACGCAGGTGCAAATATACATGTAAAGTCCGGGAGGTCCGACCCATTGTCCCTGAGAAGCCTGTTGAGGAGTTGCCTGACCAAGGAGACAATCAAACCATTGCTCACAGCCCCTGTGCATTACCTGGTGCGTGTTTCACTGTTGAAAAACAGCTACTACTACTACTCATACTGTAAAATAATAATATATTCAAATTGTTTCAATAATTTGTATAACTCTTTAGAATCTAAAGCCCAAGAATCTGATATGACAGAATCCCTACCCTCAACTGAGGAAAACTTTGTCCCAGGACTTCCCCACAAGACAGATCACGGTGCAAGGCCAAAGATTCCCAGCTATCCCCAAAACAGGAGACCAGCTGGAGGATTGTCTCGACCTCTTCCATCCCCAGGTAAAATATGTATTTTTTTAATAATATAAAAAACATCTCGTCACAAGCACACTCCAGTCTCCAGCTGCTGATTAATCCTGCGTTCTTTTTAGGATTAACCCAGTTGAAACCCCACCACATATTGACCATAAGTGATCTGGAGGAGACCCGAAGAGCTCGTCGCAGTCATCTGTCCCCCCCTCCCCTGGGCCCTGTAACTGGGCCTATCACCCTTCGTGCAGGAAAATCTTCCCTTCCCACTTCACCACTGTTCTCACTTGGTGCTTCAGATACTCTGATGAACTCTCCATCATCCCGCCCAGTCGGAGGTAGAAGTGCTTCCTCTGTCCGATGCCCTGGGAATACAATGACCCACTGTACCTCATCTTTCTTTCCTCAGTCTCCCTGGCAGGACAATGTGGGAAGCTTTCCCTCTCCAACTCTGTCTTTCTCATCATCCATACAACAGCTACCCAGAAGTCGATTTTCACTTGATCTGAGCCAGTCAGATTCAGTTGAGGTGCCACACAATTTCTTAGCTTCACCAGAGCCTGAAGATGTCTCTCCAGCAAATGGTACTTCACCTCAGGAGGACTTAGACCAACAGAAGGATGAAGAAGAATTTCCCTACAGTTCATTCCACAAGGATCCCAATATGAGTCTGGGTCAAGATATGCGGACAGAACTGGAGATTGAAGAGACACTCCTGAACGAAGGTGTGGCAATGAACTGTGGGGGACAGATAGTGGTGGAAGGTGATGATCAGGAAGAATTTTGGGGAAGAGCCCAAGAAGTACACAAGAGGAAGGCTGTCGTTGCCAGCCTGCCACGGTCTGCAGCCAGGGATGACTTAGGAAACACATCCTCTGATGAAGATATGGAGCATTATTTTGACTTTTCACAGACAATAGTCAGTTGTCCTGGATCAAAAGATCTTTCCAAGTCTCCCTCCTCCCCTGCCTCACGGTCTATTGCTCAGCTGGATGGCATTGATGACGGCACAGAAAGTGATGCAAGTATAGCAACCAATGATGATGCTCAGAAAGTTGCAAGTTCTACTCCAGCCCAGATCCAAGCCAAAAACCTAAATAGTAAAAATCTCCCTGAAACAAAAAATGGCACACAGGCTGTTCAGAGCCTGTTCCCTGGAGCATCATCCAAAGATAAGCACACAGATTCATTATCAGTCACTAATTTGGTCACTAGCAAGAGTCCTACAGACAGTTCACCTCAAAATCCACCTAAATCCTGTCATTCCAGTCAGTCAAATGAGGACAACATGGCTTTTGTTTCTCCATACATTTCTAGAAACTCTCCACTCAAAGAGCAAAGTTCTGACACTCCACTAGTAAATCAGGAGACCATGCTTCCTTCTCCAGTTCACAATGCCCTGCCTAACGTACTCACAAAGGTGCCTGAGACCTCATATTCAGAGGACCCGTTTGAAGGTTCCAGTTTAGGTTTTGCTTCTGAAACACCTCTTGTTCTTGAGAGATGTGGTACTAGTGCACATTTAACTGAGATTGTTCCTTTGCTAGAAGGCACATCTCTTGAGACCCAACAGCTTGAAGCATGTAAAACCTTGAACTCAGATCCTAACAACAGCCATTTTGTGTCATCAAGTGACGGGTCTCCTGTGTTAATGAACCACTCAACATCTAATACAACAGAGCCCTCATTAGCAGATGCTGCAGATAATAGTCAGGGCACCCTGCTGGAGCTCCTTCAGCCTCCTCCTGCAATGACCACAGATGTACAAAACCCTTCTCAAGGCCTTGTGGATTCCTTGCAGATGTATTCCTATTTACCAGGTTTTAGTCAGCCACCTCTATCAAGTATCACACTTGAGCCAGTAACAGCCTCTCAAGAGTCAACAGCCTTCCCATCTATAGAGCCTCTGTCCACTAAACTAACCACCCTCACTTCTGTTGGAGATGTGACACAAACACTGCTAAATGTTGCCCCTCAAAATGATCCACTGCTTTCAGCTACATCAGGCACTCCACCAGCAGGGACCTGTGGAACTGTCTCAGTTCCAGTCTACTCCACACAAACACAGCCATTGGGTTCTACAGCTGTCACCTTTGTTTCTTCCTCTGCTTCAATACCACCTCTTTCTGGGTTGTCAACACAGTGTTCAACTGCTTCACTCCAAACCACGTCAGCACCCGTGATCCTAAATGGTTACTGCTCTTCATCTTTGCAAAAGGATTCCGCATCTGGCCACACAATCTCTATCAACTTTTCTACTCCCAGGCCAGCTTTAGAACCTCAACAGCCAGTAGTACCCCAGGCATTACCTGGTCATGCGATTCTTACTGTGAAAGAGGTGGGAGGTCCAAATGTGGATCCTACACCACATGTCCTACTGGTGAACCGCCTTGGGCAGATTTTTGTGAAGAACCCGGAAAGCAACACTTTCCAGCTACCCACTCCCAACTCCCCTTCGTATAACTGTGTCACTCAGATTGCAAGTCTTTTGCAAAGCAGTGCACTGTCAGCCACGCTAGCAGCAGCTGGTAACATGACTGCCATACCCCCTGGACCCAACATGATAACAGCCGTTCCTCCGCCAATAACACCTGCAGTTCAGAATCCAACCACAATTACACAACTGCTCACTCACAATACTAATGGTCCACTACCATCAGTTAATGCAAAGAAGCCAAAAAAGAATGCGAAAACATCAAAAGATGAAACTGTTCCAGAGCTGAAAAAAGCAAAGAAGAAAAAGGAGTCCACTGCATCCAGAAAATCCAAGTCATCCAAGTCCTCAGGGTCACCTGCTCTGTCAGCTGAGAATCCTCCCATAACTCCTGCTGAAAGTGCCCAAGCTATTATCAATCAGGCAATGGCAAGTAACTACACCCCCAAGTGGAGTGGGCTTCGAACACTAAGCCCGTCCTCCTTGGTTTTGCCACCTGGCCTATTAATTGAACCAGAGTCTGCAGTTTCGCGTCGTTCTCCATCACCAATGCCAACACCTGCTCCTACACCCCGCCCTCGCACCCATGTCCGCATGAAGAGAGTGTCATCACTTTCAGATCGCATTGTCACAAAGAAGTGTAAAGTTGACTTCCTTCAACCAGACCCCGTCAGTGAGGATGAGGAGCGGCGCAGACTGAATTTTCCAACCATGTCAAGCAGGGCTTCAGGAGTTCGTATCAAGACCCCAACAGTAAAAGAAGTACTGAACCTAGATGAGTTAAAGGAGGAACAAATAAGTGATTCTGAAAGCTCAGGGTAAGATTTTACTTTAAGCAAGTAGACATGCAATTATTTTCTTGATTAAGCGACCAAATGTTCACCCAACAATCCAGAACCAAAAAACTTTTCATCAATTATCACATATGATAAATGAATGCTGCAAAATCCTTACACGTGAGAAGCGCTCATATTAGATAATGTGATAATTTTGAGATTGTGAGAATACAAGAAAGGGGGAAAAACGCTGGACATGAAAGTCAGGAGCTTCTGCACCAGTGACAAATGCTACTGCTTTTTCAATGATTTAAACTCCTGTATTCTCTTCTTGTGTTTTGCACTGTGTGTTCTGTAAAGCTAAATCATATCACACAAAATGAGAAACATGTATAGGCAAAATATATATTGTTTAGTTTTTAAACATTTGTACTCTTCTTTCTCAGGTCAGAGCCTTGGGATTATATGTCTCGGGGTGAACAAGGCAAACAGCACTCATGGGAACCAGTGGGACACAGCACCATGACTGACTGGAAGAAATACTCTGGTGAGCTAAAGTTTAAACTATTAAATTTAATTATTTCTGTGAATTGAAAAAAAATGTCTAAGTTGATAAGTTGTGTTCTCTTAGGTGCTGCTTCTACCTCAGATGATGAACCACCACCGTCTGATGAGAACGAGGAATGTCCAGCTAACAGAGATCAGCCGCACTTAAGATTTGAGATAACTAGCGATGATGGTTTCAGTGTGGAGGCAGACAGTATAGAGGGTAAAGCCAATACTGAATAACATAACTAACAAAATAATAAAATGTGTTCCTTGATTTGTATTTCTGTAGTAATTTGTTTTTATTGTATTCAGTCAGCATTAATCTTTATTTTCCCTTTAGTGGCTTGGAAAGCAGTGATAGACGGAGTGCAAGAGGCACGAGCAATTGCAAGGTTGAGACCTCTGACCTTTCAGAGGATCACTGGTGCCCGTATTATGGGTCTTCTCCATGACTCAGTGGTGTTCTTGCTGGAGCAACTTCAAGGAGCCCACCGCTGTCAGCGCCATACTTTTCGTTTCTTCAAACAGTTCAGCCAAGAGGACGACCTGCCTGTCAATCCCAGTGGCTGTGCCCGCTCTGAGCTCTACCTTAGGTATGTTGACAAGTTACTGTTACTCTGTACTGTAAGCCAGTGTTGCTGGTGATTGATAACAGTGCTACAAACACTAAAGTGTTTCCACTACCATTGTATTAGGGGGGCACCCTTTTATTTTCTATATAGCGCCACATCACAACAGAAGTTATTTAAGGTTACCTTTCCTATAGAACAGGTCTATACCTTGTCCTTTTATTAAACTAACTAAAATAAACTTATGTTATTTATCTTATATACACAACGGCATGTCACTTCGCTTTTATCCAAAGCGACTTACAAGGAGAAGACACAAGCAATTACCATTCGGGTTCTGTAAATTATGAGTTACTACAAACTAAGAGCCCTGATAAGACCCAACTTGTCAAGAAGAAAAACATGCTAGGAATAGGGGAACCTAGGGGAAACACTGCAATGTAGTAAAACAATTACCGCTGATATAGCATTGCAAATGATATCAAGGTATGATAACTAGTGTTTGACTTTAGACATTAATATTTCTACTCAGCTGTCCTATCTTTGACCTGACAGAATTTTCTTTTTTCTCTTGACAGGAAATCAACATTTGACATTTTCAACTTCCTGGCTTCTCAGCATAGACAGCTTCCTGATATTGGGCCTTATGATGATGAGGAAGATGACATTCTTTTGAAGTCCACAAGGTCAAACTTCATACATATACTTATAGATTATTTCCATAAAATTAATTTGTACTAATTTAAGTAAAATAATTCTTTAGGCCGTTATTTTATTAAATAAATATGTCTTTCAGAAAATGGAAAAATAATCAATGGGTATTTGGATATTTCGGTTGTACTTTCTTTTAGACGGGCTACTAGTTTGGAGTTGCCCATGGCAATGCGCTTCAGACATCTGGAAAGAACATCCAAGGAGGCTGTTGGTGTATACAGGTCAGCACAGAGCTACATTTGCAAAATGATGAAATATAATATTTACAAACATTTTTAGTTGGGTTATCACAATGTATATAACAAAGTTGGGGTTTTAACATTTTAGGTAGGACAAACAAGTTAGTAAAGCTGTGTGAAGGTGGGACTCATTGTGACTCAAACACAATTTTGCAGTCACATTGTCTTGTCAATAAAGTTGCAGGACGCCTGTGGTTAGAATAGAATCCTTAAGTGCAAGAAAGTGCTAAACAAATAAAATGAGAGGAAAGCCTGATCCAAACTTTTCATGGTTGATTGTATGTACTGATGATTTGCAACATTTCTTTCATGAGCCATTATGTGACTCAGATCTGTAGCACAGATGTTTGTAATTACTAAGATCTCAGTGTGATTAAGTTGAGTTCACAGGGATGCCATTAATAATCAAGAAAGATCTCAAACCTCAGTATGTCCACATCCCAGGAACACTGTGTTTTGTTTTGTTTTGTTTTCCAAAAAGTAAAATTACAATATGAGCACTGATGAGCAAAATATTATGACCACTGACATGAAGTGAACACCATAGATTATCTTCTAACAATGGTGCAAGTCAAGGTCAGTCACATGTGAAAGAATTAGGAGAGTACTGTATCTACTGTATGATGTGAATAGTCAGACTCATACTAAAGCAATGAGAGACCCAGACTGAGATAATTAAACCAGTTTACAGGCATGAGCTTATTTGTCTTTGTTTAGAGCCGGTTAAAATAAGTCAAACCTCTGGAAAAAAAGACAGTCCACAGCCATACGAGCATTCCTGTACATGGAAGGCAAAGGAAAGAAAGTAGGGAACATAATCAGTGGATGGATTATGTTTTGATGCAGCATATTTTTTAAATGAATAAAGATCTGCTTTTATAAATAGAAAATTCCAAGGATGTGGATAGGCTGGATGGCACGCATATAATGTGCCGGACTGTCACACCTCACCAGAGTGCCTCTTACGGTTGTGTTTAGGCAGGCACTGCCTGTTTTAGTTAGAGGTGAATAAATAATTCAAGAGCTGTGAGAGCCTAAACACAACCATTAGGGTTCATAATGCTGTAGTCTGACAAACTGGAATGTTTTGGGAAGCATTTGGAACATTTTATTGAAGTTAGATGTCTAATTATTTGTGAAACCAAAGTATTTGTCAAATTTAAATTTTGACCTTATCAAACAGAAGAGCATCCCTGTACATTAGCTGCTCTGACCTTTTTGTGTTTGTTTGTTACAGGTCTGCTATCCATGGTCGTGGTCTTTTCTGCAAGAGAAACATTGAAGCAGGAGAGATGGTTATTGAATATGCAGGCATTGTCATCCGGTCAGTGCTCACTGACAAAAGGGAGAAGTACTACGACGGGAAGGTTGGTCATGTTAGATCAGTTAACCACTGCAAGAGAAGGATGAAGTTTAGAAAGAGAGCATGTATCATTACGTATATTTTTTATCTTCACAGGGTATTGGCTGTTACATGTTCCGCATTGATGACTTTGATGTGGTGGATGCAACCATGCATGGCAATGCAGCAAGATTCATCAACCACTCCTGTGAACCCAACTGCTACTCGCGCGTGATCAATGTGGAGGGACGAAAGCATATCGTCATCTTTGCTCTTAGGAAGATTTACAGAGGGGAGGAGCTCACCTATGACTACAAGTTCCCCATTGAAGACGCCAGCAACAAACTCAGCTGTAATTGTGGGGCCCGCCGATGTCGACGTTTTCTCAACTGAGACAACTGTTGAATAAAAAGGGGAGGATCCTGTTTACTAGTAAGCCTTAACTTAAGATGGCACTGGAGTAGGTTTGGGGAGGTGGTGGGCAGTCCGCACAGCAGGGGTATTAGCCACTATAAGACCTGTCAATAACTCTTGGTAAGGTAAGAAGTTTTATCTGGACATTTTACGAAGCAGAGAATGAGAGGAGGAGAACCTACACAGAAAATTAATCACCATTTGACAAGTTTGGTTTCACACGGTACTTCTTCTTGTAAGGGGATAACATTTACAGCTCCTACAGCATAGTCAGCACAGCTGCATATATTGTGGAGGAAGTGGTTTTGGTGTTCATGACAACAAGATGTTCAAACCGGATATTTTGTGTGTGGGCTTATGGATATATACAAGTGACGCCAACAGAATTTCTTTGATACACACGTCAAGCCTTATCTGTTTGAATCATTGCTGAAAACCTATAACTAGACTCTGAGAGATTCCACATATGTTCTATTCATTTCTGGGGGTGTATGTCTGTCTATAGTACACTTGTAATCATGATCGCTCCATCCTCCAGTGATGAGAACATTATAGCCCATCTTTGTAGTGGTGAAGTAATTTCTTGAGCCATACATTCATTCAAACCTTTATTTGTGTGTTTTATCCTACATTTAACACTTCACACGTTTAGTAGTTTTTCTTTTTAGACTTATTTTTTGTGAAAAACAACAACCATGGTGCTAAGCTTTCAAAGCTTTGGTCTGTAATGTCTTTTGTTGGACTAAGATGTCCTGCAAATCAGGAATTCTTTAGCTGTTTATTCACCCTGCTGAGATCATGTATCTTAAATTTATGCACTCAAGCAGTTCTCTTAGCTTCATTGGAATCTAGTGTCTGCTAAGTTTCACCCTTTATATTACAGTTCTGCTATTTTTCACCTGCTCTCTTCCTATGTGCAGCTGGAAATAGATTATGGCAGTTTAATGGTTTCAGTCAGTAATGTGTCATATTTATAAAGATGGAAACGTGTCTTTTAAGACACTTTTTTTTTTTGTTGATGTACAGTCTATGTAGCAAACACTACCCAAGCCAAAAGTGAAGAGTTGTGGTGAATATCAGTTTTTTAAAAGTAGATTTTATTACTCTCATGGCAGATGCTCATTACCTATTGCAATAAGGCTTTGCTGCCCTACAGTTGCACATAAATAACCATCAAACATACAAATTCCCTTCCTTTTTGTGAAACTTGCTACAGCTTCTCTCTTAATCAGGGAAAGCACTGGTATAAAGCATCACCACTGAGTGTGCATTCTGCTCCTGCACCAGGCTTGTTCACAGTGCACAGACTTTCTAAACGATGCTGTTGCAGAAAACATTAGTCTGAAATGGAGCTGAGAGAATGCACTCAGCACCTTAAAATAATGTTTAATATTGTTCTTAGTCTATGTTCAGTGCTGTCAGTGACAAATCTAATTGAATTCACACACTGTTTAAATTGGTAGTTATATTTATTCATGTTTTGATTTTGATTTTTAATAGTAAAAGTTTGTGCTTTGTATCAACGGTGGCGGTCTAGTGTGTTAGGAGATCTCCCCCATTTGTGTCCTCGTTTGTTTACAAATGATGTCCTTTGTTTCACTAATTTACTTGAATTATCTTTTGGGGCAGTTATCCATTTAAGCCTTTATGACAAATTGTTCTAAAGCAGGTATTTTTAAAGAATATTTTTATTTTATTTTTGTTATGCTAATTACTGACGGTCTTAGAATCCACCACAGGAGTAAAGTGAGCACTGTTATCTTCCCCAAACCCATTATCATTTTGTTCTACCCTTTTCTTTCCAAATAATTTCCATGTTATGTCTTTATCTTATTCCTTTCTTTCTTGCATGTCCAATCACTGGGATGGAGCCCAGATTAACTTGTGTCAATCACCTTGCTGACAACAAGAGCAGAGTCACTCCCAACTCCTTGCAAGGATTCTACCTCAGCTGTTTAGACAGATGTTTGGGAATACTGATGCAAAAAGAGAGGATGATAATTTAAGAGTCGCTCGGTTTTAATGTCCTGCAAAGCTGGTTTGTGTGTCTTTATGGGTGTATCCATTTGTGTGTGTGTGTGTGGGCATGCGTGTGTGCGTGCACAATGAAGGATGCAAAGCACTAGTCTCTCATCATGACCATCTCTCCCAGGATCTGTTAAGAAAGTTGTATGTTATAAATATATATACACACACACACACACAAACATATATAAATATATATATATAGTAGGATTATTTTAAAGTAAATATAAAAACAAACATGAGAAGATATGTGATCTTTAAATTTACATATTACCATGTACAAATAAACCCTGAGTTTGTAAATATTTGTATACATATTTCTAAACCTGTTTAATTTTTCTATGCACTTTTTTATTTATAATGTTATTTGCTTAATAAAGATGTTAAGATGTTTGAACAAAGTCCCTTTTTATTATAAATGATGTGTAGAAAAATATACAAACAGGCACTTTTACAGAGGCTTTTTTTAAAAACAAGATCATTTGTTGAGCGATTATTTCATTACTATTGAAAAAGGTAGATAAAAATTATTTTAAAAAATATGTCAAAGTTATCTGGAATTTATAGCTGTTCAGAGTAAAAGAAGTTGTTCAATGCAGAAAAGAGAAACTTGCACAAGCTCAACATGCATATAAAGACAATAAAAAAAGGTTTGTACAGGAAACTAATCTTGCCCTTCAAGAGACATGTCATTATGAATGTCCTGATGCAGTCAAATGAGTATTTTTTTGTCCTTTGTAATTTCAGTAATATAGCATTGCTTATTTTCAAAAACACAAGCATATCTCAGGAGACAAAATAAGTACAAACAATGGTCAAAATTGAAGGAGTGCCTGAGATATCCTGACCTATCAAGCTAAAATACAGGATCTTACACTTTATGCAAGATTTAATGCAAGTTGAGATCTGGAATCACAGTTTGCCATATTTGAACTTCAGTTTTTTGTTTGTGTCTGAATTCTGAGTGACAAATGTATGTGCTATTTCTTTCCCTAAAAAAATTCAGAATTTAACAAAAAGTAATCTGGCTTTATGCTAACAGTCTTGCAAATCAGTCTTCTGTTATATGACTATTGGATTCAGTCTGAGTTTGGCAAGAACAGCAACAGCATCATTGCGCTCAATTAATCTGAGCAGTTTAGCCAGGTGCCCTACAGTCCAGTCAGGGTGGCTGCTGGTGACCCCTTCCAGCACGGCTTTCAGAGGGCTCTTACTCTCCTTCATAGAGTAGGTGTAAGTAATCCAGGTGGAGGGGAAGGAGCATTGAGAGGCCAAATGTTTGGTGTTCTTTACTCCATGGCTCTCCGGATCCAACAAAATCACCAGCTCTTCCAGAACATCCAGGTTGTCCAGCACTGTCTGTAGTGGTGCTGACAGGATGTCAGGGCCTACACGAAAAATGGTTGTTGCTATTAAGGGCCTATAGTATATATAAAAAAATATAAATAAAAATGCACACAATTGCACTTAACCATTATTGGCTCTTATCAATGTCACAGGATTTTTAGAAAAGTCTTAATAGAAAAATTTGGCTTTGCATATACTAGAACATTCAGGAATAAATGTGTGATTTTCACTCACTGAGTATGTTCTCCATTTCATTGTTTCCAGCTGGAGTAAATAGGGGAAAGAATCTTTCCTTGTTGACTGAACGTCTTTTGCTATGCTTGTAGGCCATGTGTTGACCTGTGGTAACACCAGACATGAGAGACAATTATTGTTATAATATACACTACTCACAAAAAGTTAGGGATATTATATATAGGGACATTTATGGAAAAGGTAAAAAGTTCACACTACAGTGATATTATATCATGAAAGTAGGGCATTTAAGTAGAAGCATGCAAT
>JAUMHL010000009.1:13892808-13910042 GCA_032362345.1 Sandelia bainsii | reverse complement strand
TGTCTGTCTGTCTGTCTATCTATCTATCTATCTATCTATCTATCTATCTATCTATCTATCTATCTATCTATCTATCTCTCTGTCTGTCTGTCTGTCTGTCTGATTCATGTATGGTTCAAAATACCAATATCACAACAGAAATTGAATTGAATTGAAAACTACAGTGAGTTTGACTAAGTAGAACAAAACATGACTCAGTACTGTTTCTTGCTATGCAGACTATGCAGATGCATAGGGCCACTAGGGGACCCCAAAGACACCGGTTTAGTCTCAAAATATATATTTTTACTTTTAACTCTAGAGAAATTAGTTTCCTAATGCTTAGAGGGTGATGCTTGTGATTGCAGGGTTGGTGATCCAGACCACCAGACCAACAGGACTGAATTTGTTCGGGACAAGTGACTGAGTAACATTTACGCTTGCTCCTCCCTCATCAACGCCAACATATGTGCTTTTGACAGAGGACAGCATGGACACTGACCAGTCTGCTGCTTTGCATATACAGCAATTTGTAATGCACTGCTTTCTGACATCTGCCAGTTTTATTGTTGAGCAATTTGTGCTACAGCAGAGTACCGTGTACCATGCAGACTACCCTTTGCTACCTTTGTGCATCTGAGCATTATGAGCCTGTCGTCAGTTGACTGGTTGTTTTTCCTTGACTCTATTTCAGTGGTGAAAATACCCCACAAAAACTGTCATTCTGATGAAGTGCAGCATAATCTTTTTTGTGACCTAGAACCCTAACTAATAGGAAGTAACAATTGCCATTCCATTCAAATGATCACAGAATACTTTATACTGAACCTAAGAACATTAGATGTGTGATTTCGATTTTGAATTTGAGGATTTGAGTTTGAGACAAAGGTGAAGGAAAATACAGTGACCATAGAGTTCTTCTTCACCTCTCTCTTCTGACCACAACTTAAATTGTGCTCATTATGTACAGGATCGTACAAGATACAGATTTAGGCTTTATATAAGACCAGAGTATTATGAAGTTGCACTCCCAGTCATCAATTGTTTCTGGTATGATGTTAGGATTTGGCAAACATACAATATGCACAAAACTAGTTGTTTAAAATAATTATTCTTAAAATTTTTTCCTTTAAATATTTATAGAGTTCTTGAGATCTGAAGTTTGTGAGTGGTACTGTGTGTGTGTGTGTGTGTGTGTGTGTGTGTGTGTGGACTTTTTTTTATTTATAGTATGCAGGTCACAGGCAATGTCAGTAACATACGTAGGCTCTTGTTTGGCCCTGTGTTGACTGTGTAACTATGGACAAATGCAGACACCAGCTGACTCTCATATGACAAAGGAGGATACTCCAGGGCTTTGATATGAGACAGCCTGGATGACACTCAGAAAATAAAGAACTGATGATGAACATGCAAAACAAGTGACCGCTGTATGCTGTGAACTCAGCGATGTTGTAATTATCAAAAGACAGTGTGTGTGAAAGACACATGGTTTCCACTGCACTGGAAAGGCATGGAAATTTGTAATCACAAAAGTAATCAGTAACTACAGCGGTTACAAGTGGTGTAAAATCTATAATAAAATATTAGCAAAGCAGAAGTATAAGTAGTATAAATAAATGCCCTTAGGTATTTTCCACCACTGCCCACATGTTTACACTCCACACGTCAACATTGACACAGACTTTCTGTACAAAATTTTAAATGTCAAACCAAAGTCATGTTTGTCTGTGAGTCAGTACATCACTTTGATCCAAACTAGACTATCACAACAACTATATAATGGATTTCCATGTAATTGTGGCATAAAAACAATGCTGCTAGCATGGCTGTATGCTCACTGTTGTTTAAACTAAAGTGACCTTTTACAGGCTCAGTATTCTTCATGATGACTTAAACTGATCTTCATGTGAAAAATTGGCAGAGCCTCGCTGAAAGGCTTTGGCAGACTCATCAGTAGACTTCCTGTTCGTTTATTTGGTAAAACTCAAGTTGAGTGTTTTCAAACATCTGTTTTTTATTATGCTCCAAATGCATACATATTTCTAACACATTTGTAATGAATACCATTGTTCTGGTGTCTTTTAATTACAAGTTACATGTTAATTCAAGTATGTATTGTCCAAGTTAGTAGGCTTAGACAACTGTGCTGTGTAGAGAAAAGGAGCTGAGTGTTCTCTGCAGAGTATAGTGGCATTACTGCTGAGGCAGCAGGATGATAGAGCTTAGCTCCAGCTGGAAAGGATATCCACCTAAAGCTGTCTTCCAGTGTGTTGGCTGCTCTTACAGTATGCAGGCTCAAAACATGACCATAAAAGGTTGGTAACACCCACAGGCTAGTTTCATATGTTTAATATGTAACAGTTCTTTAGAAACAGGTTTAGTTTTTTTTAATGACTCAGTGGTTACAATGAAATCATTATTTTTAGTTTTTTTTTGTTTTTTATTGCTCTCATCTGTCACTGCTGTGTGTTTTTCTGGCTAGTGTGATGATTTGTAGTGATGTAATTTATGTATGACAACCTTCTCTTATGTTCTCAGGTCTTTAATCAATGGAAGAACCCTGAAAGCCAAACAATCATACCGGGGGTCTGCTTGCTTGTTTATGCCTTTGCATTACTGTAATGTATCCTAGTGCGAGAAGAGACTGTGAGACCAGAGGGTCCCCTTCTGGGAAAACAGTGAGCGTTGGAGCAATGGGGCCTCCAGGTATGACCCAGGATGGGACAAGAGGACGGCGAACATCCATGCCCTGTCAGCCAAAATCCATCATGGTTGTTCATTCCACATCTTCAGGGGAAAAAAATGTTTGTGAGATCTGTATAACAAATGTAAGGCTGTGAGTTTGTGTTTTCCAAGAATATTTTCTTTTTCTAAGTCACAGTTGTAGCACATTCTTCTCTTAGCCAAAAATGTCTGTGCAGCCATCCAAGGAACTGAGGCCTCTAGACATTTGTGTAGTTCAAATGTCCTTGGTCAAGCCATCAGTAAACATGTTAACTTTATACAACGTCTGGCATGTGATGCTAGAAAAACTATTGTCAAAATGTAAAAGGAAATTAATCTGCTACTACACCCTGTGAAGTCACTCAAGCTATTATTAAATTCACAAAGTTGTGTGAGGCAACAATAACATCCACTGTTTCTTTTTTTCCAGACAGACATAACCTCAGCACGTCCTCTTCAGAGCATCATGCCAGGAACTTTTCCTGAGCTTGCTACAGCCAAGCGGCGCCACAAAAGTACAACAGATATTCCTTATCGTGGCAACAGTTGCATGCTTCCACCTTCCTCCCTTTGTCTCTTGGATACAGGACAAGCTGTTCTGCGTCGCTGCTCACTGAGAGACACCAACACTGCTCCACACTGCCCTCGCCATGCTCTCAGTGTGCCTAACATGGGCAGTACCAGCCCCCTTCATATCATCACCAACAGTCCTCTCCACAGCAACCCGCACTCACCTTCACACAGCAACATATCCAGTCCAGCTAGAGAGGTGGAGAGTCTGGCAAAGGCCCGGAGTAAACTCCTGGAGAGTGACTTTAACCAAACCCCCACCCTTCCCCCAGAAACCAGACAACAACTTCGCTATGTCTCCAAGGATGGAAAGTGTCGTGTCAACCTGTGTCACATATCTGAGAGGGGGCGCTTCCTGTCTGACATCTTTACCTCTTTTGTGGACCTGCAGTACCGCTGGTTTCTATTTGTTTTTATGATGTGCTACATCACCACCTGGTTCTTGTTTGCTGGGCTCTACTTCTTGAATGCTTCTTTCCGAGGTGACTTAGGACAAGAACGACCTCTCGGCACCCCTGAAGTCCAAGGGCCGTGCTACTTAGGTGTAAATGGTTTCGTCTCAGCTCTGTTGTTTTCTGTGGAGACGCAGCGCACAATTGGTTATGGGTCACGCACCGTGTCTCCCGCCTGCCATGAAGGTGTGCTGCTGGTCATGATGCAGTGCATTGTTGGGTCCATGATAGATGCACTCATGGTGGGTTGCATGTTTGTCAAAATATCTCGACCTAAGAAGCGGGCGGAGACACTTCTTTTCAGTCGCACTTGCGTCATTGCCAACCGTGATGACCAACTGTGCTTGATGTTTCGTCTGGGAGACCTGAGAGAAAGCCACATGGTGGATGCCAAGGTCCGTGCAAAGTTAATCAAGTCCCGCCAAACAGCTGAGGGTGAATTCTTGCCTCTTGAGCAAACAGAAATTAACCTTGGTTATGAAACTGGGTCAGACCGGCTCTTCCTGGTGGAGCCTCAAGTGATTCAGCACAACATTGACTCTAATAGTCCACTTTGGGAACTGGGCCCTGAACAACTTAGACGTCAACAGTTTGAGATCATCGTTATCATGGAAGGAATTGTTGAGGCCACAGGTGAGTAATAACAGTGCAGTGTTTTGGTTGGATGCAAAACTTTATCTGTATCGCAAAAGTAGTTGTGGTTCCCACCTCCAGTGCAGGAAGTTTTATTCCTTTGCTCAGAGGTTTCATTGTGAAATGTAACAGTGAGGTTTATGGATAAACTGCAGATGCTAGGGTTTTTACAGTAACTGTCAGTGCTTTGGAAACCACATTGAGAAATTTTATATCACCCTCAATTTTGTAGCAAGCTACAGAAATCTCAACCTGGACAATTAAATCTAACCAAGAGAAAGGGATAAAAAAAGGACAGATAATCTTTTCTTTGTTTCACATGTTTCCCACTAACATAGGCCAGGATAAACACCAGTATGAGATTTTGGTCAGTTTGTCACCCTCTGAAATGTAGCTTCTAAGAAATTAGTTTTCCTGTCTCAAACTGATTTTTTTTCTCAGCTCTTGACATACAGCTGAGATACAAACCCAAGCTTTTTTCACTTAACAAATTTTTACTCTCCAATACTCTTACTTACAAAACTTTGATCAGATTTACTTTCATTACAGCACCATGGTTCACATATAGTTATATATTACTAATACTGTACTCTATGTACATCTGATACTTTTACATTATTTGAGAAGAGGAAGTTGTCTGGCCCTCAGCCAAGTCAAGATAGGATTATATTTATTGCATTATACATCAATTAAACCATAATATCAAAATGTTACAAGGCTGAAGGCGGAAAAATAACAACAAGCAGATTTGTTTTTTACAAAAAGGAAATTACATGTCCTTCACTGCAGGATATTTGCATTTGCATATTTGCAGAAAGTCTCTCTTCATCCTGTTTTGTTACTTCGAACTGCTGCCCTGAAGCAGATACTCCCAAGTTCCGGCTTGATATCATCCGGTAGACTGAGAAGTTCTGTTTTAGAGATAAAACAGTGATGTAGGATGTTACTCAGAGAGATCATGGGGATTTTCTTGTTGTTGTTTTCTTTGGATGAAGGTTAGACAGCTGTGTCTACCACATGAGAGTGGTATAAACCTTCCTAACAAGAAAGCAAATGATCACATTTCCCAGAATGTCACATGTCAACATTTCAATGGAAAATACAATGCTTTTATGTGACGTGAGGCTCTTCCATACCAGACTGAAAACAGCTGTGTACCAGCCTGTAGAAGCACCTTTAAATATAACAATGAAACTGGTTACAGATGTTAACAACGCAGCCAAGAAGAAGAGAAAGGAAGAGGAGCAACAAGAAAAAACATGATTTCTAATTAAATTTGTGATAGATGTTACAGGCAAATGTCTTGGTGTCAGCTGGCCTGAGACAATTTTGGCTATGATGTTGGTGAAGTAATATGGCACTTTAATCATCATTGTTTTCGGTGTAGTTAGTAAATACAGTAATTATACCAAGTAACATTTACTTGTTCAGTCTTTATTTTCTGTTCTACCTCTTCTGTTTGCATTCTCCCGTTTTTTGGAATATTTATGTACACTTCATACTCTGTGAGAACGTCATAAACACAGTTTCAAATCGCAAATGTTAAATATTTATCCACCAAAAATTTCCGGCATGCACCATCTGGCAGCTCTTTATGAAAGAGCTACTGTAATGTGGTGTTTAATGAGTGTGAATTTATTTCAAAAGGAAAACGTGTGTTTGCCCAGAGGAAATTTTCACTGCTCAAAGTTTGCTCTTCCACTGCTTGGAAGACAAAACTGTGAGTCTCATTTCAGCCTCATTTTAGTTTCTGTTATGTCTTTCTCCTGGGAAAATAGGTGAGACAGGAGTCATTCATGAAATGATGAAAACAGATACTCGCATGAGATCTTTCTTTCTAAGGTTACAGAAAAGCTGTAAGGAATTAAAAATGAAGAAAACATAAAGGCATTTGACAAACCATAAAGGTCACATTTGTAATGAAATCAGAGAAAAAAGGAAGTCCCCTACCATTTTCTTTTGATTGCAATGTGGTGAATTTGTATTTATTTATTTATTTATTTGTTTACTTTATCTCCAGGAATAAGAGCTCTACAAAGAGAACTGAAACTCAGAGTGATTCCAGCTGTGGCTGTACAAACAGTGAAAGAGGAATAATGCTGGCTTTATATAGAAGGGTAATTTGGGGCTGAGTAAATAGTTCCCTCTAATCCGGAACATAGATAAAAAAATCATAGCAGACTCACACACAAAAACAAAGAAACACAGCTAAATATTGTTAAACCTTTACCAGAAACTCAATTCCAAGAGCTTCCCATACGCACAAAAAACTGTCACCTACATTCTCAGACAGTTTTTGCATCCATTCATTATCTTAACTGCTTGTCCTCGTAACAGAAGCCAGGAACTATCAATCTATTATTGCTCAATAATGGCAAACTGACAGTTTGTTAAATGTCTTAGTGTTTTCTTTTTTATGTGTAAAGTACTGTTTAATATTTGTGTAAAGTGTTTTTTTGTCTTGCTAATGATTTTTACATGAAAAGCTATGTGTTTTTTTTTTGTGTTTTGTCCAGTGTTGTTCATTATTCTTACAGGAGAAAATATAAATCATGAACAAAAATGTGATCCAGTCACAGTAATTTAAAAAGTTAAGAAGACCAACGTTTTGAAACATCTGGCACACATGACATTTCTAAAATTTGTTTCTAGATTTGTAGTTTTCTTTTCACAGATAATGGTGTTCTTGTCCAGCATTTAAAACAAAATCCAAATATTTCCAAATGCTACATGTCAAAGAGACTCTCTGACTTACAGTTTAAAATGAAAAACAGTTTAAAATGAAAGCTTTTACAGGTCTGCTAGAAATTGAGTTTATATACCACTCACATGCTTTAACATATTTATTTGCTGCTTCATATTGCAAGAGAGGATATTGTAAGGAGAACAAAAAGTATGCTTTAAGTAAACAGTTTGAAGATGTACAAATACATTTATTTAAACAGTTTCCACATTAATTGACAGAAAACATAATACACCTTATGCCATTACATTTCTTCAAAAACATATTTGCTGTTGCAAATTAATATGTAGACAAGATGATTAGGAACAATTTAAACATTTTTCATAGTTACCAGAACTTGTTTCAGTCTCAAAAAAGGACGACAGTAATACTGTACTATCACTAATGTTCATAGTGATAAATGTTTGACTTGTAACAGTAGGAAAATAACAAGTTTAAATAATAAAATGCATGATGGTACATTTGAATAAAATCGAGCTATTGTTTATGTTATTAAAAGTTGCTTTTCCTACTGTGATAAGCCTACATTTCTACAGTGAAAAGGAGTGAAAAAGGTTGTTCCCCTTTGGCAGTAAGATAGTCTCTTGTGGAGAGTCTAACACATAGCGCCATCATGTGGCAGTGATGTGTAGTATCAGTAACACATTTAATATTTTTGACTGAATCAACACTAACACCTCCATCTCATAATTTCATACACAGGCATGATGTGCCAAGCCAAAACTTCGTATATTGAAACAGAGATTGAGTGGGGCGCTCGCTTTGAACCCTGCATGACACTGGAGAAGGGCTCATTCAGAGTAGACCTGCGTCGGTTTCATGCCACCTACCAGGTACCACTGCCTAACTGCAGTGCCAGCCAGGCGCACCAGTTAATGGCTCTTGCAGATAGTAAACTTCAAGACACCAAAGCCTGCACAGATTGTTGTACCTGGGCAGAGGGAATAGCAGAGGAGGACAAAGACAAGCAACCATCTCATGGAGGATTCACTATTGACAACATTCAAGAGGAGAGAGCATCTGAAGGCAGTGAAAGTGAAAAGAGTGCTAAAAACAGTTCACCATAGCAGCAGCTGATACAAGAAATTATTCACTGTGTAGATAATAATGTTAATGCTTATGATGGGTGTTTTTCACAGAAGACATATTGACATATCACACTAGGAAATGCACAGAAGTAAAAGTGCACAGAAGTAAAGACAGAACCACTTGCATCATAGTAGATAAAGTTTATTCCATTGTTTACACTTCTGCTGTTGTAGATGCTTCAGTTTCAAAGTCCCTGGGTATCTGTGCAGACTTTTATAACTTACTGGGACACTTTAATTACACATTGTTAATAGTAATGTCTCTGCTTATACTACAGTGACAAGTGAATATGTTTGCTGTGAAAAAATGGCTTAAATCTTCAAAAGTGTATTATGTGTCTAAGTGGGTGTGGTCGCTGTTAGAAACTACACATACAGTATATTGATTTCTCAGGTATTCTTATATCCAACTTCAATAGGCATGTCATTGACACCACACACACACATTTGCAACCACCATTTCCCCAACCATAACCCTGAAACCAGTCCTCACACTTACTAGGCACACAAGTACACACACTCAAACACACACAGATCACAATAATATAATGGATGCTGGGTCAGTGCAATCAGACTTTGGTGAATACAAGTCCTGTATTCATACTATATAATGATTAAACAAAAGATTTTAGTAGTCATATTCAAAATAAATAATTTAAGAGATGTGTTGATTATCATTAATGTCATATAAATTAAGAATTACGAAACTGCACAACTGTTTTGATTGTTCTCTGTTTACCTGCAAAGAGATAAAAATTAATAATTTTCTAAAACAGGAGTTTAGCTGCCTCCTAATACTTTCTCTAACATTCACATCAACATGTCTTTAATATCTGTAGAAATTCCAAAGAATGAGCAAGGTGGCTGTTGTGTGTAAGCTTGTTTATTTAATGCATTAGTGGTCTGAATTATGGTATACGGTTCCATTAAAACCCATAAATGAAAGTTGAATTAAAGCTTTATTTATTTATTTTCTACCACACAAACACATTAAGGTAATGCTGTACATATCAACAAATATTTTTCAGTAGAAAAAGACCTGAAAGCTACACTAAAAGCTCCCCCTAGGATGCATGGTGTGTGGTTACATACTGGTGTAAGAACTTGTATGGTGCTTTTACAGAGGTATGGCACTTACTAAACAGAACATTATCTTTTTTTACTTATTTACTTTTTTATTGACAGTGCAGAAAATCCACTAATGGAAGAATAAAACATAATAAAATGGAGGTGTTCCTGAGCCCATGCAGTGAGTTCCACACCGCAGAATTGTGCATGTTATTAATGCAGTGCTGCCTGGGAGATCACGGGCATTCAGTATTGTTTTTATCAGCTTTTTCAGTCTTTTGTTGCCCCTGTCCCAACTTTTCTGAAATGTGTTGCTGGCATCAAATTCAAACTGAACATACTGTATATTTTTCAAAAACATTTTTCAGTTTTAAGTACTGTTCTCAATCAAATGTAAGTTTTAAATTATCTGTTAGTTAATTATTATTTTCATATTTACATGTACATTTTACACAGTGTCCCAACTTTTGTTGCAAACAGAAATATAATACGCAAGTATGGATATAGGATTTTGACAGATTTTAATTAAATCTGTCTCAGTAACTTAGACTGTATCAGTGTAGATATCACAGCCACTGGTCCCATTTTGACATTGTGCTGCATTTTTTAAGCACTATTACAGTACTGACTGTTACAGTAGTTGCCTTCATGAGGGTGCTATGAACCTAGTTCAAACTTACAAGGTTTACTCAGTTGGTCCAATAATTATGAAAGTAAGAGGGTAGATGTCTGCGTCATTCGACGAGGATGGGCTGTTGATGTGGCTTTAATGCACGTACATGATCAAATGTGAAATGGTAAACACTTTCAATACCTTTTCTGACATGTCATTGGAAATTAGTGCTCTGTTCTATGGTTATGAATGTGAATACAAGTCACAGTTTGCATGGAAGTTGTAACTTAACAGTGGTTAAGTGTTGTTTAAGGACCTTTAGGTTCTTGTTGGGTTTATCAGACATCATCTGGGACTTACATAACCATAAATAAAAGGAAAAAACTGAAGCTACACTTCTGAGAACTATGTGTAGATGGAGGTGTCTCTGAGCCAGGACTCAAATGTGGGATGTGTACAGGTAGGTGCTGTTGATGCTCCAGTCAGGAGGGAAGTCCTGCACTGCGTGGCTCTTGATGTGTCTCTGCATGGCAACCAGGCTGCTGCAGAATTCCAGGCAGACTGTACACTGATAGGGCGCAGCCCCACCATGAGTCCGCAGGTGTTTGATCATGGCTGAGTAGTCCCGTGAACGCTGACCACAGAGACGACATTCAAAGGGTTTCTCGCCTTGAAGCACAGAGAAGAGAGAATGGGGGCAGGAAGGAAGGCAATGACAGGAGAAGTGTATTCATTAGAGAAATGACCTCATTGCTTTAGGTGGTATAAATGTATTCATTACCACTGTGCTAGCATTTGCTAATTTTACATATACACTGCCATATTACTCGACTGCAAGTTATCCAGTAAAGTTTTCCCAATTGAGAGATTAATTGTTTAATTTAGATGGAAATCAATCAATTTCTTTCATCTAGTTTTTCACTGCAGGCTGTATTTTGGGGACTGGTTTCCATTACAATCCACCATCCAAAGTTGCAGAGAAAATAGTTTGACATTCTTAATTGTTCAGATTTTAATATTGCATGTTAATTAAGCCATAATAAAAGGTCAATCAGGAAGACTTTTTCTGCATTGCCCAGACATTAGAGTTGAATGCTTTTTGCTTTTTTGAAGTCAAAGGTAAAGATACCTTTGTACTTGTCTGTCTCCTTTCATATAAGAATGAAAGAAATATTGAAATTCTCTTGGCTTTATTTGTAGTTTTTGCTCTAATGTAAAACAGACGTCAATTTGGGTACACACAGTCTTAGATCCAAATGTGTAAAGGTGAAGTTTAGATTTTTTTCAGAATAAGATATCCCTGTGAAGGTATAAACTGAAAAATAACAAAAAAATTGACTCACAAATTGACCACACTTAGGTTCATGCATTGCTGTTTGCTTACCAGTGTGAACTCTGTGGTGTGTGTCTAGTTGATGTTTCAGACTGAACTTCTTGGGGCAGTGTTGGCATTGGTAGGGTTTTTCTCCTCTGTGATCTTGTCGATGGGATTGTGGTTCATGCTGCGCCCCATCTTCTCTTCCACAGAACCGACACCCTGCACAGGCCTCACCTGTGTACACAACAGGATGGGAGAAAATAAGAAACTGTGAACATTGCGGTGGACATTGTGGCCTGGCTTGTCACAAAAACACCATTCACGCTCTTAAATACACGGAAATCACCAGTTTCTTACAATAAAGCAAACAGAATTGCTTTTAGAGCCCACAATGACTAGCAGATGCATCAACAGAACATTTGATAATTGATGAATTGTGATGAATGTTCCAGATTCTTCAGTGAGATGCTTTCAGTTCAGTTCTGTATAATTGTAATTTGAATAATGTTTGAGTTTTATATAGTTTTATGGGGATAAAACAAGACACTAAATGACATCTGTGGTGAGCAGCTTTCACTACTTTCTAACATGTTGTAGATGAAACCTTTATTAACTTAACCTTCAATTAAAAGAGAAATTGATAATGTATATCAATTATTGCAGCTGCAAGAAATGTAATTGTAACAGCAGTGTTTTTAAATCCTGCTAAAGTCAGCAAGAGCAGTCGCACCCAGGTTTATAATCCTCCCTGAACGCTTCTCTTGACTCAACTAATTATTTAAAAAATAGCTTATTGCACGAGCATTAGAGCAATGCATTATGTGTTACGTGATATTTAATCACTTGTCAGGAGCTCAAATCTATTTCTGGTCAGCATCCTGTTGCAAGACAATAAATTTGTTTGTAGAAGTTAACTTTCCTGCCACTCTGCACATTTCAGTTGCAACTAGGTATCTTGGTGATTTTTTTAACATTACAAAGGTGTGATTTTGAGGTTAAGATAGCAACTCTGAAGCCTTTCAGTACCTTCGTTTTTTTAGGGTTTCTCAACTAAAAACTTGGGCCTCACAGTATAGACAGGATGCTGAAATAAGAAGGGGGTGTACTGTAGTAGGGGAACTTGAGAGAATAAACCACAACAATTGAACACTCACCACTCTAAACACAACCTACTGAGACCTGCTGTCATTAGCACATTTCCTGTCCAATATTTCTCACTTCAGAAGACCTAACGTCTTGTAAAGATAAAGCTTTAATACTTAATGGACTTATACAGTAATATAATTTAAGGAATGGGAGAGGATAAAAAAACAACCTAGTGACACTGCTCAATGTTTTATTGATATTCTAATTGTTGTGAGAAGCACTTGAGGACTGCATTACCTACTGGTGTGTAACGCATTTATAAGTTTTAGTGTAATCTCTTAAAGTATGAACATAATGTTCCGTTGAGCAGCAATAGATAAAATATTTTATCAGTTTGACTGTACAAACCGAATACACATATACACAGACTCTTATAATATAACTGTTATTGTAGTAGCTTATAGTCATGCTATAAGAATTTATTGCAATAAATCCATATGTATGTTTTTTTTATGGTATAGGACAAACCACTGTTGTGATGCAGTATATACTGTACTGCATGTATCTAGCTGTATCTAGTAACCACACTACTGCTCCTGCAGCACCATGCTCTCAAAACCACAACTCTCTTTATCACTTTCCATTGCGTAGCTACGTGTCTTGAATCTACCGAAGTTAGAGGTCATGACAAAAACTTTCTAACTATCTATTAAATTGATTAGTTGTACATAGTATAGCCACTGCTTAAGCCTTGATCTTACTGTAGAGTAATAATAGCATGTTCAGTGTCACAATTAAGTACATTTTCTGTTTGTCATAATCATATCATTACCTGATGGTGTGGAGGTTGACTCCTGCAGCACACCAAGGGCATTTGTATTGCAGTTTTGGCAGGCTTTTACTCTCTCTGTGCTGGCCTTGGGTGCTACAGTGTAACTGCAGAAAAAAAAAGGTTCTCATGAAACAGTGGCAAAAACTGCACTAATTGACAAATTGTACCTACTAAAAATACTAAAACAACTTGCTTGGGGACCAAGGATGTGCTTCATTGGAGAAATATAAACTAAAGTTTCACAATTGTGGTTGCAAGAATCTTCTTATATCTTACAGCATTTTGTGTTATCACACACAACATCCTCAAACAACCTTTCCTTCCTCTGCATCCCCAGCCACAGTATATTATTTATAGCCCTCTTTCAAGGTAAAAGCTCACATAACTTTCATAGAGTAATAGAAACAGGATAATGATTCAACACTAAGGAGTAACAAGTTTTTCCACAAAGACATATAAATGTTTTGAACAATTTCTTGTGGTATAGACATGGCCAGTCTAAACACTGAAACGATGTTTCAGTGGGTGGAAAAGCTTACATTTTGCAAAGGAGGGGAGAAATTTAGGGGGCTCCCCTTTTCACGCAGTTTGGCTACACTGCATGGAACACTGTACAAAATGCATAAACTTGAAAAAAAGAAAGAATAATCTTAAAGCAAAGTCAATTGGGTTTCACACTATTAGGTGCTACAAAAGTATAGAGATAAATCCAGTCATATTGACAACAAAGTATGACTTGATTCATTAGAACATAAGAGCTAGAACCTATGTTTAGATGAACTGGAAATCTAATTTGTAAGTCTTTGAAAAGTAGCAGTATATGATCTGTGAAAAAGGAGTTTGACTGACTAGGACTGCCAGGGAAGGGTTAACAGGTGAAACTGCTCTAGTTGGAAAGTGCAGGAGGCTCAATCGCACACATCTAACCAAATAGCAGTGAGTCAGGTACTGTAGCTGTCACAAGGGAACAACTGAGCAAATTAGGGGGTTCTAAATGACTCTGAGAGGAAAAACAGGGAGACAATGACTGAAAAAAAACACCAGAAGTTTCCAAAATCATGTCCGAGTGCCAGCTTACCTCGGTTCACGGCTTTGAACGGTCCCATTAAATTCTCTCTGGCTGGATTTCTTTCTTTTTAATAGACCTTGCTTTAATATGTTCCCTACCCCCATAGAACCAGCATAAAGATTTTGTGGATAACGTGAATAAAAACCTGAGTAGCCCACTACAGAGCTGTTAACTGGGTTTTGAAATTGGGGGCCCAGCAGAGGGAACATGTGGGGAGAGGAAAGGGAGAACGGGTATGCTACAGACGAATGATTTTGGGATTGAAGAGGGTGTGCTGCAATTAAGTTTGAATAGTTTTCAGCTATTTGCCTCAGGGTGCTCACAGAATTCCACATGTTTGTAGAGAAAGTCCAAGGAGAGGAGAAAGAGGAACTGCTAGTGGCAGGCCTGGTAATAACACTGTCTCTGTTGTAAGGTGTTCCTTGCACATAAGAAAGTCTGGGCTTCTTTCTTTGTATAGGTGGGCTGCTGTTGTTCTTTGCTGGATCAGGAGGTGAAACCTTTTCCATGACAATGCTCTCACTTGTTTCTTCCACTGATGGGGAAGTTTCTTTGAGCACTTGGACTTTCTCATTTTGAAGCGGACTTCCTTTGTTTTTTTCATCTGTCTCCACTCCACTGCTTTCTTTTTCTTCTTTGACATCACCTTTTTTGCTTTTTTTGTCCTCTGTCATGGCTCTGTGGTCAATGGTGTCCAGCTGCTTCCGGCACTGGTCTTCCAGTGGTTGCATCTCCAACATTTGAGCAGCTCTCAGCAACAGGTGCAGGTCATCCACAGACACCTCAAGAGCCTGAGTGTAGGTGAAATCCAGGACCTGCTGGAAGGTGTGGGGGGAGAAATACTCCAGAGTGCAGTGAACTGGACTGTCTGAGTCTCCTTGTGCTAGCTGTTGTGCCAGCCTTCTGCTAGCACAGGCTAGTACTAGCCGATGAGCCCTGAAAGTTTGACTCTTCACTGAGATGATGGCGTCGCAAAGCGACCCTGAGTGTCGCAAGGTATCTGCATGCTGCAGAAAGTGGAAATATTGCGTGTTGTTGATTCGGATCATTTCTGAAGTTTGTAGAATACTATGAAAAGTCTGAGAAGAGAAAGTAAAAGGAACAAAAAATCAAAACAAGATCCTAATAGATTCTGCCCACACTGTTCAGTCTATTTGCCTGCGTGTTACTAGGTATGTGACATTTCTAGAAATGCCAAATAACAAGTAGGAAAATCACTTTGTACATCAGCAGCAGGGAATGGCATGTGATTAACAGATAAAATGTTTTTCTGTGGTTTTAATTTTTTTTTCCGTCCTTTCCAGACAGCATTACCTTTAGTGAGAGTTGAGAGGGCTGAATGTACCCAAGGAGACTTTATTATTTGTTTAATTGGGCAAGTTGGTGCAATGGTTAAATTGCTTTCATCTAGTTCACAAAATGCTGCCTATTTTTGGCAATAAGTATTTATAAACAATAGGATTCGAACTCTTTTTATTAGACTCTCAAACCTGCACAATGTTTTCACTGAATCATGGCATAGCCTGACATCATGTCTGAATGTCTGGTTGATGTGTGGAAATGTACTGTTTTATGAAAGCTTTGATATTCTGCACTCACATACACACTCTAAAGCCACAAAGACCTAACAGTATATGAAACCATGACTAATGACTGTACACACAAGTAAACATGAGTAAAGTTTGAACGTCAATAACAATAAGGCTGTATTTGGGCACCATACACATCAAATGTAAGAGTGAGCAGGGGTGGAATATGTAAATATGTAAGCATGTTACAGAAATACTTCTAAAATTGAGAATACATGGATGAAAACTATGTGTCTAAATGCTGAAACTACCGGATGCCTAAGAGGTTTTCAACTTCACACAGTCTGAAGTCTATAATGAACTTTTTTCATTATACAGTGTGTGGTCGGTTTCTGCAGCAGAGGTCACAAGAACATTGCGCTATTACAGAGTTTTTTGTTTTCGCAAGTCCTCTGATGGTGACTGTAAATTGAAAGTAGACGCGAAACGAAATGACATTTAGTTGTCTCTAGTTACTGGAATTTTTTTAGATGCGCATGTATTTTTGCAGACTCAAAATGTCTCACTTCATCTTTATTGTTAATCAAATGAAAATAATTAAAGTTAATGGAAAATAATTTAAAAATATCGTCTGGCTTGTTTTATTAAAATGTTATAATAAAACAACACAAACGTTCAACGTAATTTAAAGTTGTTGTAACACATTTATAACTGTTAATTTTATTATGTATTTCATTATGTATTATATGGAGGTAGTACAGTACATAGCACTGAGAGTGAAAGTGACAGTAGAAAAGTTCCCACATCATGCAGTACAAAGTCACTTAGATTAACTGTATTTGATAAGACAGGGTGCTAAGGTTTCATTTTAGTGTTTATTTATTAATTAAAGTCTTTCAACTTACAAAATTTGTAATGTTGCATTCACAGTGTTACGAGCATGGAGCAAAATTATTATGCAACGCAAACATGCATCAGTACAGTAAAGTCTATCGTCTATCGTCTGCGTACGCGTACGCGAACATACAGTACTGTAGAGCTGCGCTGTGGGACCAAAATTGTTGTGTAATATATAATGTTATCTATACAATGGTATATATTACATCATCTAATTTGGCCAGTATGACAAATTTATTCAGTTGATAACAATTATTGTTTTACGTAAAATTAATAAATGTAAAATGTGCAATCGTGCAACTGTGCATTTTTTTACTTTTACTTTTACTTTTTTTACTAAAATGTTTATATAAATCTACAATAACGATTATAATAATAATTATAGTAGAGTAGAGTAGTGAATTAATAGTTTTAGTCAGAGGCACGATGGCAATACTTATTAAGCAGGTGAATTTTTATGCTACTATGTATCATGTGATAAATAGCTTTGAAGGAAATAAATGCAAGGATATTTTACAATGACTTTAAAAGTAGTGTCATGTGTTCTTGGATAATATACACTACCAGTCAAAAGTTTGGACACATAGGAATTACCATGTTTTTCATGAAAAGATACATGTCTTCAGTTGT
>JAUMHL010000009.1:13881096-13892708 GCA_032362345.1 Sandelia bainsii | reverse complement strand
TGAAATCTGCTTTTCTTTCACAAACATGGTCATTTCTATGTGTGTCCAAACTTTTGACTGGTAGTGTGTATATAAATGTCTTCTTGTTTCAGAGCGAGAGAAAGTTCAGAAACCTGTCTTTCAGCGGAGGGTGAAGTGCCAGTCCATTAAGTTTAGTTCCAGCTGTCTGTTTTGTTGTACTTTCAAATATAATGTCTATCTTCTTATTCATTTTAATGTGATAAGACTGACACATCCACTCTCTAATTTTCAATTATCTGGTAAAGTAATGCATATAGTGGTGCTCTCCTGAGGCTTTTGGCCTGTAAAAAAATTATTTTGTTGTATTCTGTTCTATTTTGTTTCCAGCCCCTGCTAACCTTGTCTACATCTTTGAAAGCTTTAGAATTCATTTGATTTTGTCATAAAAAGGCTTGTGCAATAATCAAATTCTCCCCAGTGCCGCTCAAATCTACAAAGCACTCTTGCAGAGTTGTGACATATTTAGCAGGTCTTTGAGCTCCATGCAGTCACAGTACTATCTCGGTGCTTACACAGGGGAAAACCATGCATGCATATGTCAGATTTACACATCCTTTGACAGGACATGAACTTACAGTCAGCCTCCCCACAGTTTACATGTAAAGGACCGGAGTTGCAAAAGAGAAGCCTGATCTAAAAGTCTCCATGGGCAACAGAAGATCAATAGCAGCACACTATGTTGCGTTTACAGTAGATCACAGAAAACACAGCTAATTAGGCCTAGCAATGTTTAAGTGCATCTGCATATGGTTTTCAGTTTTAGAAGCTTAAGAATCAGCAAGCTCTGTTGAGAAGCACTTACCTGGTATTATATTATCCCTGGAGAATGATGAGCAAAGTTGCACCATGACTGTGAAGTGACTTGTAAAGTGACATGTCTGTCTGGGTACAGGTTTTGCTATAGGACAGGGTGGTTTCCTCTTTTGTCTTCACAGTCCCTCCTCTTCAACCTATCTCTCCCTCATTGGCTCATTGATTATGGTGCCAAATGGCTTGTTTTTTGTGGTTTAAGATGATGACTTTCTGATGATGATGAGTTTCTGTTACTGTATATTTTTGTAGTTTTGTTTTGTTCGTTATAGTTTTCCTTATTTTGCTAAAAGCATGGAGGCAGTATACAATTTAGCACTCACATCATGCAACATGCATTATATTGAAATTGCATGCAAACAAACAAAACCTAAATAACGCAAAATAATGTAGAAAACTTGAAATTGACTAAATAATTAAAGTAGGTATACATATGCGTGTGTGTGATAGACAAAGAGGGAGAGAAGTGGGGACAGTGGTTGGAGGGATATTTGTGTGCCCAATAGATGCTGGGTACCGGTACATGCTGTACATGATTTCCTCCCTCCAGCATCACTTGCTGGTCACTACATTAATAGGCTGTTCTGTGCTCAGACAAAAACCACTTCAAAGACTCTGTGACAGGAAGTACACAGACAATAGACCTGTTATACCAATAAGCAGAACTAGGTTTCACTGAAACCTGCAGCCTCGAAATAGAAATATCTACTTGACCTGTAAAATTAGGCCAACTGTAGAATGCTGGTCAGTTTAGCAGACCTCCATTGTGGTGAATTATGCTTATGCATTATAATGTCTTACAAGCATTTTTTTCGATAATTGTAATCTATCTGTATTCATTTATTTTCCCAAACCTTTCGACCAAGATGGATTCTCTGCTTCGCTGTACAATATAGTCCTTGTCACTGCTAGTTTGTTCTGCTGTACAAAGACAAGAACCTTCTGCAACACGTCCAGCTGTGTAAATATAACTGAACAAGTGATTTCTGATACAGTAGGATGTTGGTGGAGCACCTGTGGAGCAACCAAGACATTGGTTTGTGTACTTCTGATTTGAATTTGATTTATATTGTTCAATAGGCAACACTTTCTATAAGTATAAAATCATGAAGGTTAATTAATTATTGAAATATAATGACATATTTTATTGATCCCATTGGTAAAATAATAATGTTACAATGGTATATAATATGGGTATATTTAGATATATATGCTGATTTACTCTATGGTTATAATTCTTGTGATTATGTTAATTTCATTTGTAAAGATTTCAGCAAACACACACACACACACTGATAAACCCACAGCATACCTCCTGCACCAAAGTATGGATAAAGCAAACAAAGTAGTTGGGAAAAAAGCCAAACATGGCTCAAGACCCAGCTTTTTTCTCAGGGGTTGGTGGAGACCAAAATCAGAGCTAAAAAGGGAGTTAAGAGTGGAGTTACAGTCATCAGGTGCCCAGAAACATTTCTATAAATGAGTATTAATGTATCTCCAAGTCTGCAGAATGAGTAAACAGGCAAACATTAGTTAGATAATGGGTTTTTCAGGTTGTTGTTGTAAATAATAATGTAAAAATGAAAAATCATAAATCATCACAAGGCCACATAAGCAAACAAGGAAATGTAAAACTCCAAAGAAAACCCCAACAGGAAAAAAGCAATCCCACGAAGAGACACACATTCACTCAATTAGGCCTTCTGTAAGTGTAAGCAGAAAAATCATTACAAACTGAAACAAAAAGTAAAGACCATAGCTAAAGGTGCTCTCTGCAGTTTCCATTTCAACAGCTGACCTAGACATTAGAAGGTAAATTACAATTGAAGAACAGATGCTATGAAATCTGATTGATATGAGAGGGTATAAAGCAATATATAATCACATGGCAAAAGCCCTTTGAAGTCACATGTGGTATGAAGTGAGAAGCAGCAGGAGGATGAAACACTAGTGTTCTGTGGGAAAGTCTTATTGCTCATAATCAAGCTTCTCAAATTTTATTGAAACTATGAACATGAATATAAAATATATAATATAATATTAATGAATACATGAAGATATAAATTTAAATTTAAATGAGCAAAACAAAGCTTTGTGATTCCAAAACTTCACAATACAACTATGTATAGGTCAAAAAAGACATCGCTGAAGAATGCCGGAAGAGGTAAAAGAAGAGGTTTCAGATAACTCAGAGGTTTCAGTAGTTCTGGTGCATACTGCAAGGTTTGGTTTTGGCTATCTAGAAGGTGCCTAAATTTGCAGCCATTTCATACAAGTTGTTAAACTTTACATTTCATTCTAACTCCAGTTGTCCACAGATTGTTTAAAAAGCTGTTCCTTAGAATGAGGATTTCTTGTCATCAGTTAAGCGGGGGTGATAATTAATCATCAAAATTAAAATATTACTCATCTACGAAGACAGCAATGCCACTGAAGAGGATTTTCAGTGTTGCAGTGTTGAATGTTTTTGTGCATTGCAGATGAAGAAAAGAAGTCATTATGAGGTACACTACAAACTTTAAACATGTCTCTTCTACTGTACTTTTAGGTTTACGCTATTTAAACAGACCATTCTTTATTATTGCAACAGTGCTAAGTGATCTAATATTGAAAAGATTTGTCCTCAGAGCTTGTCTGAATTAAGAACTAGATCTACAGCATTATGTCTAGCTGTCATGGCAGTTAGGTTTATATGATTAGTTTTTGATAATATTACAAACAACATATTCTGTATATTATGCACTGTCCCGGGACAGTTACACTAATAGAAACACAGAGGTGGTGAGTAACTGAGAATTGTCCTTAAGTACAATTTTGCAGTACTTGTACTTTGCTGGAGTAGGTCCTGCTACTTTTACTTTCACTCCACTACATTTATTTCACAGCTTAAGTTACTAGTTACTATTTGCAGATGAAAATCTTAATACACAATATAATCAACTAATAAATTATGATGTATTCTTATGGATTGAACATTTTTCAATACATAACTTGGCGAAAATCAGCAACTTAGTTCTGTTAGCAACAATAGCAACGGAACTTTGTTCCTTTTGTTCCGTTATAGTATATAGTATATAGTTGCCATAATTTTCACCTTTGAAATTTGTCAATTCTGGTCTGGACTTGTACGTTCATTTCAATACTGTCACATTCAGTACAATTTAAAATACACTGTTTCCTTAGTGAAGTAGTTGTACTTTTGTTCTATAAGTAAATTTAAGAGCATGTACTTTTGTACTTCAGCTTGATTAAAGACTTTGAAGTGGTACTTCTACTTGTAGTGGAGTATGTTTAAGGCAAGTAAGTATTATTAGAGGTTTTTGTACTTCTACCACCTCTACGGTAGAAGTACCCAAACCTCTATCACATAGTTGTCAACAACTGTCCTGCTCTTTATCACTTTGCTGGGTTTCCACACATAATCATACTTTATATGACAGCAAGACTGAAGCATGCTGCACCATACAGTATGTTGTCTACATAACACAATAAGTAAACTATGCAACTAATCAATCATTTGATGGTGTATTAATCTTTGTGGTTATAATGGGAAGGTTGTTATTTCCTGAAGAACAACTTCACAGAATAAACTAATGATACAGAGAACATTTATGTTTTCACTGCAAGTTTTTAATGAACAAAACAAATGAAAAAAAATGTTATTTTTAATAACAAATTTAAAAAATACATAAGATCTTAGCACTTAGAACTTACCTTACTGTATAATATATATTGTGAACAAATGTATATACACAAAGTAAAATTTTATTTTTACTTCTGTAAATTAAATTTGGTTACCCTTAATTTTTCCTTTGCAGTGATGTTTCTATGTCATGACATATGATTGTTCTGGAGCTTGTGTTTTTGTTTTCATAACAATAACAGTAACAATGCCATATTTTATTGATCCAATTTGGGGAAATTGTTGTTTGGATAGTTGCAGTAGACGATGGCACTACTGTGGGGTTTCGTTGTCTTGTACAAGGACACCTTGATATGTGACCAGGAGGAACCAGTCGTCTATGAACCACTGATCACGTGGTTCATAGGCGACTGCTTTACCAACTGAGTTACAAGTTGCCCCATAGTTGCTAGCATAGTTGAGCATAGAGAATATCTGGCATCTGCTTCCATTAACTCATGCACAGGAATAGAGAAATTAAGAAGTCCCTTAAATTGCATTTGGCAGAAGATATTATCAGCCTGCAACTGTTACGGTGACATGCAACTAGATTTCCTCTTCTAAATAAGTAACACTTAACATTAAGTGTTGCGCTTAAGTGTCTGCATCTCACCTATATTGACATGGGAAATGCATGTGGTGTTAACCACAAGATCGTTTCATTGTAATTGCTGTGATCACAAGTTTGACATCTTGATGCATTAGGATAGGTGCAACACTTTTTTCATTTATCCATTTTTTAGCCTTTAAAAAAAAAAGATTTTCTGCCCAGTAATTACTCCCTTTTTAGTGGATGTTCTATTTACACCAACTAAATATTACTTCTTGTAATGTAATATAGTTGACCATCCTTGATAGGTAATATCTGTCTGTATGTTCATAGGTCCTAGGTACATGCTGACATTTTGGGCTAGTGTGAATGTCTTGTTCTGTGCATGTAACATGTTATCATCAAGTATTGCTCAAACCACTGGACAGTCTGATCTCATCTCTTCCTCTCAGAGAAATTAGCATTATACCAACACCTAAATGTCATCTTGTGCTATATGGTAAGGCGACAGCCAGAGGTGATGCACAGGGCTTCACCTACCAGTAATCTCAAGACTGTCAGCCCCCCCACACTGCACTCATCAGCACCTGTTATCCCCTCACTGTCAGTTGAACAATCACCATCAGACACCCTCCCCAGCATCAATGCTGACTCACTGACGTGTCTAACTGTGTGGGGTTAATCTATGCACATTAACCATTAGTGTGTCCTTCAAGACCCACACATCTCGTATAATGTTAATGGAGCATGTCTTTTATTTCATCAGGTACACAGCTCATGTGATAACATCTTTGATCTACCTACCCAGGTTTTTAATTTCTGCATACCAAGGGGTTTCATATTGTTGTTTTGTTGAATGAATCAAAGTGTTACTGAACTAAACAAAAAGCACACTCACACTGTGATGTGATAAAAGTCTGGGTTAATATGAGTCGTCGTACATTACCACAGCGGCGGTATGTGAGCAGTCGACTTCAGAGGAACCACTACCAGTATGACTGATGTGCGCTGGAGGCATCAATGACAAACTGTCACTGTACAGCCACAGAACCTTTTCACAGTAATCTGGGTAAGTAGGACTACCCGTCAGTGTTGTGGTTTGGAAGAAGTGAACTTGTACAAGACTAGGGGCTGGGGCTTAACACTTCTTTGTAAATTGTGGGTGAAGGAAGTGTGGGCCTACCCATGCTATTGGCTGTGAGGTGAATTAGTACTTGGCAACTGTGTCAAGGCAATTTATCAACTGCTTTTATTTAGGGTCTTACATTTATTAGTGCTTATCACAACATAAAACTTCAGAAGGATGATTCGATTACAACAGTCATTTGCTTAAATGTGAAAGGAAATTAACACATGCACCACAGCTACAGTATATCATTACTCGTCACGCTACACCAAGTTCAAAGGAAAATTCTCACCAGTTACGTTAGAAATCATCATACCTAATTACGCATGATGATTTCTAACTGTATGTCTGTGATGTTTTTCTGTTTTGTGTGTACCATGAATGCTTTTAGTATAGTGATGTAATTTAAACACTTTGGTTGTATCCTCTCATATACAGAACGTCATATAACTTAATATGGTCATTAAAAATAGAATGAAACTGAACCATTTGAAACATAAGTTGTGTTTCTTCTGTGTTTGACTCAGATTAAAGAGCTGAGGTGCATAATGTGTAGCTTTTCCTGACATAGGAAGTGAACTGCAAATTTCTCTTCAAAGAAAATACAACTTGTGACTTGAGGAGTCACTGAAACCCCATTCTGAGAACTGAGAAAAAAACTTATCTTAATCTTGGTTTAGATTGATATCTTGAAAAACGTTTTACTATCAAATGTATTATATTACATCACTGTTTCATGAATGAGCCAGATTTTAAGGATTTTCACTACTAATAGTACTAATTAATTCAATACTTATGCGCTGATGTAAACTTATTTGGATATTGTAATGAAACCTGTTTATATTATAATGAAGCTGAAACAACTGCTGTATAGGTTTCTTTTTCCAAAGAAAGTCAACCGAGAAGATGCAGGAGAAGAAAAACCTCATTTTCCAGTGTGCATAAGTCAGAAGTTTTCCCCATCTTAACTGTGGCTTTTACACCACAGGGCTTGTTGCAAAGGTTACATCATGGTCAAAACTCCTGCATGTTCTCACCACTGAATTAATGAATTTTACAAATCATGTAAATGTTGGAGAAAGAATAAAAAAAATAATTCAAAAATCACAGACACAGTATATTTTGGGTCATTTATTTTTATTACACTATTAATTAGCTTGACCAGTTTTAATTTATCAGATTGCTTGCAAATACAGTTATACAACAGAGAACATTTTGCCAAATATCTGTCTGCTTGTTTGTGGAGCATGTCTTTGGTTAGCGTTCTGAATGAAAATGAAGAACAGCTCGCTCAATGACGCTATCAGCAGCTCTAGAATCGATGCACTATAATTGAAATCAGACAGACAGAATCAATGTCTAACATTCAATAACCTGTACACAAATAATTTGGTTCTACTTGTGACTTGTGCTTAATGCCACTCCTCACCAATTAGGCCTTTTGTCTGTTTATAATTGACATTTCTAAACGTTATAAACTTGTTGATGTTTTCTCATACAAGCCTCTAAAATTACATTTCAGGTGAAAAGCATGACCCTTGATCCAACTGATTATTACGTATAAATAAAAAATACAGAATAATTACATCCAAAACACAGCATAGTAAAAGGCAATAATGCAGCAATTAAAATCTCAATAACATTGTTTATATTTTGTTGGGAAGTAAGGGGACAGACCAACAAAGAAGTCTAGAATTGGACAGAGGACGTACGTACAAATGTGATTTGAGTTAACTACAGTATACACCATTCTAAGTCTGCTAAATGCTGGTAGGAAACCTTCAGTGGTTTGGGAAACACAGGCAAGCTTATTCTCATCTATGGTTTCAGTAGTATCATTACAAGTTCAACTGACTTAAACTGTGAACATACAACGTTTTCATTCACTAACGTAGCTGTACAAATTATACAAGGGCTATGCCTTCTCTTCATTCGTCAGAACGCAACTGCAACCTGCAATTAACCCACCTAGCTAGAGAAAAATAAGATTAATGCTAAACCAAAAGTCTGATAGTCAAACTCTTTTGCTTATTTAAAAACAAACAAACAAAAACACAAATGCAGCTTTTTAAAGAAAACTTCCATCAGTAACAAATAAATGAAATATGAGCTGATTTTGGTATTGATTATCTCTACTATAGGAAATAGTTAAAGACAAAAGCATGAACAAAACCTTCCACAATGTGACCTTTCTTAACGGAGGGTCCTGTCTGATTGAATTAAGTGGCTAAAGGAAATCAACCTGACACACTAAGCAGTTAAAAATCATTCAGAAAAAAGGGGTAATCCCCTTTTAACTTACCTTTACAGGATAATATGTTAATCATAAATATGACAAACTACAATGAGTCATTCAGTGAAAAGCTATTTATGCAGAGAGTAACTTAAATGTAGCATCTGACATTCAATGTTGTTGAGTCCAAAGATGTCAAACTGGCAAATTTAAGACATACAGTATGTTTCACTACTATCATGCCTGAGTGTGGTGTGTTTTTAGGACTTACTACACACACTGACAATATACATTACTATAGCTGTGACCTCTTTACACACTGTTGTTCGGTGCAGTTTAATACGCCTAAGCTTCAAATTCACTTGTTCCGATACACATCTGCCAAATGTGAAAATGAATAGGCTGCTACAGGAAGTGATAAGAAGGGTATCATGTATGTAGTCTGTCTGCTGAATGTGCTGAACTTCACTATTCCTATTGAGGTCTACTTGGGGAATGACGTGTTACTGAAAAGAAGATGGAATCTCAACGTCTACCTTAAATACATTCAGAAAGAAGTTACTGTGTCGTTGTCTTGTGCTGGTTTTTACAACAGTCCGTTTTCAATCAGCCATGTATAGCACAATGTACTATTTTATGTATTATTCCATTACATTAATGTAAATTAATCATAGAAATGTCTACATCTAGCAGTATGTTTTTCTTACGGTATTTACAGTGTCCATTTCGAACTGGGACATTTCAGACTTTTCAAAAGCAATGACAGGAACAACACAAATAAATACAGCAGCATCATACACCAAGTTGTCATGCTTTCATTAAATTAACGGACTTCCGATTATTCAGTTTCAGTGCTATAGGGAGCGGTACAAATAAAATAAACTCATTCTCTAAATGAGCTAAATGGAAATATTTGGTATATTTTGCCAAATAATTAATAATAATATGGAGGTCAAATCATCAGAAGTCAAAAACATATTTTTTGTACCACAAGCACACAGTTCTGTATTGACTAGTGTGGTCTTTTGGCCTCCTTTAAATAAAAGCCTAAACGTCTCACACACAAGCAAACCCTGGCACCTCCACATCCTCACTTAATTTTCATGTGTCTTTTTATTAGAGGTATTATCCAATGTTACAGTAGGTCATGGAGGTGAGGATAGATTGACAATTAGCTTAGTAATTGCCCTTTTATCACTGAGTGGGTTTTAAATTGAGAATTACACCATAATTTAATTAGGCTGTCACTCACACTCATCTACACAGATACATTATATCTAAGTGTGGTACTATTTGAACAAAAACACCTACTTTACCCTACTGAAAAATAAATACTATAAAGCATTATGCACCGTTTGACTTCAGATTCTAAAGAGGAGCAATAGGTCAAGTCATGCCACTGGGATGGTCTTCCTGTCTATCAGGTGGATGTTTTCAAGATTATGAAATTCTGTTGCATTGCTAATGGAAAGAACAACCCTCAGACTCAAACCCATAGGTGTATTAGATTACAATAGGTGATGTGAGTATGTATCATATCTCATTATTCACATTCTGGTAATGATGATTTGTTGTTGGTCATTTACAGTGGGTTTGGGACATTCCCATACTTATTCATTTACTTTATATTTGCAACACATCATAAATCCATCAAAGGGAGCGCAGCTGGGGGCCACTGTAATGAAGAGTGGGAGGACAAAACAAGTGGTTGGGCATGACTTTTTAGCAGCCCCAGTACCTCAGTTCATTTGTTCAAAGAATTTGTAGGTGGGGTTTTCATAGCCATGGTTTTGCATTTTGTTGAGCTGTCGTTCTTCTGGTGTCAGCATGGGGTCGACCTGCTAACGAGACACACAAGAGCTTGAGTTATTACACGCTGACAAATCCACAAGCAAGCAACACACCATCAACTGAAAGCTACATAAAATGAATATGAAATACATGAGTAGGTGCTATTGGATGAAAATGGTGGAGCATGATGGCAGCTGAGGGGAGGTTTGGGAACCACCTACTATGACACCAAGGCTTGACAGACTCTCACGTCACTGTACTACCATTGTGTCATGAAGAGTAGAAGTCAGGAGCAGTGTCCTACAGTCTCCAGTCTTTATGCAAAGAAAGTCTAAACTAATTGGTTGCTGGTTGTATGAGCACATACAATAAAGTGTACCACAAGTCTTCAGGCTGAAACCTATCTCTCCCAAGTAGCCTCTGGTTCCCATATCTACCATATTTCACAGCTTGCAATAAATTTACTTTGCTGCAGTTTCTATGGATCTTTCACCACTTTTGTTATCTTTGTTTGTACCAGTTATACTACTGTATTATAGCAATGCAGGTTGAAACAGCAATTTTGTAAGAATTCTTTGGTTTTGCATTCAAGCATGTCGACTCCCAGCGGGGCTGGACTGGGACAAAATAATCGGCCCTGGCATTTTTTGGCCCAGGTGGTCCACCATCATCGGTCAGACACCATCCCTGTAGACAGTTTACTTAATGATGGGCATGTACTATGTGCTATTCCCTAAAGCTACAGTAAATCTAAGAAGTACATGCCATGTAAAAGAGTACCAATACAAGAAAACCATTGTACTCACTCGCTTTTAACTGACATCCTGGTGATCATAGACGGAGTACGCAGTCCATACTCAAGTGCAAGGAATTGCGAAGTATTTAATAAAACTTAACCCTTGGCGCCTAAAATGCAGCTGCCTGTCCACAGGCACTTATATATACATACATACTTGTATACTTATGCTCAATGGGCTGTAACGTTATATCCAGTTATTTTTTTTTACCCCTACTAGGTCAACACACAGAGTCATACAGTATATTTTTTAACAGCCAAATTACATAACCCTCTTTAACTTAAAATCACACCGGAATTGTCTGCATTAGTACCTATGAAAATATTTGACACTATTTAACTGACAGTACCAGTAGCAGGTTGAAATGAGGCTTCCTGAATTAACAATAACCGGGATAATGTCCAGTGTGACAGATTATCAGTCCAGTCCTGACACCCAGAGTTGTCCCTCATCTGTCCATAAGCATGAGATTGTTTTTGTGATGTCATTGCAGGTAGGAAATTAATCAGAAGAACCTCTGCTATGGTTATATACACTACTCACAAAAAGTTAGGGATATTCGGCTTTCGGGTGAAATTTCAGGATGAACCTAAAATGCACTA
>JAUMHL010000009.1:13843884-13854725 GCA_032362345.1 Sandelia bainsii | reverse complement strand
ATCTGGGGGCATGTGGTGTGCACAAACGACTTTGTGAGTCATTATTTTTATTTAATCTTCATCCACACTAAGATGCCCTTCCTATCCTTCTGCACTTTCCTTCCCCCTTTTTCCCTAATATGTTTTATGCTTCCCTAGACATTCTGAATTTCCTGAAACCTATAGATAAAGTAGGTTCATTTCTGGTTCTGCCACTATTGTTCTCCTGCCGCCTTGCAGGGCTCCAAGTTCACACTGGAGTCATTTATTATTTATTGATAAATACAGAACTGGTTGTCTAAAGCATACATGTAGCCCCTAGCCCCTTTTTTTAACAAATATGGCTACACACAAGCACAATCACTGTATGATTGCTTTCTTAAATCACATTGTCCTGTGTGTTGGTATTGTTTCGACATAATTTGAGCTTAGACAAACACTCTGTTTTCACAATATCAATGCAATTCCCAGTTGAGATTATATGGGATTTTCACAATACCACATTTTTGTTTTGTACATTTTGGTACCCGGTTATTTACATTACTACCTGGTAACTTTATCCATAAACAGTCTTAACTACCACTGTTTTAACAACATTATGTTAGGTCTGTGCATTATTAATATAATGATAAATGTTATCAGTCAACAAAGTAGTAATTGTCATTTTAACGCTTGATGTATTTCTTACTTTTTCTAACATTTTATATGACATACTGTGATAAGTTATCCATATCACCCACACCTATTAAATATTAAATATATTAAAATATAATATATATAATAATATATAATATAAAAATATTAAATACCTAAAGGGGTTTAATGCACAATAAACACCAAATTTTATATAACCTTTACTCCATCTTCTGCTCCCCATCATTATTAGAAACTACACAGATTTATAAGCGGTGGTTGTTTGTAAAGGTGGTGGTTGTTTATGTTATCTTTTCATGGATGACCTTTTGTGTTAGGATGGGAACTGTTCTCTGTGTGTCAATTAGCTAAATGCTTTGGGAGCTGCAACAGGTAAGCACTATTACAGCTGAGCTACCTAGGAAGCCATTACTTGACATACAGTAAGTAAGACATTGTGGCACACAGGATGATGTAGAATTCGTTTCATCCAAAATGTTTTGTGGCTTTTACTAATTGAGAATGATGCCAGAAAATTTAATTTACAATTATGCTACTCTGATTAGACATTATCCCAATTCACTAACAATATTAAATATGACACTAAAAAGGAGAGATCAAAACAATTTTGCCTAAATCCTTTTCAACCAAATTAAAGTTGAACGAGTTAAGGAAAGCTGACAGATTTATTAGGACTAATACCACTGTGTAATCCAGCCAGCCAACCCGCTCACAGTGTAATCTTCGCTGAAAACCTTCATGGGCAGGTCTCCTTGTATGAAGCTAAAGTCTGTTCCTCAACATAGCATTAAATCCTACTAAGGCTCTTAGAGAAGTGAAATTATTTCACAATAAGAAAAGAGGCTTTATGAATGTACAGACTCACTGTGGAAGATGGCTAATAAATAAACATCTCACAAATCCTCTTAGGAACTTGGGCAGACGCTGAACCAACAGTCAAGATGTTCCATATTCGATCTCAGTCATCAGGAGTGGGCTCATTCGCTCTTCATTTCCAGGTGGAAAAATGCATTTGACCTGAACCACCCTTCCAGCTGGGACATCATGACTCACCCCCCTCCCCCCTCCCCCTCCTTCTCAACTCGCCCTCCACATTCACTCATGGATCAAACACCACCCTACATGCTCCAACCAGAATCCACGCCTCAGGTCTATTATAGACTTCTTGACTGAAGAATTATTGAGAAATAACAGCAGAGTTCATCAAACTGTGGGTCTGCTGGAAGTCGTGATGAGACAGGAGGAATGCAGGGGCAGCTGGTGGCCCATTGATCTGTGGCTCTGTACAAGAGACTTTCAATATCTCTTCTCTACCTATTGATGGAGACAGATGTCAATAAGATGATCCCATATCGCTGATTAGTATACTCTGCAGTATTCAGGAACTATATGTCCAGTGATCAAAGTCATGTGCTCCTGGATGAACAGTTTGCTCACATGCATTCTGAGGATAACATAGTCAAAAGTAGAGGTACGTGAAAGAAGATGATCCAATGCAAAGCAAAAGAATAATTCATGCACCACAGTGGTTTAAAGTTCGGATTCTCACTCTAAGATGAAACTGTCAGTCTTTACACCTATTCAGTATTCATTCATGAAACATAATACACAACAGCAACTGAATATCCAGACTTCATCCTACTCAAGAGATGCAGCACTCCTCTTAAGGACGGATGCAAGCTGATGTCCTCATTGCTCCTTGGACAAGGCCGGATTGGATGCAAAGGGCTGCGATTTCATTTCCATCCTCCCTCACAGCAAAAGGCCTGTAACATTCCTTATGTCACATACGGGCCCGGGCTTGACGCAGCGCGTCAAATATACTGTAAACCACATATTTGTGTATATTTAGGCGTGTTGTGCTTATGTCTGGAGTTTTGCCTTATATTTTGCATTTCAAATCCTTTGACTATCACTGCGTTTTAGTGGATGTCGTGTGTCTTACTTTTGCTGACACAGGATGGCCGGTGCTCAAGGGTGCATTTACAAATTAACCCTGCCCTAAATAAGGATGTAAATAAGGACGTGTCAGCAATAAGGAGATGGGAACAGTGTGCTTAGCATGCTTAATATCGACATGAACAAAAATGCATATTGTCGAAAATACACATAGACATTCGGCGAAACAAAATTTGCAATGCGCCATCGTTACAAAAGATACAGAGTGTTTCTCTTACCTCGACGTTTTCCCACACGCAGTAGGACAATACAGCCATCAATATAGGTATTGTAGTATGTCCCATTTTTTCGCCTTCTTCTGTCTTTTTATGATGAAGCTGATATTATAAAATAATTGACTCCAACATACGCTGTCTGGTTACATCAGCTGAAGTGATGGACGCTGCGTTCGTCGGCGGCTTCCTGCGATATCTCCTGCGTCTGCGTCCTGTTCGCTCTTGCCAACGGGCTCTCCAATGGCAGCCTGAGCTTTTATGTGGATGAAGTCTGACAGAACCAAGCCCCGTTTCTGCGGGTATTTATCACAGACTTTTTCTCACGACAGTTTAACTGTAGCTTGGTGTGGAGAGACATCTTGTGGCGGTGGACTGACAATGTCGCTTCAGACAGCCTGCGTCACTGTGGAGGTGGAATCCACCCCAGAACAGAATTAACGTGGGTTATAGTCAAATTGTGAATTTGAAAACGTTTCACATTAAGATAAGCAGCGAGCAGAGTGACGATCTAATAACTTCTGTTTCACATCTCAGGACATGGAGTTGTCTGCACACTATTATTTGCAAGCCGCCAAAATGTTTTTATCGGTGGAATGCTTGATCAATCATGATCACATGATAATTAAAATTCACAATATCCTACAGAAACATGTTGTGTAATATAGATTTTTTAAGATAGACGTGTACAATATGTTTGGGACCATCCAGTGGTCAAAAGATAAATCTGAACCATCTTATTATGAAATGATGGGAACTTTCAAAACTGAACACAATGGAACATACATTTTTAAATTACTTTTCTAATTTATGCAAGTGTAGACAAACCCTGATATGCTGTGCAAGGGTTAAGTGATTTTCTTATAGAACAGTGTTTGGATGTTAGTTTCCATTATTGTAGACACCGTGTAGTAGGTTATACAGACAGAGAGGTAGGCTATTAATGAATCCATAAATCAGTAAATTAGAATGTAATTAATATTCTTGTAATGTTAAATACAGTTTCTTCTGTTAAACGTTTGATAAAAACAATAACGCGAAAATTCACTTGGCACTTGGCAGCCACATCCACAAATAGTCAGCAGGGGGAACACATGCTATGAAATTAGAAAAAGAAAAAAAAAAAATTTAAATAGACGTCTTCTGCCTGTTAGTTCCCAATGCTTAGAATTAGGTAGAGGTAGCTGGTCAAAGGTGGGTTAGGTTAAATATCACAACACACAACTGGTTTAGGCCAGATTCAGATTAAGGAAAGAGAAACACATAACTCGTGGAAAGAGACCTCTCTTCCCCAAAGAATCTACTTCAGAGCTGTGTGATAATAGAATTTATAATAAGCAGGTGGCCGAAGAAAGACCCCGCACACCTGACGTGCCAATGAATAAACGTGCAATTTTTGTTGTCATCTATTGGTGACTGGAGGACACACAAGCATAGTTTTACGCTCGAGCTACGTAGCATGTGCTGCAGGTATTTTGGGCGTGGTCTAAAGGTGTGTGAGGAAGACGTCAGGTTGAGGTGTCACAACTCGTGACAACCCAGGAAGAAACGCTATCGTCACATCGCTTTAACGACCGCAAAAATACAATTTAGAACCTTATAAACTTAACTTAATAACTTTATAACTGGGCGAAGTACAAAAAAACAAAAAGAGGTTGTCTGAAATCCTGTTGGACTCCAGTTGAAGCGGTTGTGGAAGATGCATTCCGCCAGATATGATTACGTAAGTGTTTTCAACTCTTATATGTATATTTGGTGTCAATTCAGTCACAGCACGGACACTGTTTTCCTCCACAGTGAGACAGTTTATCATGTGTCCATAGATTTCTGGGCTTAGATGCTGCTGGTAACTTCCTGTTTTCTGTAATTGTGTGAATTGTGATTGTTTACAGGATTTAGGCCTATGTCTAGTTACTGACATAAAAAAAAAAAAAACTGCCCCTTGTTGAGTCATCCGTTTATTTCTGGGTCTCTGAGATCAGCACTGATACTACGAAGAACTTATTCCTTCAAAGAATGTTTAAATAAATAATTAACAGGGCCACTTCACTTCTGTGGCATTTTATTTTCGCCTAGTGTGCATTCATCCAAAGACAATTCATACAAAGTTGACAGTTTTTAATGTGATTTCAACATGAGTATGTGAATGTGTTTATTTACATCTTGTTATCCATTCTATTCTCTATGAAACAAAGAAATCTTTCATTCACAAAGGCAGTAATGTCAGATGGGGTAAAGAGGCATAATCAGACATGGATGATTCAGTCTTTCCTGGTGTCAAGTCAAGTCAGATTTATGTATATGTTTTCATACACGGTGGTAATTCGAAGTGCTTCACATCCACATAAAAGCAATTGACTATTGTATTTCCTGACCGAATATTTTACCTTTTTCAAAGATAATTGTTAGTTTTAACCCTCTATGGCATGGGAAAAAAATATTTGACCCATTTTTTGGGAGCTTTGTGGTCCCTGATAATATATCAATCATAAAATCTGAATAATACTGATTATCTCTTCATCATGGCTCCTGTTAGTGGGTGGGATATATTAGGGAGCAAGTGAACATTTTGTCCTAAAAAGTTGATGTGTGAAACAGGAAAAATGGGCAAGCATAAGGATTTGAGCAAGTTTGACAACGCCCAAATTGGGATGGCTAGACGACTGGGTCAGAGCATCGCCAAAACTGCAGCTCTTGTGGGGTGTTCCAGTCTGCAGTGCTCAGTGTCATAAGTGGTCCAAGTAAGGAACAGTTGTGAACTGGTGACAGGGTAATGGGTGGCCAAGGCTCATTGATACACATGGGGAGTAAAGGCTGGTCTGTGTTGTCTCAATTGTGCATCTGTGGGATGTGCTGGACAAACAAGTCCGATCTATGGAGACCCCACCTCGCAACTTACAGGATCAGGATATCTTGGTGCCAGATACCACAGCACAACTTCAGGGGTCTAGTGAAGTGCATCCTTCGATGGGTCAGGGCTGTTTTGGCACCAAAACAAGCCTGATGTAGGGATCCACACTTCCTCACTGTCTCCACTATCACTCTATACAAGCTGACCTCACTGTCTGAGGGAATGACCCTAACTCCTAGATCATGCACGTTCCACCCATAGAATGTTCTTGTGTCAATCTCCTGTAAGTGTTAGTGTATGGTAAAAGTAAAAAAATGTACTATGGTCATTATTTTGCAACTAAGCACATATTGACACTATAGAATGATATTGTCTGAGGCAACAAACAAAAAAAAAAAAACAGTTTTAGTACACAATGCAAAAATAAGTCTTAAAATGGTCAAAATGCTTCTTTACATGTTCATGCACATGAATATATTTTTTATTTGAAGTTAACACAAATTTAAACATGTTAAATAGTGATATTCACCTGACCAATTAGTGGCAGTATGCACCATGCGGCTCTGCTTCCTAAAAGGACTGCTCCTCTCCCAGACACAAGGTTACATGCACTTCAACCCCTCTTTTTATTGGACAAAGACATGTTTGGTGATATTTTAAATTGTTTAGCCCCCCCAAAAAATTTAAGGGGCAGTGTGAGGTCCAGAAATGTGGTTTGTTGCCCGAGGGCAACACCATGCCATAGAGGGTTAAGTTGTTTTCTTCATGTTTTTACAGTAGATCTCTGATACTGTGCGGAAAGAGGCGTTGAAGCCCAGAAACCATAGTAGTTTGTACTTATGTTGTTTTGGCTCATATGGTAAGCATTTCTTTCCATTTAAAATTCATGTCATTTGTTTTGGTAAATTCAAACCATCCAGGTTTTTTTAACAATCAGTTTGTGGAGCACCTATTCTCCATCTACAGCAGTGTCTCATTTCCCACTGTACCCCCCCCACAAAGGTGTGGTGAGCCATGACTAGCTGTTCACAGGTAGCAGTTCGTTAACAAGAAGGATTTTAGTGCAAGTATGTACAGAATAATTGTCACAATAAATGCTTTAAACAGGTTGCCACAGTAATATACAGTGATTTTAGAACCAAGCCAGTCTATTAACTAACAATCATGTCTCTTAAACTAACTAAGCATGGCTTTTTGTATAGCGTCATACGTAAGCAGCTCTGTGAAGTTAAAATAGCATAAAAGACTGGTGCGAATATCACATCTTATATTGTTCACTCCACTGATGATACATTAAAACTACCAATACTTGGAATACGTTCTTTAATACTGGTCAATATCAGTTCACTTTTCATTAGAGCACTTTAGCTTTAGCCATCAAGAATTTGTGTAGAATTAGACAATCAGTTTGTAGAACTTGATGGAGGCTGCATCCATGTAAGAGCAAGAGCACTATTACTCTTGCTTAAGGCCTCATCAGTTCTTGAGTGAGGAAAATGCAGTAAAGGATGATTTGTTTGGTTACTGAAAGCAAATATGAGACCACTGAAGCATTAATTGCATTGATTGCCTGTCATATTTGATTTGTACTTTTGGTTGCAGTCTCCAGGCTGGTTTGTTTGCGTAGGGTAGGTCAGTGCTGGTGAGTACACAGAAGGCGTTGCAAAGCTACCACTGCCACCACCGTGTATGACTGTTGGTATGATGTTCTTTTTATGAAGTGCTGTGTTAGTTTTATGCCAGATATAACGCGACGCACACCTTCGAAAAAGTTCAATTTTTGCCTCATCAGTTCACAAAATATTTGCCCAAAAGTTTTGACAATAATCAAAGGTTTTTTTGGTAAATATGAGACGAGTCTTTGTGTTCTTTTTGGTCAGCAGTGGTTTTTGCTTTGGAACTCAGCCCAGTCTCTTTCTTATTGTTGTACTGACCTTAACTGAGATAAGTGAGGCCTGCAGTTCTTTAGATGTTGTTATGGATTCTTTTATGACCTCATGGATGAGTTGTCGTTGTGCTCTTGGACTAATTTTGGTAGGAAGAGGGGAAATACTTTTTCACAGTACTGTTCATCCTGTCCACGCCCAGGTAATATCTGGGGGCTGGAGATTCAACATGGTGTTGCTGCTGTTGATGAGGCAGGACCCAACTGACTGGCTCAGTCATGAAAATAAGTGACTGAAACTTAGAACAATGTAAGCCTTAGTGTTTTGTTTTTGATTTGTCATAGTGTGTTACTCAACATGGACAGTGCCAGGGCCTGAAATCTATGATTAATTTTATTATTTACACCTGTACTTTTTCTACAATGACATGCCAAAATGTCTTATACTATATAACTATAGTTACCACTGTGGAACAGGTCTCAACATCAGTCATTACCAAATTTATCATTGCACGGTTAAGATATGGCTTAAAGTGAGAAATCTAGATGCCGTAACAGAAGCAAGTCAGCTACTTATAGTTTAAAGTAATGAAATGGCAAATAAATGTATCCTGATCTTCTGTATAAATTGGTCATGAAAAATGATCTGATCTTCACCAAAGTCACAAATATCAACAAACACAATATTTCTAAGCAGATAAAACACAAACTGTCATGATCTTTCATGTCTTTATTGAACACATACCCAGTAAACATACAGAGTGATTTTAATAACAGGTTGAACCACCTTCAGCAGCAATAACCTCAAGTGCTGTAGCCACATATTAGACTTGCACAACATCCAGGTGGAATTTTACATAACTGCTTCAGCTCAGTCATATTCTTAGGACATCTGATGAGAATGGCACTCTTGAGGTCACTCCACATCTCTGTCGGGCTGAGATCAGGGCTGTGGCTGGACCACTCCAAAAGACGGATTTTATGTCTCTGATGTCATTCTGTAGTAGATTTACTTTGATGCTTAGGGTTTGATTGTCCTGCTGCATCATCTAACTTCTACTGATCTTCAGCTGGTGGAGAACCACGCTGGCATTATCCTGTTGGTTGCCTTGACAAACTTTCTTGCAACTGTATTTTATTCATAGTGGCAATCATATGAAATATTGCATGTTCGTATAAATACAGTTTTTAAAATAGTTTAAGTTAAATTTGAAGTAAATGTCTGTTCAATCAACAAAATAATCCAAACTTTTTTATGTTTTTGCAGCCTTGTGCACTATAGAACTGTAGCTAGCTAAACTTAAGGCCAACATGGCAATTTGAAAGGGTCCGTAGCCAAAAAAATCCTTCAATGTGTCACCGGAGTTAATGCAAAAACAAGGCTGTAATGGTCTTACAATTAAAATTTTACATATGTGTATGTAGCTGCATATCAAAAACATTGTTCATTAGAATTATCATTATTTTGTAGAAGAGAAACCTCCTCCTTAGCTGTACTTCTATAGTCATTGGGCCTGATTAACTAAGATCCCAAATAGCTAGTACTAAATTGCGTGTGCAATCTTGAAAATTTAATAAAATACTGTGTAGAGTCAGCAGATGATATCGGGGGCGTAATGCACGCACACAAGAGCTGTGAATTAGTTTGAGAAATCATTGTTAATAAAGGCCAGTGCTGAAATGATATAGTAGGAAATTTTCTTGAAGGTGAGCTGTTTTCTTCCCTTAACCACACCCTGTAGCAGTAAAAACTTCTTGTCAGACTGGTTAGACCACATAGAATTATCCTTAAAACTGACTTCAGCGGTCCTAGACATGTTTACAAACGTTTTTTCAGGTTACTACACTTGAAGCCTGTTCTACAGGCATTAATGGCAATGCACAGCTGATATAGGACAGATAAAGTATAGTTTAAAACTTGGTTAGTATTTTTTTTCTAGGAGTGAAGAATATGATATGATGAAGAGCATGTAATGGTTTTATTAGGCTGTGATCAGGGTGACTGATAGAGAGAGACCCTGGAGCATTTGCTGACCCCATCTCTGATGATTCCCCTCATTCTGGCCCATGATTGCTGTTAGAGATTCCAATTAGAGAGCATTTGTGGAAGCCCGAGCTGGGTAAGAATAGGCCTTAATTGCCATGAGTTATCATCTAGACTCATGTAATTGAGCCCCCATCTTAAGGGGCAGCACATCTGACAAATTGATTTAATACCAAAGTGATTCTCCATCCCTAATGGCACTCGGGCTTCCTCACTCATTTGGCATCAGGCACTGAATTCATTGTGTGTTGATTACTAACTGGCCTGAAACCTTTCTCGTAGTCTGCTCACTTGAAAGAGCAACAGACACATCGACAGACCCGCACACAGCCTAAAGCACCATGTCCATATTGTCTGCAGGGTCATCCTGTGGTATCACGCAATACTTATTTATTATTTTACTTTCACTTTTTGAAATGTCTCACAAAAGTATTCAGACCCCTTTTTGTGACACTAAAATTGTGATTATGCACATCCCCTTTGCTTTAATTATCCTTGCGATGTATCTAGAAATTGATTAGAGTCTAACTGTGGTGAATTGCTTAGATTGGACATAGTTTAGAAAGGCACAGGGCTGTATATATAAGGTCCAACATTTCATCCTGTCAGGACAAAAACCAAGCCATGAAGTCAAAGCTCTCTAAGCTCTCTGTAGATGTTAGTGGTAACATTTTGTGGTAAGGTATAGATCAGGGCAAGCACATAATTAAAGCTTCAAGTGCTCCCAGTAGCACAGTGACCACAATCATTTTGAACTGGAAGAAGTCTGTAACCACCATGACTCTTCATAAAACTCCTGGCCACCTGAAAACTGCCGGCACATTGGTCAGTCTAACTGAGCTTCAGAAGTCCTGTGCAGAGATAGGAAAACAATCTCAGCAGCACTATATTAGTGGTATGTAAGTGTATGTAGAGTTTCTTTAAACTCACTAGGCATTGTCTTTGTTGACTTGTAGGAAGAGTAGCCACATTCCTGAGTAATATTTATTTATGCACAGCAGAGGTGGGTAGTAACTAGTTACATTTACTCCGTTACATTTTTCTTAAGTAACATTTTGAAAAAAATGTACTTCTAGGAGTAGTTTTACTGCACCATACTTTTTACTTGTGTAGATTTGTGAAGAATTAACGCTACTCTTACTGCGCTACATTAGACAACACTCCACTTGTTACTTTTTTCTTTTTTTAACATTTATTCTACCAGAGAGATGTCGTCTAGAGTTGTGACGTTCACGAACGAACCAAATCTAGAGAACA
>JAUMHL010000009.1:13756640-13843784 GCA_032362345.1 Sandelia bainsii | reverse complement strand
TGGATGACTACTTTTTACTTCTACTTGAGTAATATTATTTTGAAGTAATGCTACTCTTACTTGAGTAAAATTTTTGGATACTCTACCCACCTCTGATGCACAGTTTGTCTAAATGTGGACTGATACATATCTAAACTCATAGATTCTTTTCTAACCTTTCCAGTGTTTACAAATCAATAATTAATGATCATAAGACATCTTTAAGACATCATTAAGACAACAATCTCAACATATTTGTGTGTTTTTTTTCTTCGTGTTGAAGTAGCTCTAAACCACTCCGTCACACTTCTATCATTAACACAGCCACATACTTTTTTCCAGCCTACACTGAAAATGTTTGAATGTATTCAATATGCAGAGCAGAACAATGCAATTTACAGTGCTTAATTGTTTTTAAATCTAAAATAGATGGCATTTGGTCTTTATCGTAATGCACATGAAGCAATGACCAAGAAACGTAGAAATAAATGCTTCTATATAAACCAAGATAAACCATTGTATTAAAACACCTGCTGTAGGTTTGTTAACTCTGTTTTGCTCGTTTTCTCCATCAGGGTCAGAATGGCAATCATGAACGAATCAACTTCTTACCTGGCAATGAGAAGGTGCCATCAAAGCGAAAGTCTGGCATCGTGATCGGGGTTCTTGTTGCACTTCTTGTCTTAATGGCTGTTGTAGCAATCCTCGTTTGGCTATTTGTCTGTAAGTATAATAACAAAATTCCCCTCCATTGTGTAACATACAAAGACTTGAAGTACAGACAATTTTGAGTATAAATCAAACCTAATCTTGACAGAATTAAAAGAGAAAGTCAGGGTATTTACATTACTAATATCAGTTACTGCCAAGACAGGCATAACATCAGAAAGTAGATCAACTTGCTGTGAAGGCACAGCTCTTTGATATAAGAGTCTAAGAGTGGCTTGTTTTGACTTTGTAATTTCCCATTAGAGTTAGCCCATTTGACAGCTCTGACTTTCTCCTTTAATAATGCAAAGGAGAAAAATGTCAAATAGTGTATGGCACAGCTTCTCTGTCATTTACACATACAGGGTCTGATAAAAAGGACTCTGGAGTCTTGATAAACAGCCTCTTGATTCAGCTGGGTGTTTTAATTGCACTGAGAGGCATACAATGTTTTCAGTGTAAGATCACATTGTACAATTTTAAAATGGTGCTCCAAGGCCTATTTAAAACCCAGAGTCTGCTCTTTCATCAGAGGCAGCTATCGTATAGCATTTTGTTGATCAAACATGTAACTCTCATCTCCTTTTCTCCTCCAAGTTAAAAATACTGCTTCAGCAACCACAATTAGTAATCAGCGCAGCCCACGAACACTGGTCTTCAGCGGGCATATGAAGCTGGCTGATATACCATATGACCAGAAACTGGAGGATATCAACAGCAAAGAATTCACAGATTTGGCAAGCAACCTGGAGGCAATTGTGAGTTTAACACCCAAAGAATATCACTATCCTGTTTTTGTTCTCTTTCTGTTATCCACGGTATTTAACTGTTTTGAGCATAGTTTTTACACTCGGTTCGCTTCTCTCACTAAGGATTAGCTAAAGATTGTTCGGCATTGTGGAAATGCTTTTTAAATATGCCCTTCACAGTGCACAGAAACTGCTGAAGGCACATTTGTGTGGGTTGAATAAAATGCTGTACGTTCCCTTACTAATTCCCTCAACAGCATCTCCTATTATTGGAGGCAGCGGAGATGTTTGTAGCACCACTTAGGAGCATGTTGATAACAAAAAGCACTTGCTCAAACGCCATCAAGCACACACTTTCTCTGTGGAAAACTACAGAATTGAGGGTGTTAGGTGAGAATTCTAGTGGAAGTGGTGGACTGGAATATTAAATGGCTAGACAAGTGGGGTAAAGCTTTATGATCCACTTGGTTTGCACTTGCATACAGCAAAAAGAACAGCTTTTAAAGAATAATTTCAGATCTAGGTCACTGTTTCCATGATAAGTACAACTTTCAGAGCATGATTTTAAGTAAACAATACTGGGTGTGTTTAACCAACTGCCCCACAACTTTACTCTGTCACTGTAGCACCACCTGTCTGTGGAGTACTTGAAACGTGTCTTTTATCTGGCCTGTGTCTCTTAGATTAGTTTGGTAAATGTCAGTAGATTTATATTGTATATATTTATGATATATACTTTGGATATGGCCATTTTGAAACTGGCATTTTATAATAATTGACCACTTCGTCATATGAACAGCCCTCTTCCTTTTCCTCTGTAACATTTTCTGCTTTTATCACTAAACATACAAATGACAACTTTAATCTGCTGATGGCTCTCTCTCCTTTTTCAGACTTTACTTTCTTCACTCCTCATTCCAATTTTAATTTTCCACAAAGAGCACTGGCTCTGACTCGTTAGCTTACACTGTCGCTCTGAAGTTCACTTACACTGTACATGCATATGTGATTAACCTGCATCTAAAACCACTAAGTATGACTGCAGCCTCGTCTGAATCACAGCTCAGCACAGCTAAAGGCTAGACAGTTAATTGAGAATCCCATTGTAATGTGCTTTTTGCTTTGAAGGCAGTTTTTTTATGTTGACATGCTAATTTGTACTCTTGTCTTTAGGCAGACAAGCAGAAGTGTGTACTTGCTCTTTTCAGTAAAAATGCATTTTCTCTATATAGATGGGGGAGAACTTTAAGAAAGATCCACTGCTCTTAAAATACTACAAAACCTCTGTGGTCACTGCATTCAGGTACTGTTGAGCTTTTCTAAATTTTTTTAATAACGTTGAACTGTCTGATGTAGTGCTTGTGAAAACTTAATGTAAGAATTTCACACTAAATCTTGCATGAAGTAGAAGCTTTGTTCCACTGACTTCTAAGGATTGAGTTTCAAGTATTTCTTTCTTTGTCCATCGAAAATAACAAATGTGGTCTGTTGACTTGTGACCACACCTAGTGGTACTGTGTGTGCCATGTGTGTGGCATGTCCCATGTGTGTAAACTTTTGTGATTTATAAAGGGTTTGTGTCAACAGTATCAGTAAATTACAGTGCATTGTGCATTAATGCTGAACTGCTTCAAGTGTAGAGAGCATGTAGCTACTGCTAGATTTGGCTTTTGTAGTTTAACAGTAATCTAAATCACCTAGGTTTCACTAATCCTTGCTTCTTCTTAAATATTAAAGCTTGTTACTGAACTGTCTCTCTATGCTTCTCTTTCATTTCTCTCCAATCTATGCTTGCATCAGTCGGGGTGTTTTAGCCTACTACTGGTCTCAATTTGACATTCCAGCAAGTGACCTGGAGATGGTTCCGGAGGTCTCAGAGGAGCGGGTGTTAGATGCACTGGAGGCTGGCATCAAGCACTCACGCAGCATTAGCCCCAGGACCATAAAGATCAGTGAAGTTACTGCTGCAAGTAAGTATCACCAGGGCCATGTGGTGACAGGGAGGGGGATCACACCTGAAAGGGCCAGAAAGACAACTTGGCATTTGCTACAGCTGGCATTCAGAATATTACACTTAACAATCAGCAAAGTTAAAGGATTGTGGATACAGATCTGATAGAGTCAATGTCATTTTCTATGAGTGCTGGTATTTTGTATGCTTTCTATTTGTATTACAAAAGCTCAGTCTGAGTTGTGCTGATAAGATGATAACAGTTAAGCCAGACCTCTCTGCTTGTGCTGCATCTGAGATTGCACATTTTATGCTGTTTCGATCATCTAATGATATTAGCTGGGGCCCTGGCCTGGCTTGAGACAGACATTTTTCTTCCTTCTGTCTTCTCAGCATTCACATTGCATTTGTCCAAATCCTGGCCACCAGCCAAGCGCTGGCCTTGTGACTCAGTGGTTTTGGTCCTCTTTAAAATGTTTTCTGTGGGTATGATTTGATGTTGCTGTCCCATATAGTTAGACAAAGATGTATGGGTTTCTGCTGTAGGGCAAGGTGAGATGGAGCAGAAAAAGCTACACACCATCACCGGTTCCCTTAACCTCAGGGAAATGGAACAGAAAATGTGCAATCCAAATATTTTAGGCTCATGCATCAAATTCTATCAGCCTCCTAACTTCAGTGACCCATTCTTACCTTTCCTCCTGTTTCTCTGACTCTCTCTCCCCCCTTCTCTCTGTCTCTAGTCACAGATCCTCGCATGGCTAGCAACCCCAGATCCAGTGAGTACAACGTGTACCATTTCAATCACTCCCAGCTGTAATTTTACAGCTAGCTAGATGCTCGCCCTCTTGCCAGTCTGTAACAAATGTCTGGCCTCTACTGTACATGTCCTGCACTAGTCAGAGTTTGAGAACCCTGTATCAGGCCAGGGTGGGCAGTTACTATACCCAACACTGTTTAGCAATTCATAGCTTTGAGAATTTCTGATTACATTATTCTGTCTTTGCATATTTCTGTAGCATAAAAGATGGAGGAACTTGTATTTAGTATTCTAATTTGTTTTTTTTTATTAAGTTATTTTGCATAGTTAATTGTTATAGGAGAAAGCTGGACAGTATTGTCAACATTTGTTAAGAAAACAGTGAAAAAAGCAGAAGGAAATATAGAGCATAATGATAATCAGATTTTTATTTGCCAGTTATGAATTACTTCACCGATCTCTGGACACTGTGTGACTTAACCTATGTTGTTCTTCCCAGTGGACTGTTTCTACCATCTGGAAGCTGAAGGAAACAATTTGAAAAAATTTATGTCTCCAGGGTACCCCACAGGTTACCCCACCAAGTCTCGTTGTCAGTGGCAAATCCGAACTTCAGAGAACAACGCCATATTGGTCAATTTCCCTTTTTTTCACATTGAAGATGACTGCTCTCAGGATTTTGTCTTCATCTATGATTCTTTGAGTCCAGATGATGAACAGGCCATCACACAGTAAGTCATAGGGCTATGGATGTTCACAGAGTATGCAAAACCTGTTAACCATGGTACAAGATCATACTGGTGCTATTTTAAAGAAAATCTGTGTGGTCTGTGTGGTGTGGATCAGGCTTTATTACTTAGCAGTATGCAGTGTATTTTTCTTTGCACAGCTGCCTTTATTTAAATTTAAACTAGTACATTTTTTCTACTATAATACATAAAATTGTGCCAGAAATCAGAACCTTGGTTAGTTTTGTTTGACAGGGGTCAGACAATACTTGTCTCCTTTATTTATGTATTTTCTAGAAGTCCATCACTAGGAATAACTTTGTATTTGACTGAAATGTTACAGAGAAATTTAGGAGTAAAAGTTGTTTTGACGTGGGTGCAGAACATGTTCCACTTCAGTCCTTTCACTGGATTTGTGATTACAACTTGTTTTTTTGGCCCTGATACCTTTGGCGCTGCATGCCCCATTTTATTGTTAACTTTTGAGACCTCAGGGAGATTGATTTGACTCAAAAAGACCCCTTCTTTCAAATCTGTGAAGGGTCCTAACCTGAATGCTGCTACACAACTGTGTGTAATTGCACTTTGTCGATGGGTGAGGGGTTTGCTTCTGAAACTACTGGCTCCTGAAGGCAACATCAGTGGTAGCTGCAGGCAATTTTAAACTTAGAAACCATTGCCAAACAAATATGCGCTACCAAGTGATGCATAAAATTTTTATAATGCTATTGAGCGATCAGCTTTATCCAAGGTGACATGGGGTTTATGAGAGCTATAATATAATACTCTATAATGACATTATTCCACCGGAGGTAGATGTATTGCTGCTCTAGCAGTGTCATTCACACCTCCATGGCTCTGCCGCCAGCGGTGCTAAAACTTTTTACTAATGCTCCTAATGTTTGACTTTGAAACTCCAGCTAAGCAATTTCTGTTTGGTGCTGGCACATCTCTCCTTATTTATCTCTTTCACTACATCTCTCTACTTATCTATTGATTTCTTTTTAGTTATTTTTGAGTTATATTTGAGTTCCTGAAGTAGTGCACATCCTGAGGAAGTGGAAAACTTCACTATTCACTAAATGTGTCACGTCTCATGCTTTATGATTGTATTTACTTGCAAAGCACTGTTTTCTCGTTCCATAATCATACATGTTTTGAGCACCATTTTTGCTTGACTTACCCTGCTCTCATAGGAAGTGTGGTCAGAGGCCCCCCTCTAATCCTCTGGAAGTAGTGTCATCTAACAACATCGTGCTGATAAACTTCATTAGTGATAGTAATATCCAGCAGCCTGGCTTTGAAGCAGAATATCAAGCCATCCCCCTGTCAACAGGTAATTAAGTAGACATACACAGTACGTAACATAACACATAATCCAGCTGCATTCTGTTCACTTCACCTAGACTTGTAGACTTGGTGAAAATCATATTGTTATACTACAAAGTAAATATATGACATGTTGTTTTCAGCAAAAACCTGTGGCAGGATTCTTTCTGAAATGGAAGGAGTCTTCACCTCCCCACTTTACCCCCGATTCTATCCTCCTTCTGTGGACTGCAAGTGGACCATCAAGGTTTGTAACACTGCTCCTCTCTCTGGCCCCCTCCTCTATGAGAAACCCCTCCACCCACCCCCTCCTCCACCATCTTTAGCCTGCCATGAGCAGAATGCTGAGGCAGCACTCCTGAAGCCAAGCTGTTCACTACCTCTTCCATCTTCATCTCTCAGACTGCTGTTGCCACTGAAAGTCTAGCTGAGCACCAGTGTTTTGTGTCTTGCTTTTGTTTGCCGCTGTGCGTTAGATTTACACTTGCATGTGTGCACCTACTGCCTGTCTGTGCATCTGCATTTACATATGATATAGATATATTTCTTTGTGTGTAGCTGGAGGATTGACATGCATGTTAAATAAGGTTATTATGAACCAATCACCTCTTGTGCTGTAGGTCCCTGCTGGGAACAGGGTGCGGTTGGAGTTCACCATGTTCCGCATGAAAGAGCCCAGGGTGGACATCCGTGTGTGTCACAAAGACTATGTGGAGGTTATGGGCATCAAGTAAGACTTAACTAATGCAAATGACATACGATGTGTGTGTGTATGTGTGCTTATGTGTGTTTATTTCCTCGTGTTTTGTTCAAATACTATTCTAGCCGGTCCTCACAAGTTCAAAGCATACATGAGCATTCAGCCTAGTGGTCATTTTGAATCAAACTTTCAGGTAGGACAGACTTGCCTGGAATAGAAAACAAAGAGGAATGTTATGCTCAACAATCCACCCATCACAGTTTAAACACATCGTGGTTCCTCTTACTGCAGTTGCCATGTTTATGTGCACACACTGTTTTCCTTGACATTTCAGGTGCTATCACTTTCAGTTTTACCCCTAAATAAAATTTCTTAGACGATCTAACTGAATTACTTCAGCAGTTACTTTGTCATCATAGCTACTAGAACTATAAAAATAAAACTGAAGTTGTAATAAACCCGAATTTTCCTTTAATATTAGTCTTTTGCCACAGGTATTGCGGAGAAATGGCATCTTTGGCTTTGACCAGTGACAGCAATATCCTAGAAGTGACCTTCCACTCCGATATGTCCTACACTGACAAAGGCTTCAGTGCCAACTACAGTGCCTATGATCCAGCAAACCGTGAGTTAAAAGTCTGTGTTTTAACGACGAGGTTGTCAGTCTCACGACCACATTAACATGGCATCTGATATTGTAGGCAAATAGTTTCAGTGTGACAATGACACTCATAGTTTGTCATTACAGAGAGAGACAGGGAGTAACTATGTTGTCTGATGGACTACGAAATAATACTGACTGAAATAGAGCTGTTTAATAATAAAGGCTTAGAAATTGCCGCAGTGAAACTCAAGAGCTAGACTAATCACCAGAGAGCTTGTTTATTGGGTCCGTTTTATTTGCCACTGTCAGTCAGGAGCACTCTGCTTTCAATACCCTGCGCTCTTTATGGTATGTCCCAGTTTGGCTGAAATGGATTTATAATTGCTCTGATCAACAGAGACAAGCACTGGCAACATGATGGATGCTGTGAACATATACTGTCACTCCTCCTTGCTCATTTTGTCATTGTCTTTTTCTCTTTTTTTGCTCTTCTTCCTCCATAATTTCCCTGTTTTTGAGCAGCTTGCCCCGGCAAGTTTGCTTGCGCATCTGGCATTTGCATAGAGAAACAGCTGCAGTGTGATGGCTGGAACGACTGTGGTGATATGAGTGACGAGATGAAGTGCAGTAAGTTCTTCCCTGACCAAAACACTTGCTTTCGTTTCTCTCTTCCCAAATTTGTATTCTCTTCTCAGCTCATTAAAGGAATAGATCCCCAGTTTAGAAAATGCTCTTCTTCATCCAGTTAGCTTAGCTTGACATTAACACTGGAAACAGGCAAACTGCTTTAGACTCTGTCCAAATAACTAAAGAGAAAAAAAGACATGTTTTGTTTTCAGGTGTCAAGATTATTTCTTGACAGGTTGTAGTAATTTCCTCGAGTCTTCAGTGTGAGGTTACTTCAGGAGACCATTGATTACAGATAACCATAAAATAGTCTCATACTAATGTCTCCTTAAAATTACAATTTGTCATATTTATTTATTAACTATATGTGATGTGCGTAGTGAGCTTTATGGGTGCTAGAAGACAGATGTTGTTACTTTCAGCCAGATTTTTTTCTTTGTGCTATGCTAAGCAAACTGGCTGTCTGTAGCTTCATATTTAACACAGACACGAGAGCAGTCTTGAGCTTCTCATCTACCTTAAGGCTCAAGCTTAAGTTCTCTTTTTATAATTGTGTTTTTCTAATCACTCATTTACATTTTCTTCATTTGTTGTTCCTCATTATTAAATACATGGTATTTTCTTTTCTCAGAGTGTGACAAGGATCAGTTTCCTTGTGACAATGGCTTGTGCAAACCAAGAATGTGGGTTTGTGATCGTGTGAACGACTGCGGAGACAGTAGCGATGAAAAACGGTGCAGTAAGTATTCCTGTCACTTAAAGCACTCTTTAGGGGATACAAACCCTGTCTAATGATATGCTAATTGTGCTAACATTAAAGAAACATCACTGCTAATGCTCTGGTCACCAACTCTTTGGCTGTGTGCAGTCATTATTCTATCAGTAATGGAGTTTGTTTGAAGCCTTGCCCAATTTGCTCAGCATCCATCCAGATGCTTAATCATGTGTAATACACACAAAAAGAATGGAGACAGATGTTAATGTCCACCATGGGTGCACTGCTAGCTTATTGGCTTATTTCCTTATTGAAGTTTTCATCTTTATTTTTTTGTGATTTGTTGTTCACTTTGTTTCTTTGCCTCCAGATTGTGAGGAAAATGAATGGCGCTGTGGGAATGGGGTTTGTCTGCCCCAGGATGTTGTGTGTGACAATAAACGAGACTGTATAGATGGAAGCGACGAGGCCTCTTGTAAATCCTGTAAGTGGCAGCACTTATTGTCTTCTTAGCCAGTTGCATATCTGAAAATTCCCACTAGATAGTTTCTGAGCATGTTTTACAAACCATTAAGCAATTAACCTTAATCACTAGCTCAGTAGAGTTTTAGGTTTTATAAAGATGCTGCACTGGATTTCAGTATTAAGAATCAAATATTAACTACTTAGTATTTTTCAATGTACTGTGTTTTTTCACTTTCTCAAATTCCCTCCTGTTCTCTACTCCTGTCTTCATTAATTTCCCTCTCACTCATTGCTTTGTCTCTCTCTCTCTCACACACACACGCTCACACACACACACACACACAGGGAACGCTTGGATTACCTTTTGATTTTCACTTCTGAGAATAAAGAGGGGATATTAGACCTCGACCCCAATCAATACGCCCAATCAATGCAATCTGCTCCTCAATCACTTTGCATTGTGCATTGAAGCCTCACTGATTGCACAGTTTTTGACTGCTTACTCTTAACAATGCGGTAATGCTGTGACTCAAATATATTGTGTGTTTTGATTTTGGGATCTGTCTCCACCCCACTGTAGCTCCAGGCATGTGCTCTGACTACAGCTTCGTGTGTAAGAACAATGAATGTGTCAACAAGGTGAATGCCGAATGTGACCGTGTCAACGACTGCTCTGATAACTCCGACGAGGACAACTGCAGTAAGAAATTCCTTTCCACCTTACAATATTCAGTTTTTTTTTATTTTAAAACCTGAAAGTGGATCTCTTCACTGTCATTCAAACTAGATTATAGAAGAGCTGGATTGAGCTGCACGTTGTGCTGTCTGTTAGAAAAAAGCCTCAGGCCTTGACTGCTTTATTTATTTAATTCTTCTTTGAAAGCAGCTCTTGTCATCTCTGAAGTTTTTGTTTTTTCCTCAGTTTAAGCCTCAGGGTGTGTCTGTATTTTCTTTCTTTTTTTGATCAGCTAATATGCAAGTGTGCCTTATTAGGATTCTAAAGATGCGGCGTAGCATTCACAGCCAAAGCCAGTGTCGTGATGCTTCAAGTCAACTTAATCTCATTTTCAGTGTTTTTTTTTCTCCCCTGATCTTTCTTGCCGGTCTCAGGCAGTATTTTGCACTCACCCATCCAACACTACTCATCTCTCATTGTGTTCTCTGTTTAATGACAGATTGTGGGACCAGGCCTTACAAGCTGAACCGAATTGTAGGAGGACAGAACGCTGAGCTGGGGGAGTGGCCCTGGCAGGTCAGCCTTCACTTCCAGACCTATGGGCATACTTGTGGTGCCTCCATCATCTCTGAAAAGTGGCTCCTTTCAGCTTCCCATTGCTTTGTCACCAATGATCCAGCGTGAGTCACACCTTAAACATCTCTTCTCTAACTCTTGCATGTATGTGTAGAGTAGGACTCTACTATATATAATTTTTAGTTTTAAACTGTTATTATTTTCCCTTATTAGTTGTTAAATAATGTGATGAAAAATATTTTATTAGATGCCATCATTCCTTGTTCTGATGCATTCTGCTGGAAGGAAATAGAACTGTGTACAATAGAGGGCCATTTATATACAAATTGCAAAGTCTGAAAATTGGACCCTGATGATACAGTTATTTCAGAAAAACCTTGGGGAGGGGCTTAATTTACACCTCATCCATGTAAGCATGCAGTTGTATTCATCAGATCACCCTGTAGGTGGAGCACAAACCATGCTGTTTGACCTGAACTCCTTCTGTTATGACTGAGCAGTGAATATGTTTATTTTCACAGTTGGTATTGATATTGGTTATATAAATACAGATACATATAATCATGATCATATTCCTAATTAGTTATGGATGTCACAAAGGTTTTCTGTCATCATAAGTACTATGTAACTTTGCCTATTTTTTACAGGGTGGCCAATAATGTTATGAAATTTATGTGATTCATTGTTGTGCCAAATACTACCTTTGTGAATGTGATAATGTTAAGCTTTTATTGAGACTGTTATAGAGGTTTGGTAATATTTCTATGTTTTACGGAACAGTGGAAGGTGTTCAGTGAATTAACACCTTTCTGACACAGTTTCAGCAGTGAGTAAAAAAGTGTGTTAGACTACATGTGTTCATAATGTTGCATACACACATACTAATTGTAAAAATAACATTTATCCCATGGTGCTACCATAGGAACCGTGTTGCCTCCAACTGGCAGACCTACAGTGGCATGCAAGTCCAGTACAAGCAGGATGGTGTACAGCGCCACGCATTGAAAAGAATCATCTCCCACCCAGATTACGATCATATGACCTTTGACTATGACATTGCACTGCTGGAGCTCAGCGATCCACTGGAGTTCACCAACACCATCCAACCCATCTGCCTCCCCTCTGCCTCCCACGTCTTCCCTACAGGCATGTCCTGCTGGGTCACAGGCTGGGGCGCGCTCCGAGAAGGAGGTATAATGCATCAGTCTGGGAAGAACTGTAGTCATTTTTTTGTATCTTGCTGTATTATGCTGATGTGAGTTTTTATAGTGTTATTTCTCAATTATGGTTGACCCATTGTACAATTTTTTTGTTTTGCATATTCAACTCTCATCCAAATTAAGACATCTCAGTCCTCCCCCATCCATCTGACAATGAGCTGTCCTTCATCTTCTTTCCCTTCCTGATTCAGCCTTCTTCTCTTCATCTCGTTCTCAGTTCATCTCATCTTCTTCCTTTCCTTTAATGTCTCTCCCATTTCTTTATCTCTCCCATCATGGCATGCTTCTTTCCCACCCTTCTTACCTTTTCTCTTATCATTTTCAAGTCTGCTGTATTTCATTAAGGGCTCTTCCATATCCATATATCAAGGCAGATAACGATTCTCCTGGGAAACCTCTTAAACCTTCATTAGACAATCATCATAACAACTTCGATATTAGTGGCAAACAGAGAGGTCACATGGCTGAGCACTGACCCCTTTGTCCTGCTCTTGCAGCGCAAGCAACACAGTGGCTACAGAAAGCATCTGTGAAAATCATCAATGATACTGTGTGTAACGTGGTCACAGAGGGCCAAGTCACCTCCAGGATGCTCTGCAGTGGATTCCTGGCAGGAGGAGTTGATGCATGCCAGGTGAGATTTTGAAACATGTTTTCCAGAAAAGAATAAAAGACAGAAGAATTGTATAGGTAGGGTGTCACACTCACATAATTATCATACTCTCACATCCAAAACCAATCTAATAACCATTCTTACCTGACCATGCTCAACAGGGAGACTCTGGAGGCCCCCTAGCGTGTTTTGAGGAGAGTGGGAAGTGGTTCCAGGCCGGCATTGTAAGCTGGGGTGAGGGCTGTGCGCGTCGGAACAAGCCCGGCGTCTATTCGCGTGTCACCAAGTTGAGAGACTGGATCAAGCAGGAGACAGGGATTTGATGATGATGTGAGGAACAGTGAGGGATGCAGAGTGGCGAACAACATCAGAGTGTTAAAAGTAATGGATAAGGAACATTTAAATCTTTCCACGACGCATTCATGTAGCAGCAGATTTAGCACACTGCTACATGAACCCAGCTTCTCAGATGAATGACTTAAAGCACTCTGTTTGTCCAAACCCATTTCCCCCCCTCTCCTCTCTCACGCACACACTGACTGTAACAAAAACCATAGTGAGTCACACAGTTTTTAATGGCATGAATCAGTACACTGTCTTTTACTGTGAGAACAAATAATTAAATATGTATATTCTGGGAATAATTTTCCCAGTATTTGTAAAATGTAACTTTTTAAGACGGCTGTAGAATTTGAACATTTTACAGTTTTTAAAGTGTCGTTACAGTATATAATAAGAGTTGTGTATTTCTAAACACATAACATGCTGTCATCCTCTGGGGCTCTAACAAATTTTGCAATTTGCCAGTGGCCTCATGCTGTAGATAGCTATAAATTTGGGATTTTATTTATCCAATATTAAAGGACCCTTTAGCATTTGTTTTAGCCTATTTGCTACAAAATGATCATAAATCAGAGCATAGCATTGGTTTCTCTGTTGATTAAAGCATTTTATCCACCTGTCTACTAGGCTGCCATTAGTCTTGGTTTTTATCAGTGAAGTAGAAATATCAGCTTGCAGAGACAATTACATTACCATAAGTTAATAACAGAAGTTTGACAACACAATGCAAAAAACAAGAAATCAACTAACATGATGCTCAGATCCACACAGGAGCATTTTCATATCATATTAAAATGAATGAAACCCAAAAACTGCCTAGATGGTAGAAAATGCATTAATCACTCTAAAAGCCCAAGAGTTGCTTTGGAAGATGGCCAGCATTAAGTATACCAGAACTTGCAAAAACAACAGCGTGAACCTTGAAGACTGCTGATTGGAGACGGAAGTAATGCTTTAGTTGCTTTAAATTGTTCTTGATCTGAATGGAAATCATATATCAGTATTTCTGTTACGTGTTTCCAGATGCTTATTGGCCTTGCCTGGTCTGTGAATGATGTCAATGCCAAAATGTTATTTTTGGGCAGTGAGGATGAGGGTTGGATCCAGTTGGCTTTCACACAGGTATCTAGGTAAGCTCAGGGTGATTGGTGTCTTTAGACACACACAGTACCTACCTCAGAGTCAAAGCAAAAACCAGAGCAATAGAAAGAGTTTTTATCCCTATGAAAATTCCTGTGCTCAGAACCAACTCAAAATCTAAATCTAAGGTTTGACTGGATGGTTTCTTTTACTCTGTTTGCCTTCATCTCTGACTTATCCTAGAAAAAATATCTCCTGGCTAAAGCAAACCAAAGATTTGCATAAGTATTATCTAGTGCAGAGGAAAATGTTAAGAACATTTGTAAGCATATTGCTTAGTGGACCCTTTTTTATAAATTCTAGAGAGATGTTAAATTATGGAAGTGTAAATGTGTATTTTCTAAAACTTAGGGTATCACTACAACTTTTACATAAGGGGTATTTCATGAGGATTATGTAATGTGACTATGGATGTGGATTATGTACTTTATTTCCTTTCTTTGTGTTTGTATATTTTTATATGAAAGTCATGATGAAAGAGTCATGATAATAAACATCTTTTGTCTGATTCATCATTACCTAATTGCATAACTTGCATTATTTCTCTTTGATGAGGTCGCATTTTGTATCGTAGCATCATGAGCATGTAACGCTCCTCCCCATCCTGAGCACTGCGCCTACCTGGGGAATGAAGGTGACAAGACAAACCCATACTGTCAAATAATACCTACCTTTGTTGTAGCTCAATCCTAATACCCTACAAGATGGGCACAACAGCTTCAGGAGGTGGATACACATACAGTGGGGGTTTGTCTATCTCATCTGTCTTCATTAAAAGCAGCACACCACTGGGGGAATGCGAAAATCAACATAGACAGTGCTGCTAATTTATGTATTCATCATTGTTGCTACATTGGAAGCTTTGTTTGTCACTGTCCCCCATGCCCAATGAAGCTACTCACCAGGCTGATTAACTCTCAAGATTCACAGCAGCCAGTTCTTTATCTGAAACAGTTTTATTTAAATATAAATATGTGTACAAAGGTACAAGCAATGATAGCTCATTTTTAGCAAATAAAATCTTAATGCATTATTAAAAGAATAAACAAATGGCAATTAGTTATGTTTCAAAATCAAAGTAATAGCATAGTAACTGCATTCAATGATTGATGACCAACATAGAGAAGAAAATCTGTGGACCCAAACAAATCAACCAAGATAGATACATATGTATATAAAGATACTTTACAATAGAGCAGCTTACACGCTGTACATTAAGGCTTATATAAAATATAAAAATAAAGACAAGCGATGATGTTTGCCTCCTCACTTAAAGTGACAAATGTTCTCTCATCGACCTGCCTGGTAACAGCTTTTTAGACAAATGGCAGTACAGGCGTCCATACTGAAACATCCAGGGAGTGGAAATGCAACTGGGTCAGGTGCAGAAACCAATGTCTCAAACATGAAATGGACATGATAGAAACGCTGAAGATTTTCACTAGACACATCATTTGCATGCAACAGAGAGAAAGTATGGGCTCAACCATTTGTACAGATACTTAGTGTTTCTGGGTAGTACTGTTTCTTGTAAACATATTGAGACAAGTTGTAAAACTTGAGTCCATGGTCCACATTAGAACTGCCTTTACCCGACCTGAGCCTGCTGATGTTGACGCCGCATTCATTTTCAAGTTTTTTTCAAGATTGCCTCCATTTTCCAAACCACAACTTTTGATTGTTCTTCTAATTGCTGACACTTCATTTTACAATCATAAAACACCACAGAAAACAGTACCAGGGATAGAACAGCAGTTTTTAGCCTCAGTCTGTCTTTCCCCATATACATTTATTACCATCTTTGGGTTTTCATGGCCTTAACTTTGTCATCTTGGTTCATCATGCTGTTAACATAACATCCTTCATTAGAATGAAGGCTAAAATACACATTTGCTTCATATCCCCTTCTTTTATCCAAGCAACTCTGCTAAATCCAACATGTTAGGATTATTATCAGAAGAAGCTCCAGGAATACAACTCAGGCCAAAAGTATTCCACTACTAAATTAGGCTCTTCATACAGTACAGTGCCAGTAGCACTTGTTGGTCAGTAGAGCTAAGCTGTTGTGCAGAAATGTTTTTCTGTCGCTGTGGATAGCTCAGTCTTTTGTTGGTGATAGAGACACAAATGTGCTTAGAATTCCTTTCGCATGCCAACAAAACACCAAATGACAGACAACAATAGGTTGTTCTTATCGTTTTTTCCTCAAATATGTCATAGCTTGTAATATCTACTTTCAAAGTATTTTAGAGGTCATATGTGACATTTAGTGTTGACACAAAGTAAACTCTGGAATGCAGGCAGACAGCTACCCCAGCCATTTCGGCCACCACAAAAATGCCTTCATTTACTTTCTAGATGGCTCTTGCAGTGACAGAATATCTCCACAGGTTTGGATGGTCATCGTCCAGAGATACCCTGGTGAGGTATCACACTGTTATCAAAAGTTTGAACGTCACAATCTGCCAAATTCCCCTTTTCTGGAGTTCTACAGTTTGCATTCTTGTAGATCTCACTATTCGTCATAACAAACTGGTTGGTTATCCCATAACCTTAATCACATGACTCCTGTCCTTGAAGGACCATCCAAGTAAAGAAAGTCTCTGATCATGTTAGTCCAGCCACATATGTATGTGGAGGTGAGAATTGTTATCTACTCTCTCCTGTACTGTAATTGCAAAAAGTTTTGTCCAATCAGACATGAGTCTGCATACGTTGTGAAGGTCGGCCATAGTCAGACTGCTGGGAGGACACTTGTGAGGAAGCATAAGAAAAGCGAGATGAGCTGGACACCTTGCTGGCTTGATCTGACTGGTCATACGCATCCACCTTTTCATAGGAAGCAGGTTTAACGTAGCTAGTGAAGGCGCGACCATAGGTAGCAGGTAGGTAGGCCGAGCCACTGTAGAGGGGGTCGGTGGGATAAATGCTGGCTGTCTGGGCCGGCTGCTGTTGGGCCGCCTGCTGCTGTTCATATGAGGTTCTGCTTGCTGTGGTGGTTGCATATCGGTGAGAGAAGTCATAGATACGAGGCTGAGTGCCATGCTGACCATATATGGGGCTGGGAGAAGGCAGTTGCGATGGAGTATAGACTGGCCGAGAGTTGGGCACATATTCAGAAAATCCACTGCTGCGGGTATGACGGTCCTCATGACCACGGACGTTGTAGTAGCCATTGGTTGGGTCCTATGAGAGAGACCGAAACAAAAAAATGTTTGCATAGTGTCCCATTGTGCATAATGTATGGAACGTGCAATCTTTCTCTTTATTTTGAGGAGGTATTTTAAGTTTTACCTTGATGTCTGATCTTTCATCATCCTCCTCTTCCAAGAGGTCACTATGTTCTGTGCGTGATGTCCCAGGAGACTCGCTGCTGTTTGGAGCCTGAGGGAAAACCGTGTATTTTTGAATTACTGGGATGAACAACACCTTACTTAAACAAGAACAAGAAAAAGTCTGAGAATTATGTTAATGTGTATCTGGTGAATATAACAGAAATTTACCATGGGCTCTTTGACATCTTCCTCATCATCATTGCCACGTGTAGCGTTGTGATCACTGTGAACAATCTGAACTCTTATGTCACTCTTGGAAAGGCGGGTGCACCTTTTACCTATGAGGATCAAAAAGAGCTTTAGCAAGTAGACATCAAATCTTCTATGTCAAACAGGTTGAAAATTCACAAAAATTGAACTAAAACAGTTGAATTTTCAGCACACAAAAAAAAGACTTGAACATTTGGGCATTGCCCCTTTTGCCCATACTAACCATTGAGCTCACCTTTGCCTGTGTGCCTGCAGCAGAGAGAGACCAGAGTGATAACACAGATGAGCAGTACACAGCCTCCACCTACTGCTCCTCCAACAATTATCAACATAGGCAGGGCTTCTGTAAGAGGAGCAGTGATAGAAAAAAACATGTGGCACAGGGGGCGGGGGTAGATAGTTGTCAAGAGAAGGGAGGGATGAAATGAGACATAGAGTGAAAGTGTCAGTGTCAAAAATGAGCAAGGCAGAGCAAAAGAAAGAAAGAGTTTCATTAATTTATCTTGCTAATCCCTGAAACATCAGTACCTATATAAATTCATCTGGTCTGCTCACGGACCTTACTGTATGCTCATGCAGGCATCCTGGCTATTGTCTCTAATCTCTCTGAAAGAAGGGTAACAAGGCCTGACATGCAATGAAGCAATAGACAGTAATCTAATTAAAGATTCCAGGAGATACCACCGCCCATGTCTCTGGAGAACTTAGCCTGCTATGTTGATGTAAATTACTGGCGAGGACCTTATTTTTGGTGTCTGCTATAACAAAGGCTTCCAGTAGCATCAGTGTAATATACTACTACCTAACTTTAAGATCACTTGAAGGTGCTGCAGCCTGAGATGCTGAACTTGCCTCTGAGACAATGATAGAGAATATGAGTCCAAGATCAAGTACATGTGGCTTCCTCTAATTTACTTTTGTCCCCAATCAATATCTATGTTGTGGGGCAACATATTCATTAAAGGAACCATCTGCTGATTAAATCATATCGATTAAAGTGTAATTAAGATAAGCACACGACAGGATCACTGCTTTCACTTAATCTGGCCCCCTTCACAGCAAAGACTGAGAAAATCACTTTAACATTTCTAGAAGGCTCCGGTGGGGATTATTACTCCTGTCAGCGTGTACCTTGCTCTTTCAGTGTAACCAGGGCGGTGTCAGTTCCGAAGCGGTTCCAAGCAGTGCAGTTGTAGCGCAGCTGGAAATCTTGTGCCAGAGTCTCAGATAGCACCAGAGAAGAGAGAACTCCATGGTCACTGGTTACTGTCTGCACAGAGTAACGGCCAGAGGAACCGGAGGACAGGCTCATGTCTCCGAAGGTCCACACCTGTGGAGAGCAGGACGAGAATAGTTAACAGGGAGTAAGTAATTTTTCTATAAAGCAGGGGCCTATGCAGCTGTTTATTGTTAGATCCCTGCCTGTTGCTGACTGAACGCCAGTTTCTCTATCTGTTCTGCTTTCTCTTGGTCAACCTTTAAGGTGTTCCGTGGCTGACACAGCTCACAAGCTCATGTTTAAGCTGCCTCCCACGTCTGCCCTGCAGGTGAGGCCTAAGGAGGGTTAGGTAGCTGAACTATGAAATAAGGCTCCTCTCTGCTGTCTCTACTGCAGGGCCAGCAGGGCACCTGTCTCTCACTTCTCCTCACACCCTAATTATCCTCTCTCAGTCCAGCGTACGTTCAGCAGTTCAGCAGGGTCAGCTCAGTGATGCCTCTTGGGCCGCTAATTGAATGCAGTTTGGCTGAAACCTTCAGGAAGCCAATCTCCCACAGCTTTCCCCAACTCTACAATCTCTCCAGTCAACGTCAATGTGCAATTACAGTTGTGAATATGTGTGTGTACATTCTGTTAGCATGTAAGGTGGAGATATGCTGGCAGACAGGTGTGAAGGTGAGATCAGGGGTAAATCTACACTGAGTGATTGCTCTGACGAGAGGTGGCTAGGATGTACATACATAGATCATCATATGTAAGATCCCAAAATAAGTGAATGATGTATGAAAGGCCCACTTACAATCTTTTCAGGTGGGGGGCTGCTTCCCACCCGACATTCCAGCTTGCCCTTGGAGTGCTTGACAGCATGCTGCGAGGCTTCTGCTGTGATGATAGGTGGGCCTGGTGTGAAGAAGAAAATAAGACAGAGAGAGCAGAGCAGAGAATTAAAAAAACAACAAAAAATAACAGATGAAACACTGACCAACACCAAATTGATATATTAGTTTTGATTCTACTTATTCACTAATATTTTACAAACCAACTTGTACTAGAAAAGTATCCACTCACCATTTACAGTTAGGGTGACATCTCTTTCTGCAACTCCAATGCGGGGTACAATGGCCTTACAAGTGTATGTTCCAGCATCTTCCTGGGTTACAGCCTTCAACTGCAAGGTGTTACCATTACTGAGCACCTAGTGAGAGATCCAGAGAGACAAGTGAGATGTGTGTTAGGGAGAGAAAGTGTGAGGCAGTGGGGAGAAGAGGCAGGCAAAGCAGACTGGGACCTTTATCAGTGGCCTGCTCAATGTGGAGGCAGCACAGAGGTGGGCTGACCATTGTAACAAATGCTTGTGGTTTGAGTATAATTTCATTGTGAAGAGCTTTAATCACAGCATTAAGCACTCCAGCCACCGCTGAGTGACCGTGCTGCCAGGGAGATTGTTGTAATTAAAACAGTGGGGACAGAACAGGGCATACTATGGTGAGAGTGGGCCCTAGCCTTTGGAGCTGCTTAGCTCATTGATCCTGTCATTCCATCAAGCTGTGATTTATCCATTTACCCCACACCTCTGTCCATCCTCCCTCGCCTTCTCTCCACCCCCCCTCACGCTCTCCAATTTTTTATTTCAACACACTTATAGAGTAACCCAATTAAGCCATACTTGTGGCAGTTTGATGGACATTGGAAGATGGTGGATTAGAAAAGTGCCTGTGCTTTTTCTCTAAGAGGGGCTGAAAGTGTCACTCACTGAGATGACAGCATCGCTTACGCCATCTCACAGCACTCTTTACTGGGGGTGTTTTCTCCAGACATCACCTCAGAAATTCTATTAGTTGCCAGGAGAGAAGGACCTATGGGATTTCCCCACTGATGGTGTATGTGCTGAAAGACTTTTACCCAGATGATGTAAAGTGAAGAAGAAAATGTCCCATTTGTTCAACCTACAAAATTCACTTTGAGGAAATGGATACTCAAGTGCAGTCGAGCCATTTTAGAGATGCCGCTCTAAAAGTTGCTGTACAGACCTTAATTCTGTTAGTTTGAAACACACCTTAACACAATGGTTGACTGATTCAATGACTGATTGCTTGATTGAGTTATGACAGTGTGTCATGTGCCTTGATGATGCAGTTTGAATCTGTCAGTGGACAGACAGTTTTCTGCCAGAGGCTTTAGCCCTGAGGGAGCATAGTGAGAGGAGGTGTTGAAAATTCAGCCTGAAAAAGAACGTGTGGGGGAAAAGTGTGAGGGATTCATGCCTCAAGGCCATGTGTGTGTGTTTCTCTGAGGAGAATTGGTGTTGAAGCTCTACCATCAAGATAAGCTGTTGACTAGATTCTGTTGCCTTACCACACTAGAGCCCTGCTTGGTCCAGGCCAGTGTCAGAGGAGGGTTTCCAGTCCATGCACAAGTAAATGCTGCATCCATCCCTATATCCACTGTCATTGGCTTTGGCTCTGAGAGCAGTCTGGGGCCAACTAGGGTGAAGCAAAACAGGCAGTCAGATTCAATCAATAAGAACAGCTTTTACCTGTAGGAAATCTCAAACTATCTATCTTAGCTGCACTGCATGCAATGTTTACTTAAAATTAAACTCACATTGGACATCGACCAGGGTGCTGACATTGGTGCTGCCCACAGAGTTGGACACCTCACAGGAGACAGGGTCTGTGAAGTAAGAGTAGTCCACAGTTACCTCTAGGCTGTCTCCATTCGCTTCAGAGATGGGAACTCCTCCTTTTGACCACCTGGAGGAATAATCACATAACACAGTCTCATTAGTTCAGAGAAGGTAGTCAAAATGACTATTAGCTGATTCATGGCTTGTGTCAATCATAATCAAATGCTGCTGATCAAGCAGCCCATTAAATGAATTTGCTAAACACTTGACACTGCTTTGCTTGGTGTCCCTTTCTACTTCCCTACTCTAAATAGCCTTTTTGCACCTTATCATATCATGGAATGTTTGTAAAGTCTTCTCAGTACCATGATGGATGTTACTAACTGATGGCTCTGTGTGCAGGGTTGCCAAATCAGAGTGAAAAATCAAGATTAAAGCAAATAATGGCTTACCTGTATCCAGTGATTTCAGGATTGGCTGTAGCAGAGCAGATGAAGAGAACCTTGGCTCCTTCAGTCACAGTCTGGGGCTCGACTGAAAGAGTGACTGAAGGAGGGTCTGTGAACAGGAAAACTTTCATGTTACTGACATGAATGTATGAAGACTTTGCTACCATTCATCTTTTAACAGAATTAAATGTGCTTTACAGATCACTGTACACAGTATACACTCTGCTGTAATGTTGTGACATTTTTGTGGTCTTTATAGGTAAGCTTATGCCAGGACACTCACGCTGGACATTGATAGTGATTGAAGTCTGTCGTCCAGCAGGGGCAGCTGGGTTAAGAACCCTGCAGGTGTAGGTGCGTCCAGAGTCGCTATCCTCCGGGATGATAGGAAGCATACTGACAGCTGCCTCCCTCTTCCCATCTTCCATCAGTGTCTATAGAGTCAGGCACCAGTGCAAAGTAACTGTTAGTTATTGTTGTAAGTCTGAGCAACAGCTTACCAACTATACTTTTAAAAAGAGACTCCATTACAATCAAGGAAAATCAGCTCAATGTTGCACAAGTAAGTCACTTCCCATTTGTGACTGTGCCACTTAGGAATATTTCTATGACACTGCAAGTCTTATTTTTTTCACGTGTGAAGCATTAAAATTGCATTCCTGTTCTCTGACATGGCAGTTAAATCATATATTTTATGATGCAGTAGGGAATATTGTGCTGTTCCCACATTTCTGAGAGTGTTCACCGTCAGCACTCCTTATTTGTCATCATCTTTTAAATCTATTTACTGCTCACAGAAATCAATACGCCTAAGTGAGGAAAGGTGTAGATTGTGAGGATATGGCTCACTGGTCTCTCACTTTCCCTTGTTCCCTCCTCATACACACATATACAAATACAGACAAAGGGTAAAAGGGCTGTGATGACCAAGGTGCCTGTGTGTCTGTTTTTTGGGCGTTGACAGTGAGGAAGAAGTGAGGAAGAAGTGTCACACATCTTCGAAAAAGAGCAAAGGCAAGCTGAGCTTTTCCCTGGGCAGCCAAATCAATGAAGCACGCATTTCACTTCCTCTGCATGAGACACAAAAAGCATTTTTATGCTAGATCAAATCACATCACTCCCTGTCACCACCCCTCACTCGGACAAAGCATTCTCTACCCCTAACCTCACTTCTTAGTGTTAGAAATGTACCCTGTATTTTCCACAGAGCTATCTCACCAGTTAATTCTTCATTTCTCTCCTCTGCTCTTCCCTTCTCACTGGTCGCCTTCTTAAATGTGGCGTTTAGCGTCGTTTAGCGTGGTCAGAGAGCATGAAAAATGTGACACTTTCCCAGCCGTGGCTGCCTTACGCTCTGGCGCATACCCATTGTGTTTCTGCATTGTTGTGGGTGATTTCTTCTCTGCAGAAACTCTACTGTATGAAACACTCATGCCTGTCTGAGCTTTGGCATGCTCCAGTTATGCTCTAGTGTCGCTGCATTAGCAAGCAAAGGGGGGTGGGGTGGACGGGGGTTAGCGAGTGAGGGGGTGGGCAGAAAGGAGGAGGTGGGGGGTCAGGCATGAGTGAAAATGGGAGGGGGACTGCAGAGAGTGAGAGAACAAATCTTGCGAGAGAAGGGTGGCGATTAAAAAAAAACTGTGAGACCATGGAAAAAAGATGAGCAAAATAAAAGGAAAAATGAAAAAGAAGAGAGGGGAGTATTATACCCTAAGAGAAAATATTTCTGTTTTGAATAGCTTTGCATTTCTTTCTGCCTGCTGTTGTATTTTGTAATATTGTGTGGGTGTTAGTGATTGATGATAATGCTGAGGATAGATCTGTTCTCACTGTACCTTGGAATAAATTGCAGTCTCCATGACCTCTCCATCTCTGTACCAAGTGATCTCAGCAGCAGGTTTGGCTCCTGAGGCTCTGCAGGTGAGGTTATGTGGTGTGTGGGCCTTAAGGCGTACAATAGGGCCACCTTCCACTACAGGATCTGAAGGAGGAACTGTAAAGAAGAACAAACAAACAAAAAAACTCGTTACAGCTCTAGGCCAGCACAGAGCCACTAAAAAAGTCATGCCGATATTGAGCTTGCTGTTGCTCTTAGCTCAGCATCAATATATTGCAACAGCAAAAGAGGCAAACAATATCTTCTTATAGCCCTGTGTCTATTTAACAAGGTGTTGTTTCATGCAGGAAAAAGATCAAGAACAGTTGTCATTTTGAAAAAACAAAAACATTCAACCTTATTTATTTCCTTTCTTGGAGCAGCATTATTACTCTATTTGCTCTTACTGTTGCAGAGTGATGTTTCAACTGAATTGCTTATTTGTTCATTTATTTGCATGGTTTCCCACGCACCACTGGCAAGCCAAGCGTGCCACCCCTGATGAAGGCGTCTATCTCCCCAACCAATAAGAGAAAGCGTAAACATGGGGTTTGTGCTGGCCTTTCTCGCTCCCTCCACCGAACCAATTTCACTGTGTGTATCTGAATTGTCAGAGGTCCTTCCGTTGCCGCGGCACGGACACTAATGGAATCCGAGTGCTAGGTGATTTTAATTTCCATGCCGATTCCCCTGACTGCACTCCTGCCGTTGACTCCTTTGACTGTGCAGGATTGCTTTGGTCTCATCTGGCCACATTGATTTACACACACATACAGGCGTGTGCACACACATACACATGCACAGAAAAAGCCCACTCTCTATATTTATCACACTTCATGTCCACACATAAACATGAACAGCAGGATCCTGAGCCATGCGCCTGATTTCATTTATGCATATTATGTTCATGAACCACCAGCCTTGGTCTTTCAGAATGCATTTAATCTAGAAGTGGCAGTTTTATAAACTTTTTGCTGCCTCCACATGAGCATTTTATGGCTGTGTGTGTGGGCAGGTGATGACCGCATTGCTTTGTGTTTCTCTGTGCAGCTTTGACAGTGGCACTAGACACAGAAAGGTGGGCTGGTGAACATGGGTGATATGTCTGAATCTATTCATTTAGCTGAAATGTTTTTAATTTCTGCTTGTGATCTCGATCTGCTTTTCTTTCAACGACAACGCTGCTTTATCTGTATCACTCTGCCTCAGTAAACTCAGAATAGACACCTTCATGACAACAGATTGATTTAAGAACAACTTCTGTTGAAAACTCTACATTGTGTTGTGGCATATGCTGCAGTATCATGCTTGAATAATTGTTCTCTCTGAGTTTTCTCCCTCTTCTATCAGACTTGTGTGAGGTGAATACATGGACAAATGACAAGACTAATTAAAGGACTGACATTCCTTTGCATGCCACCAGATGCCAGCAGTGCTTTGCTGATTCTAATTCCCACAAGACCTGGCCCTCCTCCTCATCAAGTCCCTCCTCACCACCCTCTCCAACTCTTAATGTCTGTGTGAAGAAGTAGATCACTCACATCACATTAATGTAAAAAACTGCCTTGCAGTTGACAAATGTTGTGGCTCACTGTAAAATGTGCTAACTGTGCAAACCCTGACTTTCAAGCTATGCAAGTCTGCAGCAATCTCATTATCCTAGACATCCACAGTCTTGATTATAGCAAGTAAGAGCGGAGGAGGTTCTTTTTTTTTCATGGTTGAATCTCTTGGCTAAGCCTTGTTGGGTTTGAATTATGCTTTTAGTAGATGATTTTTTGCAGGAAAGTAGATTTACAAAGGGGCTATATTTGAATGATGATAAGAAATTATTCTATGATTTGCAAATCACTTTAAGAGTATTTTGAGTATTTTGATATATATTTGAACATATCTAACTTTTGTTTTGACACTGACAATGTTTCATGTATTGTACATGTGTTATTAGTACATTTGTCTACATACTTATGTGTTTTTTGATGAAGACATTCCCCTGATTGTTCCCAAGTGCTGCCAGCCTGCTGGTCTTGGCATGAGGGTTGGCTGTGAGGATCATGCATGAGCTGTGTATCTTACCTAGTACAGTGAGCTTGGCACGGTGGGAGCGCAGGGCCGCCTGTGTAGCCTGACACTCATACACCGCGTCATCCGCCAACTCTGCTGAATCGATCAGCAAGCTGTGCTCGCCTGATAGTGGGTCGCCCATTAAGGAATAGCGCGTCCAGCCTGCATGAAGCCAGCACAGAGAATAGAGTCAGAGACAAACAAACAAACAAACCAACTACAAACACATAATGAAAGGACTATAAAATGAACAGACATGTGCCTTCAACAAAGGCTAGAGAAATGTGGCAACGCACTTTCAGGCACAAATGAATGCAAGCAGAACCTCACTGGGCCAGGCATTAAGTTGTTGTGTTAGCAGAGCAGCATGAAGCTGAAAATCATGTGACAAAGCTGCTGCATGAGGAGTGTGTCCTTTAAACACAGACACAATAAAGATGAGGTGGCTAAGGTCAAGAGGAAGCCTCTTCACCTTCTCTCTAGTCTACCATACATTTAAATGTCAGCGCGTGACAAAAGTCAATTGATTATCTACCTTCTTACAAGACCCTTAAAATGCTAAACAACAAATTAAAGTTCGGTGTGTACAGCAGTAGCCGACCTGTCTGCAGTACATTGTTCTCTCACCATTCATTTGTGTAAAACCTCAACAGCTGACAGAGAAAGACTTGGTTTCTAATGAGACCTGGCATTGATCACGGCAAGAGCGACACAGACAGAGAGAGAAATAAACACAAAGAAGGAGAGACACACACAGAAATAAGAGGTCAGTGTTAATACCTGGTAGGTCTCTCTCTCCACCCAGTGCAAGGCCATCTTTGGTCCACTGTACCATTCCCCGGTAACCCACAATGACACAAGGTAGAGTCACCGATTGACCGGCTACAACCACCTGGTCCTGTGGTTGCTGGGAGAAGTAGGCTGCTTGGGTGGCTGCTGGAAGAACAGAGAAAACCACATTGTGAATATCATCTGTTTTAGAATTCACATTGTCCATGGTAGTAGACGGACAATTATACGCACTGAAATTCACAAAATAGCAATAGAAAATATAGGTATGCAGAACACTGCTAATGGCATTTCAGGGTGTATAATGGCAGTACATTTCTGCAGAGCCAGCAGACAAAAGTGAAACTTTAACAGTAAGAGGTGTGAAAAAATAACTATAAGTAAGTATAAAAGAGCAGACTCCCATGAACTGGTCTGCTCACTCTCTTGTTTTCATGGCACCTGCTGAGATAAGTGATGAGGCTGACGTGTGAAAATATATATTTTTTCTCGATAAATGTCTTCTAAAAGGAAGACTCAGCTGCGCCTCATAACTTATTTAACTCTTTCCAAAGACCATATGGTTATATGCTCGCTGACATGAAGCAAACACACTTCTGCGGAGAAAACCTGCCACTCTTTCACTGTGCTTTCTGTAAAAATGGATGTTAAACAATCAAAACTCCATTAAAGTTCCCAGGGGATTCATCCGTTTGAGCTTGCTGAAAGTCAGCGACGACACCTGCCGCCGTTCCGCTGCTGTGTTTAAGTATGGCAAACAGTCTCACTGGATTGGCTGGCCTGCCTTCACACTACAGAAACACAGCGTGAATACGGATCCACGGATCCAACTGCCACTATTCTACAGATTCAGTATTAAAAAACTTCTGGCTGGGGACGATGGCAACACTCCAGAGGTAACTAATCCATAGGGAAAGGTAGGAAGAGAGAGAGTTATTGGTTGGTTGGTTATCTAAGTGGGGTGTCAAGGACTTAAAAAACCTTCCCTCATTCTTCTTCCATCTTTCTTTGTTGCTCAGTGGAGAATGGAAGGGAAGGGGGACAGAGGAAGATAAAGAGGGTTCTATTCAGGCAGTGCTAAGCCCCCCCTGAACTGCTTCTCTTGGTGAGAGCGCTTAAACAGACAGCCCCCCCCCCCGCCTGGCAAAGAAAGACGCTGAAAAGAGGGCAACATACGGCGGCCAGAGACGTGCTATTGTCCCCTTGTCCCTCTCTTTTAATAGGCCTCTTCATTTCCAATCAATCCTGCTAAATGCAAGTTTAATAGCTTTTCAATAGCAGCTTTCCCCCCAGAGGGTAGCTGGGATTTTCTCTCTCACCCATTTTCTTTTTCCACATCTCTTCCCCCTCTTTCTTGTTCCATTTTCTCCAGTTTTCTTTCCTTTTGAAAGGGAGGCTTCCGAGGTTGTTGGCAGTGTTTATTCCACACTCAATTATCCACTTCATCTCGGGGTGCACCGCGGATTGAACACTGCCTCTCGCCTCCCCTCTCCCTTTGCACCCTCTTGCCTCTGTCACCCAACGGCAAAATTACAGCCGCCAAACAGTGAGCTCATCAGAAACGTGAGTTCTCCACGGCTCAGACCGTTTTCACACGCACCCATTCTCTCTTACTCTCCATCTGGGCTAAGAGATGTGTTAATAGATAGCTGAACAAAGAAAAAGATCAGAGAAGAACGCATGTTAGCTCAACAACAATGTCTCCCCTGTATATCATTTTACTGAAGTGTTTGAAAAGCCTATTGAGCTGAGGGCACAAACAGGTAGACTGTATGTGTGTCACGCACTATGGATCAAAAGAGGCCAATTTGAGAGTGTCAGTGAGAAGTGAAACATCTTCTAGTTCAGGCTATTAGGTGTTTAGCGAAGGCTGGTATTTTCCCGTCATACCTTCAAAAACGCTGCCGTTACAGTCAGCCTGCCTTTCCCTAACTTTTAGCCTTTATGAGCTATTGAGCATTTTCATATACCTCCACTAGCTGAGTCAGTTAGTGATTTTTCTCTTTGTACTTGCAACAGTGAAAACATTGATTGCAATTAAGTATCTTGCCCAGAGTATCTAAATGTTTACAATGGGTAATAACTCACTGCATTGGTTGATTGTTTAGATGGATTACATGCATTAAATAGCTTCTCTATACCTCACCCACATGCAATTTCTCATGCTCACATATGGTAATTAACGCCATGTGGGCAAACACATACATACACACCCGTGCAGATATAGAGTAAAGAATATGTGCCATAGTGAATGTCTTCACACCATATGAGTGATTCATTGCTCTCCAGATCCCTTATTGAAAATGCTCAACAGAACATCTCGACTGGCTAATGACTCATGCCAGATTCCTTTAATTCCTCCTTGCTGAATTAGACAATTCTTTGACGGTGTATTAGCAGCTTAATTACATGAATACATTTCTGACGGGAAGAGAGGGAGGAACAGAACCAGACAAAGAAACAGTGGAGGAGAAGCAGTCTGAAGAAGTAGGGAAGTAGGGAGCTGTGGGTGTGAAACAGGCTTGTTATTGGTGTGCTGCAATGTCACATACACACATGCATGCACACAAACATACACCGAGGCTTTCAGTGTTTTTGCCAGACTCAAAATTAGGAACTTGTCTATTGGATGAAATTAAATCACATTTGAAAAGAAAGATATGAAGCCCCTTGAAATCCCAGCATTGCTGCTGTGGACATGAATTTATTCAGCATGTTGTCTTTAATGTTATGCAAGTAAATATGTACAGTGTGTATTAGTTGTACCACATACAGTGTGGTAATGCCACTTTCAATGCAGTTACAATTTAGTCCTACAAGTGCTCACAATTGATCACAAAAATGCAACATTTACTCTGTTTCTTACCTTGCTGTGTGTGTGTGTATGTGTGTGCTTTTCTATCCCTCATTAACAAGGTCAACACACATTTGGCCTGATACATTTTAATCCGGATTTCTCAAAATGGAATATCATTTCATGCTACTGGATGCACATGGGGCTAAGTTTGTGTGTATGTGCGTGTGTGTGTGCATTTCTGTGTAAGTTCAGTGTGTGTCTGTCTGAAAATATTCTGTGTATGATTATGTCTGCGTGATTGAGCGTGGAGGGTGGGGCAGTGTTAATAGGGAAAGCAACTTGTCAGGTACTGGAGGGCACATTTAGCAGTTACTTAGACACAGTGACTTTGCTGTTTGTGTCACATGGTCGGAGTTAAGTGCAAAACAGCCTCTCCAACTTGGACACAACCTATTAAAGAGCTTTGCGTTGACCCTGGCACTGCCTGCACTCTCTCTTCTTCATCTGAACCAATAGGGATACATTCACATCAGGAAGGATCAGGAAGAGACAGATGGACAGATGTCAGCAATGATCCATCCACCACTGGACATCTGCGTTGATAAAATTAGATTGAACCAGTCGCTCTGTCTGTGCGTGTGTATGCACTGAAAATGTGTATGTGCAAGCGCTGGCTATGATGCTAAGGACTGAGAAAGATAATGGCACTGCAGATGACCTTTAGATAAAATGTGGATCTAACAAACAGTTTTATGCACTTACTACCAAGTCATCACAGTCATAATCTGTTACACCATTTTCTGACTAAATAGAACCCTGTATTCCAGGTCAAAATTTATTTTAAGCCTGCATTTAAAAAGCCAAAGCCTATAGCTGTGTGTAATAACTTAGTTGATGCACACTGTCTAGTTTCTGTTATTTTTACAATGACACTCAACTGCATATGTCCATTCACTCTAAGAGGCTCCAAGTTGCATTAGAAGAGAGAGTCCCTATTTTAGTCCTGATTTTATTCCTGTCCTCATTCCCATCCAGTGCAACATCCAGTCCTGTGGGGTCTATAAATATGAGTGCTCTCAACTTGACTGGACAATTTACTCCATGCAGTAATAATTCAAAATGTTAAAAAATGGTGCCCAGTCCATTTTTGCTCCAGTGGTGGAAGCAGAATCCTGGGCTCGGCTGGTGTGAGTTTTCCACAATAAGAGCCACGAGAAAATGAGGAGGAAAAACAGACAAAAAAGCAGCACAAAACAAGGCAACTGGCAAAAAGTGTCAAGTTTGGAATAAACAACCCCTTTCCCCAAATGCCATCCATTGTGCCTTGTCTAGATAAGGCTTCTAAATCGAGTTGGAAAATGCAAGCTCCATTTCTCTATGTATGGAATTATTATCCCTTTGTTTTGAGGCAGGCTCTTTTGTCTTCCTCTTCCTGTGTGTGTGTGTGTGTGTGTGTGTGTGCATACAAACAGACTGTAATGCTGAGGTAGCCAAACCAAAGAGTATGTCCTAAAGGGGACCCTGCACCCAACTCATGTTTGATCTGTCTACTAAGCTCATTACCATGACTCCTACAGAACTTCTGAGGGCTTGATGGGGGCTAACAACAGATACCACCCACCAACTTGTGGCACCCAACAAATGGATGTGTGGGCTCTGTATTTCGACTTGGACCATTGCAAACAGCTTCAGGTTGTTCTTCTGCAGATGGCCTCCTGTCTCACACCTTAATGCTGCCCAGTCACATACATACTCTCCCACACAGCATTCCAGCTGCACTCCGGCCCACCCACTATCTTTTCTCCCATTCTGTGTTTTTGTGCCCAAATTGCAGTCTAATAGCTTTTTAAGAGCTGTTTTGCTGGAGTTTAATCCTCCTAGCCTCCCTTTTCAGCCTTTATTCCATTGTAAAAAACTTGGCAGATATAGACCCTTTTTAGAGAGTGGACCCGCTCATCCACCCAGCCCCCACCCTCACTGCTGTTCTGCTGACACCCCCACCCAGAGCAACTCTTCCATTCCAGCACCCCTCTAAAATTCAGCCCCATCCTCTCATTCCTGTTTATCACTCATATGTCTACAGTCAGTGAGCCATGGTCCCTGAAATCAATGCCTACCAGGCCCCCTTTGAGAGTTATATAAGGTGTTACTAATTGTTGATTTGCTTTCTCCATGGCTCTTTCTGCCATTGCCCTGCTTTTCTAGACACCATGTCAGTTGTCATCTTTTGCCAGCCTCTCCCTTGCATTTTCTCTCTCCATGTCTTCCTCTCCTCTATCCGCCATGCCCTGTCCCTTTCCCTCGCTCCCTGCATCCCCGGTGTGAAAATCACAGGGGTTTGTGTCAGCTTGTCAACACAACTCTCAAGAAAGAACGATTGGGGAACAACACACACACACACACACAAAAAAAAGCCACTACATGTTAGAAAGACTAGAGAAAGTGAGGTACGGTAAAAATGGAAAAAGTGGGTTCTTGTCAGTTTCAAAATTGCAAAGGAGCAGGCCTGAGAGGGGATTGATGGAACGCTGTAATCAGGCTGTCTCCAAGGCTGTCACCACAAGGTTTTTCTCTGTTGGAATAGGGCGCTGAACACATCAGGGCAGCAGTGTGGCAGATCGCATGGGTGAGCAGCGGCACAGTTTCTCCCTGGGTACCTGCTACAACAGATGCAGCGGACAGAGTAATAGAGTGGTATGCATACAAGGAGAGGAAGAAGGGAGGAAGAAAACGTAAGAGGTTTCAGAGGGGCCAAGAGTGCTGATGTGACATAGTCTGTGTGAGAGTGTATTTGAATGGTTTGTGCAGTCACTGTGCTGCAGTGCCTGACAATGTGCCATAAATACACTAATTTTTGTAGTGTCTTTACACACTTGCTGTACACACACACACACACACACACACACACACATTAACACATGCACAGTCACTGTCACAGTCCCATATCTTTAGGGTTTCTAGTGGGCAGAAGCATCTCTCTGACTATAATTCTAGCGCAGCTTTTAAACAGCTCCCCCACTCTGAAGCCAAGAGCCAAAGAGCTGAGAGCTGACTCCATGTAGACAGATAGCAAGTGACTGGCTGGCTGGCAGGAGGACATGAAATAAAAAGCCATATAAAAAAAGAGAGAAAAAGGGGAGGGAGTCGGTGGTGGCTGTATGAAATTGTCTGTACACATCAGCCAGCAGTGTTGACAAGATGTTGATTGAGCTAGTCTTGTCATTTCATTCCTGCTTACCCCCTGGTGTTTTCACTGCAAGACAGCTGCTGGTTGGATCTGTGTCACAGTTCCAGCCCTTTTCTACCCCCCTGCTTTTCCTTCTCTTGTTTTTTCTTTCTGTTTCTATATCCCAGTTTTCTCTCTCTAACTCCCTCCCCCTCTTTTCACCAGTGTTTAGATGGAAGGGCTTTCAGTATAATTTACTATGCTTTTAAATCATTAACTTCTTGTGCTGTTTGCAAAAGCCCTTGTTTAGCATGTGCATAACAGTTGACATGGTGGATAAAACGGCAATGGTACGCAACATGAGGCGGAAATGCAGCTCAAAGATGGGACAGAACATTTTGAAAAAAAGGTAAATCCCAGCAGCTCACATGACAAGTAAACAAAACAAATAAATATATAATTAAAAGATAGATTAAAAATCAATAAAACAATGAAAAGATAACATTGAAATTGCCCCCATCTCTTACGTTTTCTAAAAGGCGGTAGAAATTAAAACAAAGGAATTCTCTACATAGATTCTGTACTGAGACTCTGGGCCTAATGCCCTGGGGTGTCAATTAATTTAGTCTAGGGATTTGCGGCCTACTCTTCCTAATTGAGCCCAGTGGAGACCCCCTTGGCTCTTCACAATAGGAAGTAGTGCATTTCATAATTAATACTTTTTCCCTTTATTATTATTATTATTATTTTTTAATGAGGGTGGTAATGTTGTAAATGTATGCATCTCATTAGAGTAAAAGGGACATCTATGCTATTGTTCACTTCTCCAGTGTTCGCTGCTGGTGAGATGAATAAGAGAGACAGTCTCATTCAGAAGCAGTAAAGACGCATTGAAGTCAAAGCTGTACTTTTGTGTGTGTTTGAATATAAAACACAGCTAGCTCAATGAGAGTCTCATTAGTGTTGCTTAATATGTGTGCTTTTTAAAGCTTAGAGGTTAATGCCCGACTTGCCTCCATTTCACTGGAGCTCTCTTTAATTTGATGCATAATTCTTTTTTGTCAGCAGCTGACAAGAGCCTCTTCAGAGAAAGCAGCTGAGCTGTGCTGTGAACTCTGCATCCAACGAGAAAACAAAGGCACAAAAACACTTCTAATTAAAACTGTTTAAAATGTTTTTCTTCGCTCTCCTTCTCATGCTCACTCCACATTATAGAAGATATTTCGGAATGCTCCTATCTTCCAATCTCTCTGTCCAGAGAACATAACTCCCAGCGATTAAACAAATTACCTCCTTTCCCAGGAGAGCTACTGATCCAGTGAAAACAATAATGTGTGATTTTGCTGCCACCTTTCTGTTCTTAGAAATGGCCTTCAAAATGCCATTTATTAATCAATGCGTGTGGCTACTCTGCGACCTGAATTTCAGTTCCCTTTCATCTGGAGGTGGAGAAAAGGCAAGTTTTAATTTAACATCAATTTTTTATTCTGTTCATCAGATTTTCCCATAACTTGAAACATTATTTTAAAATTACTGATGACTCGGAGCTTCCACAACACAAGAAAGGGAGGGAAAAAAAACGTTACCTGCCGACCTCAATACATCCTACTTTGTGCTGAGAAAAAAGAAGAGAAGAGAAAACTAATTTCCTGAAACTCCATTTCTTAAGCGTTGATTAGTAAAGGAGCATAATTACAGTGAAATGTGAAGTCAGGGTTTTTTTTCAGATTGCGCTGCTTCCTCTAGAAAAATCAGGCCATGATTAATGAATAAATGATTAATGAGTGAACTAATTAATCAATTAATTATTAAGCAAGCACTCTGAACAAGAAATGGGTAGGATGATGGTGAACAGTGGATATAAGAGATGGTTTGGTTGTGTGTTAGAGAAAAAAGGATTTAGGATAATCTGCCTGTTTGTTCTGTCAGTTTGTTTTGTCTTCCGTTACAGGGCAGGATGAGGAAGCGGGTGGAGGGGGTGGGGGGTGGAAGACTCCACTTTTGTCTTGAGCTCCCCAGCCTCATCTCGTGTGAGAGCACTGTCCAAATGCTGCATTTGCAAGTTACCCCATTTATCATGGGGTCAGGTCTTTAGGTTATGAAGCCTGAAGCCTGGCATAACATTTGCCAAGAACAGTGATGGTGTTTGCACTGGGCTGCAAGAGGTCATGTGCAACCTGTAGTCAACAGTTCTGAAAAGGCTGAGGGTAAGGCAAGGTTCTCTTCTCTAACTAGTCATCTCTCCTCCCCCTGTCTTTAACTAGGACACACCATCAATCTTTGATAATATGTAGTGTGGGTTTCTCCTGTGTGACCAGGCTGATGAGACATCAGGGATTGATGTATGAAATGCAGGTCCTGAATGTAACTGTGATATACTGGACTGTTTCAAGTCAAGTTTGACCTTTTTTTCCTGGATATTAATTGCTGCAGTGAAAGAATGTGTGATATATCCCTCTTCCAGGAACTCCACACACTTTCTTCTTTGGCGTAGGTTTCTTCTGCACCTTTAACTTAGTGGAGGTGGGGGGTTTTCATGTCTGCCAAAAGTCCCCAGAGCCTGAACACAGCAGGATATGGGACACAAAATATTATTTTATAAGCCGATGGGTTTATTGTTTTGTATTAAAATGCAGCATTGCTCTATAAAGCTGCATTGTCCCCAACTCCCCCCTGACACCCAGAAACACATCCTCAAAGCAACGACATCAGAAAAGGATCTTTCATCCCTGCATATCTTTACTGGCGTTTACTGTTGGCCTTATTAACAGAGTTATGAGTGACAGAGGCAGAGTGTGCTGGGAGAGTCTCGGGGGGCTTTGATTGAGGCAAGCAATGGAGATGCAGTAAGCTAAGGGCAAGATCATCCTTACGGTTATCCATTCAAAGAGCTTTGTAAAGTTCTTACTCCTTTTACTTCTCTGTACCTTCTAGTCTATTGTTTCTCTCTAACAGCCACTGGCTGGACTAGTGCTGCATTCTGTTCTAGGCATACCATGGCATTGCAGATTTCCTCAGAGTCAAGTGGGTGTGAATAGGTCTTTGTCATGCTGGGTGGGTTGGCTCGTTGGCTGTGAAACCCTGGACATATGGTGGCTGTGTGTCGGGATGTATCACTGCAGAGAATACCATGGGTTGAGCTCCTGACCCTTGCCTGGCCTTTAACACCTTACTGGCTGCACCAATAGACTGATGAACTTAAACACTTCATTGTGTATTCTGTTTTGGGGTGTGTTTTCTTTAGGGTTTTACTCTGGAAGAAGAATGTAAAGTTTGCAAAGGGGCAGATGTGTGCTATGCGACTGTTTTAACCAAACTTGTGGCATACCCCTTTTCTCAGGCTGCTGTGACACAAAGGCAGACACACTTTGTCTGTAACACACTGCTTGGAACAAGTAAAGCAGTGCTGGACGGTAACAGTGCATGTATCTTTGATGGCCAGACTTCTACAGAGAAATTGCCTTTTGTCCTGGTGCGATAAGCCTGTTAATTAAGTGTCTAGCAGAAACGTCCACTACAGTGACATTGCCACCCAAATAGAACCACATTACCCACAGAAATGAGCTAAGCTTCCATCCACATATCTGGTCACAACAAAGGCAACAAAAGCAAACTTTAAATTTATGAAACATCTCTCTCAAGCTCTTCTCTCCCTTTCATGAATTCTATGTGTCTGCAAAACAAGTCTTTCTTTGTAGGTTACATTTACTGAGAGGCCTCAGGTTTGGTGCTCTGATAAACAAGTGGAGCATTACAGACTCTTAAGCCCATCTGGTGAGATGATCGATCATTAGACAGAGTGTGAAGATAACTCCCTCGGCTCGCCTGCTGGCTACCACTGATCCCATATCACCCTCGCAGGATATGGTATGAATCAGAGGAAGTCGAGATCAATCTATATAGATTGTGCCGCTTGATTACAAGTGAAAAAAAAAATCCCATTTACCTTAGCCACTCGAATGCCTCAGAGTCTGTCTGTGTTTGTGTGAATGAGTGGGTGTGTGCAACATGTGTGTGTTTGTGGTAAATAATAGTTTTACTTACTTTCTCCTTTTACCTATTTCTGAAATTTGTTGAGTTCTCACTGCAATCTGTCCTACCTTCACTCATTTGCTTTGCTCAGTCCATCCTGCTCTTAAGTCTACATTCTTGAGGGAGTCGTCTTTTAAATCTTAATTAAAACAGACCCCAAAACCCCCCACCCTCCCAGGGACTTGTTGAAAGCAGCTTAGAACAATCAAGAGAACGGATTAGAATTGAGAAGAGAAGCGTAGACACACAAAGAGAGGGGGGGGATAAACAGGAATGGAACGGTGAAGAAAAATATTGCAAGTAGTGAGAGGAATTACCTCTTTCCTTCATCCCCCTGATCCTCTCTTCTTCCCCCTTCGCTCTGTCTCTCCCTCTCTCAGGGCTCTAGAGTCTTGGCCTGACCTATTGACATTCAGCTTCTCAGCAGATTAAGCAGCGAATGGAGCCTCTGGAAAGGGTAAACACACTGGAGGAACAATGACCAACAGGCTGCAACCTTATTGAATTCTAATTAACTGCCAGGAGAGATGGCTAGAGGCGTGTTAAGTGCTGTGGGACACAAGTTAGAGCCCCAGACATCAAGTACCACAACTCAAATCACCTGCACTCCCCTCCTTGCTTGTAGATTGTCTCTGCCTTCCTTTATCTCCCTCGGCATCTTGCTATCCTTTACTATTTTTCTCTCTTTCAATCTGTTTGCCCGCTGTTTCACATATGGCCCATGAGAATGGCAAACAAAGGCTTTTAAAAGCACTCCTCAGAGAGCTATTTGCCATCCCTTTTTCATGGGCTGCCTTTCCCTTTCTTTCTCCATCTCTTTTTAAACAAGGTGGAACGAGGCTGATCCCCCTGAGGTAGCTGTTCGAGCGATAAGGTTAAAATAGACTGAGAAATTGGGAGAGATTATTTGATATTGAACAGATTGAATTATCTGGAGTGAGAGAGAGGGATGAAGGAGAACAAGTCATTTTTCTGCATCACCCTCAGGGAGGAGCACTACCAGGGGGAGTGAGGCAGCTAAACAGGAAGGAGCAAAGAGCTGCACCTCAGTGGTCATAAATCTGAAAATATGACCAATTCTTTTTTGTGTCCTCCTGTCGCAATTAACTGGCATGGCAATTTGAGTGTGAGTCCAAGCAGGTCTCTCTCAATGTGTGAACTTTCTCACTGGCTCAATGGGTCCTGTGTCTTTTGAGCGGTCCCCTGATTAGGGCAGCTCACATTGGTAGTGTGGTTTTCTAGGGGCGCCTGTATGGAACCACAAGGACTAATTAGATTGGTCTCATTATTGTGTTTGTGTGAGAGAGGGCCCTGACCATCATGGATTGAGGCTGACACATAAGGAGAAAAAAAAACAATGCCCTGCTAGAGACAGGCCATCGTCACCTCAGCAGGCATATAAAGCAATTTATTAATTGGTGTGAAAACACACATGTGCAAACAAACACACACTCTCTCACGCCTTGGTGCAAATACACATACTAATGTTATGTGTATTGCATGAACCCGTTGCTTGTTAACACATTACCTGGGATCAAAGCAGCAAAGGCTAGAAGGAGAGAGGACTAGAGAAGTCATTATTTGTCGAGAAAAATTGCAGTGCAGTGTTATGTTTGTCCTTTGGCAAACCTAGAATAGAGGTTTCATCCATTTCAAATAATGGAAGGATCTCTTCTCTCGTCACCATCATGTGAGAGCCTCTGAATTCCTTGGAGTGCCTTTTTTTAATCAAAGCTGGGAGTAAATGAATCAGAGCTTCAGTTGTGATCCAAGCCTGGGGGTATAAAAGGGATCCACATGACCACTGTCCATTTCCACACTATTACAGTAACAGTCATGGCTGTAATAGGCTGAATTGGACCATTGATTTCTCTCATGTGCTGTCTTTCACCCAAAAACTAGTCTGTGCCAGTTCTGAGATACACCCAGTTCAACAAAACACCACATGCTCAAAGACAGCTCACACAAAACTTAAAGCTTAGCTCAATAAAATAACACAGGCCCACACACACACAACCATTACAATATGTCCCAGCTTGAGTTCCTAGGGAGTTAAACAAAGGACTGAGTTTAAATTGGTTTTTAAAGAACTCCCCAGCATCAGAGAGTTGACCTGAGCTTCTATAGAGTCAGAGGACTGTTTAGAGAAAGAAGGGTAGTTAGGCTGAGGTCTATACTTCACTGAATGGCTAATCTAAATTGTGACCGCACAAGAGTGTCTCTCACTGGCTTCAATAAGCCTCCGATCAGGCCTGACTGCACCTCAATCTTTGGTCAGCTGTTTTAACTGCCCTGTGATTGAGTGGCTTCATTAAGGTCCTATTTATCTTTCCCTGTATCACAGTACTGAAAGACTGGTGACATGCTCAACACACCCACACACCGCCTACACATGAACCCCAGCAGATGCAGAACTGCATTATCACACACAGAATATTCAACAACACATCGACTAGCTAAGAACATGGTCCTTTCCAATTAGTTGAAAAAATGGGATTTTTTTTCAGAACTGTGCCAATTTTAACAAACTTTCAGATTCTTTTTCCTCTTTTACCAGACAGCATTATCTCCTTGACAGATTTCCAACAGCTTCACCACCTCACAAGTTCTCTCTGGAAAACTGTCCCTGGTCATAGCCTATATGACTCCTTCGAGGGTTTGTCGTGAAGCTGTGTTGAATGCCAATGCTGTCTGAACAAAATAGCAGGCCAGGTCACCCCATGACCTCACACAGACAGAGACCCTCCCAACAAGGCACAACAAACAGCTTTCTGTTGCTGCTCTCTGCCTTTGATCTGAAGAAGCAAAGATGAGATCTGTATACTCTTTTCTCTCTTCTCTTTTGCCCTTTTCTCCTTTTCTTTACGACATTTCCTTATATCTCTCTTTCCCTTCCCGCTGAGCAGGTGTATTAAATGAGGTGACTCTTTCTGCAGCATCGGGCCGCACCTCAAAGTGCAGTCTGCGAAAAGGGCTTTTCTCTCTTTCCCTCTTATCTTTTATCCCTTCCATCGCCCCATCTCCTTTACTCTCCCTTTTCCTTTCCCTTTATCCTTTTCCATCCCCTTTACTCCTTTTAACATGTTTTCTCGTGCTCTTGAATATGAAATAGAGAGGGCCATGCCTCTCATCTATTTGAATTCATCTACCGCCTCCCTGTCTATCTGCCTCTCTCTCAGTCTATTGTCTATTTAGCTATACGTCTAATTATGCTGTCTATTAAGTAATTAGCACAAAAATAAATAGCTGCCAAAGCTTTGTCTCTCCCCCGTACCCCTCCCGTTGCAGTCTCTGAGAAAACAAATTATGTTGAACAATAGGTACAAATGGCTTCTGCACCAAACCACATGATGGATGCAGCCTGGGTTCCCTGCATCTCATCCCTTCCTTTTTTCCTTTCCTCGCTCTGCTCTCTTTACTCTTGCTCCCTTCTCCATTATCTCCAGCTCTATATGTCTCTGTTTGGAAATGGGAGGACTTGAGCACTCTCTCACCCAACTACCCTATCATTGTATAGCTGTATCATCTGTCTTCCCTGCTTGGCACTGACACTATATTCACACTGACATCATATTAGGCAAGGTCCTTTTTCTATCTCTTTCTTTCTCTTTCTCTCTCTACACCACTCTCTCTTTCCCTTCCCGTGCTGTTGTCTCCACTGGCGCTCCGTTCTCCTTTATCCCCCAGAGCATTCTATACACCGCAACTGCAAAGCAAACGCCTGGGACTTTTCTAAAGCAAACAGCCAGCATCCTGTGCCGTAGCCCCATCTGTGGATAGTCTGAGCAGGGAACAATCAGTCCCTCTCCTCCTCTGCCTCGTTCTCTTTCCAGCCCCCTGGGATCTGCACAGTGCTGGGATGCCTCAGTCAGACGGGTGCAATGTGCTGGAACAATGGCTGGGTTGCTTCATCCAGGAGGGGTGTTAGGTTCACTTCAGCCAGCTTGGGAAGCACTTAACCATGTGTTCTTGGCCTCCTTGCTGCAGATTCACATGGATGTGGCAGAAGCAGATGATCCTCCCACTATACACCTTCCTTACCTCACCCTCATACACCCACTATCCACCACTCTACACTCACACACTGACACACACAGCCACTTTCTGCTTGTCCAAGTGTACACCTGAGATCTAACGTGTAGCCTGAGGTGTCGAAATATCAACTTTCTATTAAACCCCCTCAGACTTGCAGTCAGTTACACCTTTGTTGTTTTTTCCACCTCTGCCACGCTGGAAGAAAAACAGCAGGTTTGGTTTACACCAATACAAGCATATCCATTACTTGAAATGCTAGGCTCCCGGCAATAAATCCCTTTGACCCTTCTGCGTTGCTTTTCTTTCTCTCCCTCCCCCTATTCTCATGCTGAGCCCACTTCTGTCTCCACATCAGCTTTCTTTGGCTAAACAGACAGCAGGAGAGAGACACACCTTGCTCTCCTACTGGTTCAACCGCCACCCACACACCACCGTTTCCTGCACCTCTGTATGGCTCAATAACATTAACATGTTTTACCTCTGAGGGAGCCGCAGTTAAAAGCTTGGTCGATAAGCTTTGACTGACACTCCTCAGTTCATAGCAAATTGGCGGCCTTCTCTCACAGACCTCCCAGTGTGAGTTTCTCCAACCTGTCCAAAATTACCCACAGGAAAAATTTTAAATAAAAGACATGGCTGCACTTTCTCCAACCCTACACCCAGCTTCATAGAACAACACTGAGCAACCTTTCACTGAGCAAAGGAAGAAGACACTAAGCCACATCCAACCCACTGTTTTGGTTGATGGTTGAGTCATTAGCACAATATTAGCACTGGCTTTCCAGACAGTTTGAACTGACAGGACGGACAGATGAATAGAACAATAAAGAGGGAGGCGGGCTGGACTTCAAGGAATGAGTAGTTGGAATATTTAGTCCCACAAGATTATGCACCATTTCCATTACTAATAAAATGAGCAGCAGACAGGCAGGCGATTTCTTGTTTCCTTAAATGTCTTTTTAGCCCTTGTTGGTTCTGGAGATGACATGTCCTGGAAGCTGCAGCATCATTAATTAGACAGTTGGACTTTGACTAATCGCTCCAGAAAGGGCACACAGCCCTGAAGATGGCAAATACTCATTTTAGCTTATCATCCTCTGTCCCAGTGTGTGCCCTTGACCTCTGTGAGTGTGTGTGTGTGTTAAGGGTGTTGCTTCCATGAGTTTCTCATGAGTCATTTCTTGATGATGTGCACATGCCATAAGCCCTAGTAAACTCTGCTGCATATTTCAAGCATTTTTTTTCGTGAGTGCCACTGACAATCAAAATTCAAATCAGGAGAATAAAAAGAGAAATAAAATAAATCAACATCTAGTGTTAAATAAATGTTATTCCTAACTGAACATTTCTTTTTACTGAGCCCCTTGTCTGCTGCCAGAATCCTTCTCCAACAGACCTATCTTTAATACAGGGTTAAGGAACACGGCTGGTGAAGATAACACAGGAACAGATATTGTTGCAACGCAGAAGATAAATTTCAATTTGCTGTTGGTTTCTGTGTCTCGGCAGGAGATATGAAATTCTTGTCTTGCAGGGCAAGAATTGATTGGAAAATAAAAATGAATGTGTGGTCTAGTATGTCTGTGATTTTTCTATTGTATGTTGGTTTCTGGGCTAAGGGTATTTTGAAATGTTGATACATCTCTCAAGTAGGAAGTGACACTTGCATTTTAGGGGGAGATAAATACAACCCTAGTCTTTCTTAAAATAGCTACTACCATATAAATGTGACTTTCCCTAGGGGGACTGTTTTAATGACATGGCAGAGAATTAATCCCAGCTTCTCCCTCTCTATATTCTTTCCATTACCATGTTTGTACAGAAGAATAAAAGAGTAAATAAGTTTGTGCTGTCCCCACCAGTCTGTATGCTGATGATACACCCTGAAGTGGTGTAGACGGGGAAGAAGATTCCAGGCAATGGCAGGAAGCTGACACGGTTCTCCCATTGTCCTATTCCCTGTCATTTCCTCCCTGGATCCTTAAACTGTCCCAGAGGAAGACAAGGTGAGGATGTGCAGAGACACAAGGAGAAAGCAAAGACAAATAGAGGATGGGCCAGAGAAGTAAAAATAATACTGGAAGAGGCCAAATGCAATCCACAGTTTGCTACCTGGACACTTTGGCTTCCTGTGTTGAACCATACCAACATACAAGTCCAGCTAAGTTGCTAAAAGCTGATAAAGCCTCAGGATACACTGCCAAGTTCTTTATCTGTGTTTGCCCACATGGCAAAGCTGATTAGAGACACGCAACATTATGATGCCCCATTGTTTCTTTTCTCTTTACAGTTTCTCCTTCCATGCATATATAGAAAGTGCGTGCGTGATGAAGTGGGAATGCTAGGATATCCGTTTATAAAGAAGGGCAGAAAGACAATGGCATGCGTGCATGTCTTCAGGATGAGAAAAAAACAGCAGGCTATTGTTTAAGACCTTGATCATTCATTACTATCTGTACTTGTCTTTCTTGCCTGTGTCTCTGCATGGCCAAGTGATTTGTGAAAGCAAAGATCTAGAGGCTTTCCAAAAGAAATATTCAACATCATTCAGAGATAACTGTTTAAAATGCTTAGGAGACTATATTAGAAATACAGTTCTTTTAGAGTTATCGTCTCATTTGATTTGTAGCCACAAGTGAATCTAGAAATTTCAGATACAATGTTCAGTACAACCAAGCAGCAAAACCATTACACAGAGCTCACATAGACAGGAAATCAAAGAAAGCCAAAATTAATCTATAGCTTTGCCATGACTATGTCTCCTAAATAATGCAAGACACTCCTGCTCAAGACTCAGCTGTGTTCGGATTCTGCTGTGTCTGCACTACTGGCTCGGCTGGCTCGGGTTCATGCCTCCAAACTTTCTACCACTTACCTACTTTATCCTCAATCTCTTTGTATCACAGAGGCGTACAGGGAATGAAATTGATAGAGGGAGAGAAATGGGAAAAGTAAAAGGGGAGATAGCGAGCATGAGTATGATTGTGTGTATTAGTGTGACAGAGAGAGGGAGACAAGATTAACAAGATGGAGAAAAGGTTAACGATGCTCAGCGGTCTTCCTCAGTGTTTCCCCGCTGCTTGTCAGCTTAATCATCAACACACTTGTGACACATCTGAGTTTCATCCCTGCAACAAGACTCCCCTCCCTCCATCCTACACCTCCTTTCTCATCTTAAACTCTGTCTCCCTCTGCCTATCCTGACTCCTTCCGCAAGAATTCAAAGAATGGCAGCTCATAAAATATGCACAGTTTCCTAAAACAAACATCGTGGAACATGCAACCTCTGCGTCCACAAACACGTCTGTGTGGGATGAGGAAAATACAAATTTCTGATAATGGGGAAGGGAAAGATGATGAGGTGGTGAGGAGAGGGCTCAGTCAGAGCTTATCATTTCCTCTGTTAGATTTCAGTTCTCTGTGTGTGCTTGCATTAGGTATGTGTGTGAGCAGGCTTTCAGCATTTGGTGAAAGTCTGCCTCTGGCCCATTAAGCAGACACGCTCTCATGTCCTCGTGTTCCATAGTCACACATTCTGCAACCCGGCAAAAAGAGTTGTGAGAAGAAGCAAGGTGGAAAATTTCCACAACGTTACGCTATAGTGAGACATGAGTGGTGACACAACTTAAGAGGAAGGGAGAAAAACTTGTAATCTCAGCTCACAGCCTTTGAACTTGGCCCGATGAGACGCAAGCGACCCAAAGCAAAAGGTTCCAAAGACGAGCTCGCTGAAGATTACTCAGAATACTGATGCACTGTGGAATCCAATTCCTCTGGGAGCCCAGGGGACTTACCGAGAAAGTAAATTATCAGTTGTTGTACAAGCATACATACATACAAATGTATACATCATACTCAAATCTAAAGTCATGTGCTGTGGCCAAATTTTGGATACTACAAATACATTTATGGGCGCAACCAATATCTGTGACTTCATGTAACACTGGCACATTAAATGAGGTCTAGGGTCTCTGAGGTTCTAATTAGGGGAGCTGTTACCATTTTCATTATTTGTGTGTGCATAAGTCAGAGAGGAAAGCAGAGGATTTGTGTGGATGTGGATGTGTGTGTGTGTGTGTGTGTGTGTGTGTGTGAGGGGGTTAAGGTCCCGGGAAATATGCCACTGTTTGGCTACTGCTCTGTCTCATCCAGCTGTTGCTAGTCTGTCAGGGAGCAGAGGTCTACTGGTGTCATATCCCTCCCCCAAGCATTGAATAATGACAAAACCATGTGGAATGAGAGCTAAAGGTAAAGATCTACTCACAACAAATGGTTAGTACTCTTTTTGCCACATGTGAATTTGTAAGTTGGTGAAAATACATGTGATTCACTCTTGCTACTAAGACTGTGTCTGGTTGAGGCAAAGAAATAAAAAAGCCTGAAAGGATTTAGATTTTTTTAATTCCATCTTTTCTCTTTCTGACAGAAGATCTGTGTCAGCGTGATGATGTATTCCCTTACATTTACACTTCATTATTTGATGGTGTTAATACCATGCACTAATTTATCATCTACTCTAAAAAATGCTGATAAGTCAACAGTTGCTCAGTGTTAATTGCCGAAAGCTTCTTTTTTGCATCAACACATTTGCGGCACTAAATTATTAGAGTAAATTGTACCAGCTGCTAAGGGACCCTGCTTGTTCATAATGGTTATATTTATACTGAAAAAAGACATAGATGATCTCTGTCTCATTCTATGTTAAGTCCATTGCAGCATACACTTTGAAATTAAGTTACACATAGTCATGTATAGTTTAAAAACGAGGATGGGCAAACTACATTTTTAAACCAAACATCAAAATCGAATTGTTTTTTTCTTTAAAAGCAATTAAAGTGAGTCATCTTTCCATAGAACATACATTTAGTCTGACTCATTGATAGACCTACTGAGAAGTTTAGGTATAAACATGTGTTAGATTTTTGTGGGGGCAAACAGGTGCGTTATGTCTTTGGCTGTCTCCCGAAAAACAAACGCCTCCCCCGCGCCCCCAACCCAATTACTCACTCTCTCACAAACGCACCCCCCTCCTCCTCCTCCTCCATAGAGCATACACCCTTTTATCTGTTTACGCACTGTTCATAGTAACAGCGACTGCGTTGGATGAGGACCCTAACAGCCAAACAGAAACCCTTATTTCCACATCGCTTCATCAGGCTCATCCGCTCGCTTTAGTTTCAATCTGAGCACCACTGATTAACTTCGGGGGAATGAGATGCGGAACTCTGTGATGCTGTCTTATTTCTCACCTACACCCAAACATCATATCTTCATTTTAAAAAACGAGATAATTCATTACAAATGGGGGGCACACACACACAGAGTCCGGAGCATAATAAAATCTCTTTCAAAATCTTAAACTTTCCGTCCGTGCGCCCTGAATCTGTAACCACATCTCTATCCACTACAACAGAGAGACCGTCCTTCTCACACATCCGAAACCTCAACCCGAACAGAAACAATCACAGTTATCCAGAATTACGCAGTGCCACTATCCACTGATGCTCCCGGTCGGGCTGCAGACAGTGAGCCCTCCTACTGTAATCACTCTTTCAAAACTAGTTAAACATTTACCAGCAATTAATAGCTTTGAATTGTAGCACTGCAGCAGATCAGCTGCGCCTCTATACCAGAGCCCTGGATGGCTTGACGCAGCGCGCCAGCATGGAGCGCAGTCCATCACCTCCATAAATTAAGATCTGTATGTTAAACGATAACAAAATCATGTCTTACCTGTAGCCATAAGGCAAAAGACGAGGTACAACGCAGTCATTTTAGTTGCTCTGGTCGGTGACTGTGTTGCGTGGAAGGATTCACTTGTTCCGTCTATGCGAATGAGCTGGTTACTGTGCACCGCGGCACCGGAATATCACCGGATGGACAAGCGCACTGGGATTTGGCTATTATAGCATCCAACGAAAGAATTACTCTGGATAGTCCGAACAGTTTGTAAACTCGCAGTTAACAAAGCATCTCCACAGTCGGTAACTTTCCCCGCTTCATCCGCTTCTTTTCCAGCGTCCGTCCCCTGTCGCGCTGATACAGCTTTCACTGCTCACTGTGCTCTCAAACAGTTCGATAGTGAAGCCGCCGTTTCAATCTGTACGTTCGTCCACAGTCCACTTTTGAACCTGCTTGAGCATGCTGTGCTCGAAAGCGATCTCTCCTCCTCGACAGTGCGCAGTGATAAATCCCGGTGAAGTTGCCTTTTGCTCCCTCCGCGTGATTCTCTCACTCTGTTCCCACTGTAACACGCTCACTCGTTCTCACACACTTGCTCACACACTGTTCCCCTGCCGGTCTCCCCTGTTTACTTCTCACTCCCTCTAGCCAGAAGGAAATGCGCACTGACAGTCATCTGGTGGTGGGGTACACCAAATCTGGCAGGAGCTGAGTCGGAGGAGCTCCTCTGCCTCTCATGCTTGCCAGGGGGCGCGCAGCGCCCCACTCCCCCATGGGCCCGCTATTGGCTGAGCGGGCGTCACGGGGAGGGTATTTAAACTCTTATTACGAGTTATTACTGCTCTAACATTTATTTCGGGTGAAGTAGCCCACATGGAGATTTGAATTACGTTACACAAAAGAAAGATGAACAACAAAGGCAATGTTATCTATGGATGATGTAGACTACTGTTCTAATTTAGGAAGACATTTTAAAAAATGCTAATCACCTGTCACAGGAATATTAGGTCTACAACACAACATCATTCATGGTAACTAGCCCAACACAAACCAAAATTCTGAATCTTTAATACACATCTCTTAATTTCATAACTGCAGCTTCCTGATTTAATCACAAGCCCATTATCAGACTTAATGATATGAGTTGGAGTAACTTCAAGCTGAAGTTTGTACAGTATTATGGCTTATATGTAGTATGATAAAGTATACTGTATATACTTTGCTGCATTGCTTTTGTTGTAATAAGATCTTTGAAACAAAGTGGTGGCACAGTCCTTCTCTTTAGTCAGTAATGGGTCAATTTCTCATTAAAAGTTAATTTAACCTTTGAAAAATAGTAACAGGTTTCTCCAGATTTAGGAATTATTAACGTGAATAATTTGTAAGTAATTGCTATAGTGCAGAATCAGCTTTAGACGTTTGGCCAAATTGTGTAATGATCTCGTTACACAAATAAATAATCAATGACTGGATCAAACCAATAAAACCGTCAGCACTACTACATTTGTTGAGGAACTTGTTGACACTTGTTTTCTTTTGCTATCTGAACAACTACTTTAACCTAACTGTATTGTTATTCCAGTGAAATCTAGGTAACTGAAGTACCTTAATGTTATGCAGTGTATGTTTATATAGACTTTCTCGGTATTTTTTGCAAATTATTTTCTTTGAAGTTGGCTCAAAACATGCTTTTTTCAGGTGCGGTGTGATCTGAAATGAGTCTATTGTTCATTGTCATACAGTGGGCGCTAAAATGAGCAGAAGAGAACAGAGTCATTATCATATTTCAACAAAAGCTAAGGCTTTTATAAAGAGATAAAGCAGTGCAGTCTATCACTTGCCTGTGGCTCTTTGTAAGCTTGTTCTTTGATGTTGTTTATTAAGTATTGAAGGATCTATTGATTAACCAAAATAATAGACCTGGCAGTCATCTAGTTAATCAGTCTTTCACTTGTATATTGTAGCAAGCAACTACTTAATTTAATGTTAACAACCCCCTCCCCTTCACACACACAAAAACACATATGCATGTGCTCTGTTAACTCAACCAGGTGCTTAGCTCTCCATAAGAGTGTGAAAAAGTAATCAAAGTGTGTGGATTTGGACACTGAGGAATTTAGCATGTGTGGATTCCAGAAAACATCATCCACAAAAAAAAAATCTTTTTTTTTTACATTTCACATTGCATTTAATTAAAGGCTGTGAACCAAACAATAATTAGGGTTCAGTCCTCACGAGGGTCCCCCCAAAGAGTAGTTTACAAACCCTGGGGCTGGCCTTCCTGTTTATTGCCTCCCCGTAATGCAAACATAAGGGTCCCCTGCCAGTAAACACATGTTGATGGAAGAAACAGCTTGCACAGCTGGGAAGCCAACCCAGGTTAGTGTGAGTGAGCACGTGGGTAAATGAGCATGTCTGAATTTGTGTGTGTGTGTGTGTGTGTAGAAACATATTGATTGTTTGTTGCTTTGCATATGTGAGAGTGTAATCTAATTTGTGTGTAGGTGCTTCAGTGTGAGAGGATAACCAACACAAACTGTGCTTTTCGGTTGTGAGTATGTTTGTAGGCTATAGCATGCACATGAGAAGCCGTCAATAAATGACGGGAGGTGGGGGCTTGGGTGAGCAGTAAAACTGCAGGGTGCCTCTACCACTTGTGCTGTGATAATAAAATCAACATCTATTGTGTAAAGTATGTCACTGGGCATGACGCAGTGATTGAAATGTATGATCTCCTACAGCTCACACAGATGGACAGATGCAGGAGGACAAAAACAGATGACACATGCACTAGAATCAGTTTGAGCCAATAGTATTAATTTTGCTGGCCTCTGTGGCATCAAATGGGGAGCGCCCATACTCCCCAAGCTTTTGAGCATCTGAATAATTTATAAATAAAAGGGGTTTTTTGAGCTGTGGGTTTATTAATAATAAATATGGTGTGATATTTACTAAACTGTTCAGAGGGAGAAAGGGGTGACAGTTAAGACGTCATTTGCATGGTAATTGTAAGAAGGTAATAAATAAGGCATGAAGTAGAGATTTATGGAAATATGATTCAGAGGGAAATGAGAATAATTTAACAAAATATTATCCCAGTCCCTATTTGACCTGGGGTCAATTAAAAAAGAGATGTCAGTTGTGGTGAACGGCATGCTGGGCCTTAAAATTACAATTGCTTGCTTTCTCTTTTGTCTGACTGGAAGCTGGATCTAACATTCAAGTGGAGGAAAATGTATTCATGCCGACGCAAACCATGTGTTTAGTTTGAATGAATATTAAACTGAATAAAATCAACCTCATTACTTACCACCAGAAAAGATGACATTTCTCTCTCAGAAGTAAACTCGGTACAGAATGAGGTAGAAGCTGAGGAATGGGAGTTTTGTTTTGTTTCAAAACCACCCGGTGCTGTGGGAAAACAACATATAGTTTTCAGTGAAAATACATGTTGCACATTCATTATAAAACAGGCTGAATAAGCAGATTTTTATTGTCAAAACACACACTAATCAGTTCTTTCTAATTGAATCTGTATCATACGCTTGATATTGGGATGAATATTAACATGCTGCTCTATAGCCTATGTGTTAGTGTATGTCCATGTTGCAGTGTTTGGGTTCCCAGCAGCAAACCCTGTAAGGCTTATGCTGCTGCCCATATGAGAAACATTACACCAGCTTTTACTGTAATTGTGATATTGAATGTTGAGCTGATCTGTGTCAACCATAACTGTAAATGCTGCAACAAGCTCGTAACTCATAAGGACATACACCTTTTCTAGGCAGTGGTATCCATCTGCTCAGCTCGTGAGCAATTCAAAACCTGTCTCCTCTCTCCCATTCCAATAATATGACGTCATTCCACTGCACTGGTTTGAAATTTGCAATTAAGCATTTTCTTTATGTGTGATTGACGAGCAGGAGGAGGGCTATTAAAGCTCAACATGGACCTGGGGCTCACTCTGTAGTCTATAGGACTATTTCCAGGCTCATATCAAATCCATGTCCTCTGCCCTAATATCAGAATATGACTCTGGCCACCCATGGATTCTGTTTTTGTCTGTAATGAAAGTCTCTCTCGGGATCTGGTTGAAGGATTCTTTTCCTCAGGGGTCAAGGAAAAGTTGAAGCTTCAGGTTCAAGCTGTGCTTAGAAAAGGGTGTGGATTACAGGAATGTGACTGTTGAGTTTCTACAGATTTATATAAAAGATCAGCAGTGTGACATTACAACAGTCAGGACTATAAAGTATAGGCTCACATAGCAATAAAATCTGAGGTGAAGCCTTATACCCTGTAGCTCGGATATATATTTATTAGGTTAAAAACCAAAATTTTGACAGAATTTTCAGGGTTGGAGCCCTGAAGGTTTGTCTTCATCTAATGAACATTCATCCAAACTAAAATAGTCTTCTTCTTCTCCTCCTTTTTGCAAGCCAGCACATCAACCCAGTGTGAATTTTTACCCACTTCTCCAATAAACTGATTACTGTACTACATCCCCGAAATGTAAGATCAGATTGACTGGGTCTTTGGGCAGCCTCGCTGTGTCTTCGCTGATAAGTACAGCAGTAAGCTGTCTAAAATATTCATGCACTGATGCAGAGTTGTTGTCCCTTGATGGGCTTCAACATGTGCAACATCTGTTCCTGATGTCATGCACGTTTGTGTGTGCCAGAAATGCCCTCATGCATCCGTGGCATCTCTGCTGTACTAAGCCATGTCCAGACACACACTTTTTCACTTAGCTATGATAAATATCTTAGATAATAGTTGTCCAGTTGCCTGGACAGAACTACTGAACACTTCTACTAATCCATACACATAGATTTAGCCACTGCAGTCTCACACTGAGATCAGCAGTTCTGCCATTCACTGATGAATGTGTCAGTTGGCTCTGTCAACAGTTCGTGATTATTTGGTGAATATTCCATTATGAGACTTTACCCAGGAGAACAGGGAAGTGGTGTTATAATACAAAATACTTAGTAAGCTGCCGCCACTTTAAATGGCTAATACATTAATGTGGTCAGTTCAAAAACAATCTGATAAATACAGTTATATATTTCAACATTGTACTTTTATTAATGCAGCAGTTAGAGCACCCTCGCAATATAAAATGCAAGTTAAAGGTGAGCAGCCACGTTGTTTTGACCAATCCACAATTGACACTGACCTCTCATGTGTATGACATGAAAGATGGACAATGAGAGAGACAAAGAGAGAGAGTCAGCAATAGTCAAAATGAATCCTGTCCTGGTGCATACCCGGCCACACAGCTACAGCCACAGCTCCCTTCACCATTGGGCTTGCCCCACTGTCTGCAGACAATCACATGAATAGGCCACGACTGGCTGCTTGTTTTATGCCATGATCCCTTGCTGCTCATGCTGCTGAAAAAATAAATAACCCAGCTCTGCACTGCTATAAATAATGGATGACTCGTCCACTGTCAGTTTTCATAGCATGTCAAGCCATGGCCTGGCCATTATTAGGGTCTGTCCTCTTCCCCTTTTTCCCTCTGACTCCAGTTTTGTTATTGTTTTGGTTGAGTTGCCTGCACACCTCCTCAGCGGGTCTGCTGTCAGTCTTTCTCTTTGTTAGTGCAGTTGATGGTTGCAAGAGAGAAGGAAGAGCTGCTTTGGGGGCCTGAAACAAAACGGGTGATACAGCAAGATCCTGCTAGAATAGCAAGACGTTCAGCTAAGATGTCATCTGTCCGCTTATGTTACATAACCTGTGCTAAGGTGCTGCCATGCCGTGGTTAGGGACTGACCTGATCATCCTGAGACAGACATTCAGTTGCCAGTGGAGTCAATAAGAACAAAAAACTGTTTTAAATTCAAAAACAGGTCTACACCTCTGGTGCAAAAAGAAAAGACTGCTTACTTAACAGACACACTATATGCTCTGATCCACCCATCCAGCAGGAGAAATCATGGATTATTTACATATGCAGCTGTGTCTGAGAAAAATAAATGAGGAACATCTGGTTGAACGGGAATATGAGAGAAATATATGAGAAAGATGTAGTCATTTGGCCTCTGTAACACAAACACCAGGGTGTGTTAAGGAATCAGAGGAGGGTGTTGTTCTTGGGGAAGACATTAAGAAACTTGAAACTGTTTTCAAGCCCTTATCAGTTTCAGTTCTGTTTGTTTAAAATGTGCTTCAGTGCCACCAGGCCAGGCCAGAGGCGAGTGTTGTCCACCAGCAGCTCTCAGCTCCTGCAGACTGAGCCAGTCTCTCCATCTGCAGAGTAATAGCATCAAATCAAGGCCTGTAGCAAACAAACCCTGACAGATCCTCTCATTTGGGATTCACTTTGGGACAGCTGTGGTGCCATCCAAACTAGGGGACAGAGAGGGGGAAGCCAGCAGTCAGTAATGTATGCAGAGTGTCTGCACGTCCTGGATGACAGCAACACGAGCGCTTGTCACAGGAGACATCAGTTCTACTTAGTCACAGCACTGCGGGGCAATCCATATGACTGCAGTGCTGTGCGAACTCTATTAATAGTTATCTACCTTTCAGGAGTTATTATGCTGAGTAGGGGATGACAGAGGAATATAATGGACGAAGTCCCAAATGAGGAAAGGAAACAGGGTCTGTGGAGCATCTTTAACACTACTTGGCCTGTTACAACTAAAGAATCCTCCTCCAACCTCCTTTCTCACCCTATTCCTTTTAGCCTGTGTGGCTGGGCAGCCTGGTGCCAGACCCACAGTTTATGTGAGAGGCATAATAAGGATTAGTTATGGGGCAGGAAAGGGGGAGGGGTGAGAGGGGGAATGGAGGAAAAGATCAGCAGAGGTGGGTGCAGAGGAGGGACTGAGCGCGGGCAAGAGAGATAGATGGTAGAGAGAGGGAAAAAGAGGGTGGGAAAGATAGGCAGGCTGCCGAAGACTTGTTTAAAAATCAAGGTCTTGAGTTGGCCATGGTTAATTTTTCATCATACTCCTAAATTAAAAATGTGAACGGTCATCACTTATTTGTCAAATTGTCTTACCTCAAAAGGTGGATGTCACACTGAGTTTACAAAAGGTCAGGGGAGCCAACAGGCGGAGAGGAAAGGAGAGGATGAAAGAGTGCTGATCCCACAAAATGCCCTGCAAAACTACCTTGCTCAAGGGGCATTTACTCCAAATGGAGATCCTAGGCTATAACACTAAGTGGAGATGACATGATTTAAAATGTAACATCTGGAAAGGCTTTGACATACTTATTCCACATACCTTCATGGTCCTACATAAAAGATATAAACAAAATATACCATAGTACACTTCTATCCCCTATTTAAGTCTAAAAAGCCTGTAAGCTAATACCCATATGCTCTAAATCAGTATCACATTCCCTTCAGTGCCGGCATAAATATGTATCTTACTTCTCCTGTGATTATCATAACCACATTTCCAGTAGCATTGCATGGCGCTTCTCTTCCTCTCCATAATCATGAATAGTTAGACATACTACAATGTAAAGTGAATCTATTAGATTTCTTTAGATTATTTGACTGATGGTTACTGTCCATCACTCCTCCACTCTCAATCTTTTTTTTTAATTTTTTTTTTTATTATTGTGCTCTTTGGAAAAGAGAAGCAGCATTTCTGAAGGAAAACCCATGCTAATATGCAGCTAAAGTAATCAACCTCCCCTGGCTTTGCTTAGTGTGCTTCATTTCCAAGATTTCCAAGATTAGAAAGAAGAAGGAAAAAATGATAGACTGGTGTTGCTCCTATTTCTTCAAAATTGCAAATGTGTAGATCTATGAATGAGTGCTTAGCCCACAGCTGCCAGCCAAAGGAGAGAGGGAGACACAAAGGTCCCTTGTGTTCAGGGGTAAAGACTGGCCAAGAAAGGGAGCTTAAGCTCTACTAGTGTACCTCAGCTGTTGTAGGAGTCAATAGATTCTTTCCACATCACTAAATGAGTTTACAACCCTCAATGTCTGCCATAGACAGTTCAGCATTGGTAAATAAATGTAATATATGTAATATACAGTATTAAAAGATCACACCAAAGAAATATTGGTTTCTAGCTTCATCTCTTCGAAAATGTCTATTGTAAGTATTCAGCAGCATATAGCAGATAATATTTCCCAATTGAATAGGAAATAGCAACTCTAAAATAAGACAGGGTGGGCAAGAGAACCAGATCCTTGCATTGAAAACATGGCTGTTGTTTGGTTTTTACACATCTGGAGAACGGGTTCCTTTTGCATCATTCCCTCATCTCTTCTTGATAGGCTCAGGATAAACATCTGTTTCTGAGGACATTTTGGGAGATAGGACAGCCTAGCAGATTGTGTCTGAGGTTGAGAAAAAGGTTGTTTTGATTCAAAAAGAAGGTGTGATTTACATAGGCTTCCTGTTAGTCTCCTGACCTTGCCTATGGAGGTAATGACAAATTATGATTCTTACTGGAGATTGCATTAGAGGTTGTAGTCAGAATTGGAAAACTGTGAAACATGTTTTGTAGCATTGAAATCACCCAACTGGCATTTAATGTCTGTCATCATTTTTTATGATGTAAAACTAAATTAGCTGTTATATGAATCTTCTAATCATGTTGTCGGCTATTAAGATGAGAAAAAAACTACAAAATGTAATAATATTGGTAATATTTCATCCTCATCTGTACACCTAGCTCCTGGGGTCTGCTAGAGATGTGCAAATGATGAACTCATTTTCCTGAGAGACCAGATTTAAAGCAGTTAGTCTGCATATTGTTTAGGTTACACTGCGCTCTTATCAGCTCTATTATTAGCTGGCCAGTCGCTCTCTGCAGTTGCCTTCCTTCCAGTATTTCCTGATTACATTTTTCATCCCTGTCTCAACCACATCCCCAGTTCTTGTGTGCTTTGTACTTTCCCTGGCAGTTCCTGTATAAGACAACATCCTCACCATGATTAAAACTGTTTTAGAAAATAGAATCTGAGAGGAAGTTTATCGTGCCCTTGCCACGTCAAATCAACATGCCCCCAAACACGCTCCAATTACCTCTGTGACTATATTTTACACTTGACATTGTAAGCCAAGGTTTTGCCCTGTTGTCTGTTAAAAACCCAGGAAACAACACACGGATTACATGAATTGTCAATTAGTGTTTCGAAATCATTGCATCTGGTAGAAAATAAGAGGTAGGATCAATTGTGATCTCATGTACTGTAAATATTAGTGTTATTATTTCATGCCTTGGCACAGACTTTCATCCCAAGTGACTCACAAATTCTGGAACCCATTTGCAAAGCTGAGCTTTGCACCAGAGAAATGCAGGTAAAGTACATTGCTCAAAGGTTCAACCGTTCCACATAATACGTGTTGTATTAAAACAGGTCGTGCTCAAATTAAGTGGACCCATGAATTGAAATGAAAAAGGGCCCCTTTTGAGAGGAAAATAGATTAGTTTTGCTGATAGATGATCAATTGAAAGCTCTGTGATGTGAATAAGTAAATTTTGACCAGTTGCAGTAAAGCTGATTTATATCAGTTAAGATGTTGTCCTCAGGGCCACTGCGGTGGGTGGGGGATATGGCAATTTATCCATGAATACATCAAAGCCTTCTAAAGTGGCTTACTGCTACAGATATGCTGTTTCATTGTTTACATTTTATAACCCAATTTAGTTTACTGAGGAGAATTCCTAAACAGAGTTTTAACTTTACATTCCTCAGACACTTAACATCAAGTCAAGTTAGTAACAAAATGCTATATGTTTTTGCCAAACATTTCTTGGGCAATTCTGGTGTAGTACTGACCTTTTAATAGGAGTATATTTAACAGAGATCCCTGTTGTATTATTCATTATTGTTCTAAGACTAGCTCAAGTACCTTAGTGGAAACTAGAAATTGTGGTTCCCCTCAACCAAAACCTGCTCATTATTGTCCATGTGAGCTGCTTGTCTGATTCATTAAGAGTTTCCTTGCAATATGTGCTCAAGAGACACAGAGAAAGCAAAGAAAGAAAGAACTGTAAGAGGGGCTGTGGTTTAGCCTGAGTGTGCTTGAAGTGAAATATGACTGATTAGTGCATTCTTGGGTTGACATGCCCTCAACTCAATATATACAGACTAGGCTGAGTGAAGAGTAAAACCTGTTGTGACTGCCACATGGCAAATATTATGGTTGGCTGGCCAGACCACAGCTCAAGATGGATAGGAGAAATATACACACACAGTCAACTATGGGATTGAGGGTGTGTGTGACACTGCATGCCCATGTTTGGCAGAGTATGCATATGTGTGGTCTGTGTGTGTGTGTGTGTGTGTATTCATATGAATGCATCCATGAAATGATGCTTGGTATTTTTTCTTCGCTGGTATGAGACATAACACAACACGACAGAAGTGAGTGTTCCCTAACATCTGTTTGCATGTTCTAAACAAACATATCATTGTGCAAATCTCACCACAGACAAACACTGTTACATTTTGTGCATTAGTGAGGGAAGTGAACCAGGGGAATCCAATAGTACAGTGAGAGTTATCACAATCAGAGTTAATGTCCCCAGCTTGAGTTATCTTTGTTTGCCCACTCTAACAAATAGGCTCTTTTCTACGCTGTGTCAGTCCTAGATGGGTTAATGTGAATTTAACACAACTCTGGCAAAGGTCAGGATTAAATCAATTCTTGGTAAAGCCAGAGCTTGGTCCTAGTGAGGCTGGGGAAATACAATAAGAAACAGCGTGATGAGCGGCGTGTGAGCCTATGTGTGAGCAGCCATTAGTGGTCACATCCAAACCTCAATGAAATCAGAGTCTTGCTGAGAGCTGTCATTATAGGGCTGTTTCAGAGTCTGCGGGGCCAATTTCCAGATCTCCCTCAATCCCACAGTGCTCTATGGGGACCAGTGTCTCTGCAGCAGCATCCACCGTTCCCTATTCATTTCAGTGGGCCAAGTTCACACCTCTGCCTGCTTCTAATTAGCAAACAATAAGGCGAGAAAAGCAGGCATTTAAATGCATGATAGTATCAAAAAGGTTATTTAAAACACTGCTCCACAGGTGTCTTCATCTCTACAATGAAACTGGCATTAGTACCTTTATTTCTTTTCCTCTGCAGGGCACCATAATGACTTCTCTTCCTCTTAAAAGACAAGTAAAATATGCTTTCCCATAAAGGTGTTAGTTAAACTTTGCTTTTTATACTGAAGTGGATGGCTTCGGGTAAAGTATCTCTCTTTTTTTGCTCTGTTAAAACCTTGAGCATGAATGCAGGGACTTGAAATGCTAATTCATAAAAACATGCTTGCATAGTTCACTACAGGAGAGGCAGGTGTCACACAGCTTCACATGCTGATTTCATTGAGTTTCTGTCCACATTTTGCCACCACAAACCTTTATGGGTGGCCTATGCAGTGAGGACAATCAATGTAATCTTGACGATGGTGGAGGAAATAGCAGCTCACCAGGAATTCAGCGTGGCTGTCACAGGAGTCCATGCTTGACAGGCTCGCACTTCAAAAGTCCCTGTGCTGTGAGCAACTGTCCTCTCGCTCTCCTGTCTACCCGTTATCTGCTCTACTCAGCCCCAACCACACACACACACACTCACACTCACACACACACACACACACACACACACACACACACACACACAAACTTTTCTTCACTCATCACACAACAGTGTGCTGCAACAACCGTCTCCCTCGGCCACCTCTGTTCCCTGCCCACTCAAGGAAGATGACATGTGTTTGATGGCCAAAATCACTGCACTGTCTACCTTCTCTGTCTCCTCAGCAGCAAGCACACCACAGCCTGAGGGTGTGAGAGTATGAGTGAGTGGCATGTTTGTACTGCTCAGTGCCTTCAGAAGAGATTTAATGTAGATGATATGTTGTTTTGTTTGTTGCTTTGTATGTCGCTCTTAATTAGCTCCATGGACAAGCAGTTAGAATGTGCTCCCCTCAAAGTCACTTCTGCTAATCAGAAATGCTGAGGAGCCAGAGATGAAGAGCAGAATGATGTTGACCTCAAAATGTCAGTGGTGTTGCATTTCTTATTGTTTACTCTCACTATTCCACGCACTGGTGTGCATGATCATGCTTAAGTCTCTTTGCATATTTGAACTCTGCTTTTTTTTCCATATTTTTTTCTTTTAGAATTAGTGGGGATGGGGAAAAATTAAAAAGGCTAAAAAAGCCTTGTGGCTTTTTTTTTTTGTTGAAAGGATGGAAGCTCATTATGGGGAAACAGACTGAACCTTGGCCGCCTACGCCATTCATTTGGGGAGCCATGAGGCTCATTATCCTTTTGGAGAGACTACAGGTCAGGGCACCACAACCTGCCCTCTGAAATTGCCACAGCAACAAGACCCACAGAACTCAGAGGTGACGTTAGTCTTCTGCTGTTATCTTATTTGCTAGTCAAGAGGAGAGAAGGGTGAGATGAGAAGAGGCGACAGTTGCCCGTCACTATGAGCTTAAATGATTGATGGTGGAAATGCAGTTTGTTTAAGGACATCTGCAATGCTAGTCTTTGTTATAAAAGTTTTTACCTTATGCAATGTCCCAAAGCTACATTGACTATGGTAAGAAATGTAATTTACTGAAATTTCAGTTTACAAGGAAAACATGGCATTGATAAAATGCATCTTGTACTTTTACCATGTGATCAAACTGTAAACCTCTTAAATATGCCTCTGTTGTGGATGTGGAGCACGGTTTCAACATGATACAGGCAAACATGAGCTGATAAAAAGGCCTGGCTCAGGACAAGTTGAGACATTTCATTTAAAGGAGCCCACAGAGGAACCTGTTATCATTGTTTGTATGTCTGGTTGACAGAAGACATTTTTTCCTGTTTATTGTACTCTGAATGCATTATTGACTTCAAATCCTCTGTAACAACAACAAAATGACAGTAAAAGAAAATAAATCAATGTGGAAGAAAATAAAAGCTGGAATAGCTTGTGGACCCTGACACATTTTGAAAATCAAAAGTGTGCCATAGATGTTTCTTAAAATCAAAATTGTGTTCTCCTTATTTACATGTTAGTCAGATAGCCTATGTCCTGCTATGGACCAAGGAGCCCAAGCCCAACTTACAAGACACACATAAAGGATGCAGACTCCAACCTATTTTAAGGTTCTAGCATTTATCGAGTTCTACTACTACTCGATAATACCTGCCAAAGCACATTCTACTTTAAGTCTAACCTTCAGAATCATCCTGCTCTGCCGCTCCAGGTGAACCACCAAGTGCTCCTCCTCCACTCTAGAAATGCCATAAAGTTATAGTCATATAGTTCATTCTCTGGTGCAAATGCTGCCTGCCATGTGTCATGATAAGGAAGCAGCCAAGCTTGCACGCTTCTCTCATGCTCACCTTCTCTGACAGCTGACTGTTGCCAACCTTACCCATTAATCATGTTCTGTCCATCCAGGAGCACACCTCTCTTAGATGTCTCTTTGGTCCTCATGCTTCAACTGATATGCTAGCTAAGACAGGGACTTCTGAACACCACTAGACAGTTTTTTTCTTTACAATACAAATGGTTCATTTAAAATTTGCAGTGACACTGCATTTTGCAATCTTGATTTCTAAGAGTTACTCACCTGTGAATTGCACAATAATGGCACCACTATCTTTAATAAAAGTGAGAAAAACAGTTAATAGTTACTTAGTAGTCCTTTTTCAGTGATGAAAAATGAGCACCATATTTTTCCGTTACTCAAGCAACATAGTTTTTTCTATTTCACCTGTCTTCTGTCCTTGGGTTAAACAGATCAGCAGCAGAGTTCTGCCATGGGCACCATCTGTTTTTATCTGCTTGTTGCTATTGGAAATGGTGGCACTTAGGCTCAAGGGCCTTTTCTTAGCCTTGATGGAGTTAGCTATCTATTCTGAGCCTCTTGGCTCTTTCTATACCTCTGGTAACAGTACGACCGCATTCTACCCTTATCACTAACCCCACCATGGTCCCCTCTCTGGGTCTGGCTCAAGGGAAAGTGAGGGAAATGGTAGTTTGGATGATGTTTATGATTCCCACTCTTGCTGGCCTTTCCTGCTGCCCACCCTCCCATTCTCTGAATCCCATGGCTGACTGATAATGGAACAAAGCTGCTGTCCACTCATCTGTATGTGTCACATGTCCTGCTTGAAGCCCCCACCCCCCCAGCCCCTCCACCCCCGGTTATGGTGAATCATCTGCGACAGAGTAACTGGAGCACACGGTCACTCTGGCCCCTGGCTCTGCCTTACCAGCGCTTGTGCTGAATTGCTGAATCCATTGCCTGCCCAAAGAGAGTAAAGGAAGGGCAAGCAAGACGTTACTGAATGCTGATCTCCCCTCCCTCTCCCTTGCAGCTTGGAGAGGTGAAGCTAGCATGGGTGGCCCTGTCTGAGGCTGTTTGCTCTTAATTGAGTTGCTCACTCAGCCACTGGCCCTGGGGGACACCTCTGTGTCACTTCCTATGATTAACCTAAATTTCATCCATCGTTTTCATCCATCGTCCAGATCTGCTGCCAGATCTGGTAAGGCTAAGAAGTATGTGTTGAGACATCCACAATAAAAGAGCAAGGAGAGAAAAGGGAACGTGGTGAGCAGAAGGCCAAGTTATGATTTGATGATGGTGGCAGAATAAATCTACCCATTAATGTGCACATCTATACATAAAACACAGAAAAGAGGATGAAAATAATTAGGATATCAGGTAAAAGACCCAACTTCCCTGTCTCAGCAAAAGCTATACTGCATTGATGTTGCACAGTATTGAGCTGGTCAATTTAAAAATGGCCTCTTGTCATACCATGTTCCATTAAACAGCATTGGTGTGGACCAATTTGGGCTTTTTAGCTCTGGCCTAGCTCCAGGGGATAGGATGGTAATGTATGGGGGCTTTCTGTGAGTTTGTATCAGGCTAGGTTGCTCATTTCCCCAGTAAGTAGCAGGAGATCAAAGGCAGTGAGTGAAGAGCCATTCTGTCCAGTTCTACACTGGGCCAATCAGACCTTTCATTTATTGGCACACCAAGAAGCGGTATAAATCATGTCAACCTGCATCGACCAGAGCCTTAGTCATGAACAGCAGCTCACAACAACACATGGATTTGCTGCTGTCTTTGATCAATGTGAAGTTATTTAACGGCTTTGATGGGCGACCATCGGCGAGAACCATTGTTTCCCTTTTCAGTTTTCACAGCTTTTTCTTGCGTTGGCTCACATTTGTTTTCTTTCTCACTTGCTTCCTTTTTCATGCCTATTTTGTTTTCCAAACACTTGTGTGTGTCAGCAGCCCTCTCCCTGCCAAGGCACTCATGGAGAAGTGATAGGCATGGGGAGTCTGTGGGCCAGCAACCATGAAATAAATATGGATGGTCATGAGTGAGATGAGCGAGGATCATCTGTTTTGCCATCTGCTTGTGCGAGAGCGTGGATGTAATGACTATAGTCCTGCCTAGCCCAGTGAGCCCTCTGTTGCTGGGAAGGCGCTTGATGGAAACACACACTTATCAGTCCCACAAAGTCACACACTACCACACAACACCATGCATGTGCATGTACACATTCATTCATACACACACAAACACTCCTTGTACAGTACATAGTCAATTGTTCCCTCTAAAGAGTACAGTACACACCAGTATCTACACACAGGGCCACATATAGACAACAGCACAGCAGTGGCTTCCCCAGTAAGCTCAGGTACAAAGCCCTGGCTGCTGTGTGTGTTCCGCTGCCCTGCCTATTCTGTGAGCATCTGGCCCACCGTGCCTGTTAGAAATGACAGGTTGACAATTGCCAGGCAGGATTGGTGTTGGTGATTGTTCAGCTGGCACTGTCCTATCATGTGACAGTCTGTTAGTGTCTCTGCATGAAGAGCAACATGGGACTTGTGTTCGCAGTACTCTGGCCATTGAGGGGAATAAAAAGCTGCACCAATCCATATACACCAGTACCCCACCTCCTCTACCATCCACTCTGTCCCCCAAGCAGACAATCCTCTTCTTTTCTTTGGATGGCTTTGCCGCTGAGGGCTGCTAATAGTATGAGTGCATGTTTATAAGAAACAACAAGAACGGAAAAAAACAGGCTGTTGAATTATACATATTCCTTATGGTGGGTGACACAGTAGGAGCTCTCAGAATCAATCTTGACGCTTGGATGGAATCATAGAGTGCAGAGAAAATGGCAAACATTGCTGTGGCTCAATGGCCTGATGCTCTCATAAATATGTTTTTATGGCTCTGAATGAGTTGGGGCTCAGAGATGTTTGGTGCTTATAAAGGTGTGCGTGTTGGACTGTACAATGTAATGCTTCATACTGGGGGTTTTAAAACATTCCTAATTTAATTAGCTTATACAATATGAAATCAATAGAATGTCAAACATAGTTTAGTGTGTTAGAAATCATAAATCAGGAGTTCAGTGTAAGAAAATGACTTGATTCCTCAGACTATCTTTGTTTCTCGTTTCTTGACCTGTCTTGCACAGGATGCTATTACTATATGCTGTATTGACCATTTGCACAACAAAGTTACAAATGCATCCAATGCAACACAACACTCTCAAATCAAATCCTGTCTCATTTAGTGGATCCTCTGTGGAGAAATTGAACATTCTGCTGCCTCTGATTTTTCATCCATCCTTTGGGTTAAGTGTTGTCTTGGGAACTCGGAGAAAAGCAGGCGGCTGGGGGTGGAGTGGAGTCAGGGAGACTGTTAAGAGGCTCTTGAACTATAGTCTACTGTCAGTGGAGAGTGCTGAATGAGAAAACTGTCCAAGAGGAGAAAAGAGAAGCAGAAGAAGCAACCGATTCATGGCTAGGATGATTTGTTTTGCTTGTCTACATTCCCTGAAGCTGCCAGGCTCTACTATCAATGAAATACACTTGCGCAAAACCAAGCATAGCTCCATGGCATGTACAACATCATGGGATGGGAGAGTTAAAACTGCTATACTGTTCGCCAAAATGTTTTTGCTGTCTGTGTTGTTTTCCGTCTCTGTTCCTAAGTTCCCTGTTTCTTTTTGTCCGATTAGGAATTTAACAATGTTCTCTATGATAAAAAAAACAAAAAACAACAACTATGAATCAGCTATCCCCATTCAACTGTGATGTTTTTCTCCCTCATTCAGTTTGAAGCTTCACCAACTGGCACACTCTACTGCTTTTTTCATTTTGCCCTGGCATTTATGCTACAGTGAAAGCAGTCTTTGAAATCCATGGCACCAAAAGAAGAAAAAAACAATAACAAAAAAACAAACACAAAAGCAACTTATATGTGTCCCCACTGATGTGTGGCAGCATAAGTTGCCATTGTGTTTTGAACCTGTTTAATTTGGTGATTAATGTTGACCCTGTCTGCTCTATACCTTATCCATTGTTTTATTAAACAACAGGGAATCACAAAACTGTAGGAACTCAGACATCAGTAGTGAGTGTGTATGATGCTAAGGAAGTCCCATACCTCTTCCCTGTCTCTGCTTTTATGCCCTTCAGCTCTCTGATGATTTACCTGCCAATAATCAAACCTGCCTCACTTCCATGCCTTGTATGCTCCAGTAAAGATTAATAACAAGTTGTGGATTTAAATGCACAGGCCAAACCCTGGCACCAGCTTTATCCTTTGCTCCACACAGGGCTAGAAATAGCCCAGATCTGGCCCAAACCGTCACAGGGAAATTGGGATTAAGTTGAGCTTGATGTCACTCCTCTCTCCAGTCCAGCTTTTTACAAGTGCTTTCCCAGCAGCACCCTCACATCTTTGTGGGTCACATCACAGAATTCCTGTCAGTGATGGCGGTGGGTTTTGGCATCAGGGACTGTGATATCTCCTCCCCAAAACACTTCCCTCTCCTTCTTCCCTTCTACCGATAACAGCTAATCCTTGCCTCACATTAAACTGTGACCAAGATCAATTAAAACCCAGCCTCACCCTGATAGCAATCTCCCTCTGCAGCAGCCAATAGTGAGAGGAGTTTGTGTATGTGTGTGTTTGTGTTCAGTATGTGAGCACACACTTGTATTTGCCTGACTGTGCGTCTTGGAGGAGAGAGCTATAACAGAGAGACATTTCCATTGTCTTCACTGGGTTGTTGTCAGTTGCCAAGCCGCAGGGAGAGCCTACCATTGATTTTCATCGCCTCTTAACAGAGATGAAAGACAATGAAAAACAATAACAGGGATGATCACAACACTGCTGGCCATGTCTGCATACAATGATTATCCATATCCTAATTAGTATTCTTTCCTTTGTTGTAATTATTTTTTGGCACTGGCCATATCATTGTTATGAAAACTGTAATAAAAATGAATAATGCTTAAGAGTGTTTGCATGTGTGCAGCAGTGCTAATGTGTGTTTGCACCTTACAGTGTTCCTCCTTCTCTCATTTCTCATTTTTTGGATCAGTCCATTGGAGAGCTCTCATACAAAGAGGATTCTCCCCACCCATGATTTTTATTTAGAAAGTTGAGTGTAATTGGGCAGTATTTTCTGTTGTGTATGTTGTGCCAGTTTTATGGTGTGGAGTTGTTTCCAAAATCATTGGCATCATTATGAGAGCGGTTGGCAGCAATGGAAAGGTTGGACCTGAGATGCCAAATGTGCTTTGGTATGTAACATCGAGGGCTGGGTAGTGGGAAGTTGGGGACCCCATGAAGGTAGAGGATAGGGAGGGATGGTAGTGAGCCGGTAGGACAGGGCGGGAATAGAGGCGGAGTGGAGTCTCAAGCATGAAGAGTGGCTGCCAAGCCGACTGTCATGTTAGCCACTGGGAGTGGCTGCTGTGGGCCTCAGGTTGTTTTGGGGTGTACATCAAAAGGACAGGCTGTGAACATGAAAACGCAACTCATTTTTCCCCCCATCTATTCCATCTTTCGCCTCTCCTACACTACTTTTTTCTCTTGCTCTTAGGCTCTCTTTTCGTCTTCTTTCCCACGAGAGACACATCCAAGGTGCTGCAGAATCTTTGAGCTCAGGAGGAGAGACAGCATGCCTACAGGGTTGCCACGACAAAGTGCAGGAAGGACCCGGGAGAGGAGAAAAAAGGATAGAAGTGGAGAAGAGAGGTGGCCAGCAGTCTGAAAGACACAAGCCTAAGTAGTGTGTTATCAAGGATGACAGAAGAAATGTGTCCACCATATTTTCAACAGAACAGATGACACAGGAAAACTTAACACAAGATTTTAGCTGCATCACATCTTACAAAAAAGTGCCATCTGCTGCCACTTTCACCCACCTTTAATTGTCTGTATTTCATATTTTGCACTGTTGTCAGCACTGTTTCAATTAAATCCTGCAGCTTATGTCCATAGTGGATTAGAGCAGCTTGCTAAGGTTATGGGTTGACTTGTGATTGTACGCTATGCAGGGCTTTCTTTTTTTATTTTCTAGTCCAAAGACAATAGTATTCTTGGCCTGCAAGGGGTTTCGACCCCGTCACACGGAAGCACAATAACTAAGTTGTGAAAGATGCAAATTCAGAACAAAGAGATCCAATTTTGATTCCTTAATGTAGTTGTTTTCTTTCCTCTATATCCCTTCCTTTTTTTTCTTCTAGATTGGCTCTGCTTAGTTGTGACCTAGTTTATTAAAAGGGGGGAGTGTGGCCAAGCCATGGGAATCAAGGGCAGATTAACTTTCTGTTAGTTCTCCCTAGCACAACTCCATATGTCATAGCTGCTGCTGTAAAAGAAAAAAAAACTGTCACTAAAAGAGTGAAAGAACTTGTGAGGGGTGAAAAACTTCAACTGAGCAGTTGCATCCCTAGCATGAACTAACAGGAGGCTGAATTTTGTTGCAGCATTCACAGTGTTTTTTCCTCAACTATTCAGATCCATTTAGAGTCCACCATAGAATTTTAACTACTGACTGTGCCACAGCGACAATAGATGGTGGTGGATGATTTGTTGTGCATTAACAGGCAATGCTGTGCTTCTTTAAACTCATCTTTACAGTGTCTCATTTGCTTTGTGATGGAGAGCGACAAATGCAGTAAGGAGAAGGTTAGAGCTGAAAATGGTTTTGCAGGATAACAAAATAGGATTTTTTTTTATAGAATAACAGACAAAGGATCACATTATTTAGCCTTTCTTCAACCTGCTGTGTGTGAGAAAATACAGGGCAGCTCAAGAAGGTCATTCACATTTCTTTCCATCTCCACACATCCCTGCAGCCTTGATGGTTACTGTAATTACATTTCTGAGAAGGTGCACACAACAGCAGGTAGGTACCTTAACACCACAGTGCAGAAACATCATTCAGCCTTAAGACTTTGTGCTGGTGTTTAAAAGTGTGTGGCTAGCAGAAGGAAGCGGAAATGGGTTATATTGCTTTATTAAAATTGTATTTCCAGCTGGAAGTCAGGAGTCCACAGTCATTTTCAAACTGTGTCTGCCAAGAAACTCAACATCACAAATAAGTGACAGTCGATTACTTAATTGCTGTGCACAGTAACTTGCATTAGTGGTTTGCAGCTCATCACTATTTTTGAGTGATGGACCGAAAAGACATTGGATAAACTTTGAGTGATCAATACTGTCATTGTTTATTGGTTCTTGTGTTTATGTCCTATTTAGTGTAAACACATCTATGTTATCCACAGCCTTGCTTGTAATTAAGCATTATCAGGAGTGATAACCTCACATAATCTCAAAGCATTTACAGGGTTATCCAACTAAATTTGGCTTACAAAAGAAATGAGGGATCAGGAGTAAATGACAAGAGGATAAAGAGATAGGAGATAGGAGAGCACTGGGGAAGGGTACTGTGCTTCTTGTCTTACTTTGCTGCAGTCAGAGGGTGTTAGCTAGGGATAGTCATTTATTTACAGCAGATGGCAAAGAATCATGAAAGGCATTCATAGTATGTTTTCTTTCTTTTAGAAGTGCTGTGTGATTTCTACTATTTATGTTAGTAAATACTAACTGCCTTTCCCTTATTGAATCACGTGCTCACCCATAATGCAGTTGGACTGTAGTATCCCAATCTGAGCCTACCCTGAAAAACAAACGTGGGAATGCCCAGTTACTAGTACTGTGTACACACTGGTTAACCCAGTTGAGGTGGTGTGACAATGACATTGGCGGAGCACAAAAGATCAGTACCAATCAGACTGACCATAGTGTTAATCATTTCACACCTACATTTATTAATGTACTCACTTTTTCGGTAAATACTGCAATCATGCTCATGCCAAACAGCTACAATAACAACCAGAGGCAAGATCATAAAACCAGTCCATTGGACGTCTAAGGGAAAAAGTAAATTAACCCTGCTTCTACTGATATGGTCAACGGTAGTGTGATGATAAATTCAAAGAAGATCCAAATCAGTTTCCTGATTATGCAAACATGTGCACACATTTGCATGATGACACATGATGCATAAGTAGTCACATGATTAAGACCTTGAGATGGACAAAATGTTCCCAAACCAAATGGTCACTGGGAACATTATGAGCCAATGCTATGAATATAATGTGCATTGAGTGATTTAATGACTGCAGTCAGAATGCACACAAGCACCAATCAAGACTGGTGAATCCTGCAGGCATACCACTCATCTATGTCTCTGCTTTTCATTACCTGCCCTGCTTCATGCAAGGGCAGCTGGACAGAACTGCCTACTGCCTCCGTAGAGCATCTCTGCAGGGCCCCCTCATGGTGGTCCCTCCTCCCCGCCGCTGCAAAACTACCCGTGGCCACTTTTAAACTTGTATCGGATGATTAGACTTGGGTTGCATCCCAGAACACCGCTCAGGCCCCGCAGGGATTCAGCAGGGAGCATCGCAGCCAATGCATAATTTCTCAAGATGGGGGGGCTCACACTGAGCCTGAGTCCCAGTCCAGCAAACATGTGAATAGTTAATAGAAAAACTAAATAAGAGACTACTGAGTAGGTGAGATTTCTCTGACGCTTTCAAATGGACTGACCAGTTAATTAAAGTAAATTCACATTATTGAATATAAAGCTGGTTAAAAAAAGAGGAATAAAACTCACCTTTCTGCTCCCCTCTCCTGATTCACCTGCTTTCTATACCCTACTGTCTTCTCCTTCATCTCCCTCATTCTCCATAAAGGGATGCTCAAGAATACACTGCAAATTCTCTCCTTGCAAACGTTTCCACATCTTAATTAAAGGTTTTATGGGTTTCCTAAGTTTCATTTTGTATTCCTCTTCAGTTATCTTATCTAAACACTATAATGGAAAGCAATTTTCTAAATCTGAAGAGAAAAACTGCATTTTTGAAACAACAACAGCAACAGCATAATGTTATGAAGATATTTGTGGGCCTCTCTATCTGCCAAATGAGGAGATTGCAGTCTCTTTCATCCAGTTCTAATCAACCCTGAACATGTGGGGAAACTAATCGTGTTTTTCTGTTTGCAAAACAGTGCCCGCTTCACCTCTGGATGGGACAGTATACTGGATAGAACAGATTATAACCTTAGCTGTACATCACAACAGGTCAAATACACAAAATGTGCATCTTTTATTTTTAATGGCTTATGAATATTTAGCTGCCAGGGTCACTAGGCAAAAAAATCCACAGTGGAAATCAATAAATTGTTTTTTTTAATGGAAACCTGGGTAAAGCATTTCACCAAAACTACTATAAATTACCCTGAACTTAATCTCTTGAGCACTCTGCCAGGGAGAAATAGCAGCAATTCCTGACAGCATTAAGTGTGTGTGAGTTTTTTAGGCACATGTGAATGGCTGCATATGTGTATTCTTAAGTGTCTGTTATGAACCTTTTGTTGTGCCTTTTTGCACCACTGACTGTTCTTTTTGTACAGACGTGTGTGCAGTGTATGACTTGATTCCAGGAGGATTTATGTGTACATTATGGGTTTATGCAACAAGAAAGGCAACTTTCATTCTGCCATACTCATAAATTTAATTTCTAAGTCAAGAAACATGAAACAGGAATTAAAAAACAGACTTTCACTGTGACTGGATATGTGCCAGCATACTTTCAGCCAATTTTTTTTCTCCTCAGCTTTTTTCTTTATCCAACAGTAAAGCGTTTTAACTGGGGGTGATTGTGCAGACCTATCTGCTGAGGGTTTTAGTGAGAGCAATGGTGTTGCCATGGTGCTCACACCCCTCTCTGTATTGTAAACAGGAGCCAGTGATTCCCTGTTGGTATGATTTTGCATGCAGGTTGGCGAGAGAAAGCTGTTGGCCCCCCAAATGCATTCCATCACCATCACCCTAAGGGTCCACTGCTGGAGCCTTATTTCGACACAGGGAGGAAAACAGGGACAGAGGAGTTTGGGGGTACAGAAAAGAGTGGGGATATTAGACCAGGGGGAAGGAAGGAGTTCAGAAGAATGTGTTGAGGTGGATGAGAGAAACAGTTGCAGAAACAGATGAGGAAGAGAATTAGGAGGAGGAAGAGCTCTAAGTGTACAGAAGCAATAAGAGTTTTAGTTTGAAAAATATATATTGAGATTAAATACTATTAAGGTATAGATGTCTGAATTTACCTACCAGATGTTGCTAAATGTTACCCTGGATGATTGCCCTACTGTTGCTTTCGGGGAGAAACGTGAGTATTCAAAAATCAGCCCAAGACAACTATAAGCAGCACAATCTAACATCAGAAGCTTCTCCAGGAAAATGTTATCTGAAATGTCCTCAGCAGTTAAGTGAGGCCCCATACGGACCCCTGGGTTAGTGATAGGGCCCATACTGATGAGTAGTCACGTTGCACTGTCAGTTCGAAGCAAGCTGGTATAGCTAAGAAGCTGGTGCCTTATCTTAGGCCTGATTTTTTTTATTTACTTTTTGGAGTCCAATCCTTTTATCTGTGATCTAACCTGCAATGACGAGATAAAGCTGTGCTGACTTTTCCATAAATGCAGTTATCAGAGCTGTACAAGCTCTCCAATGCCAATGAGAGCGGCAGAATGATCACTTAGCATTCAGTATGCATGCCTTCACCTGCGCTGCCCTGTGTTTCACACACTCTTGCCCACAGATACACAAACACACAAACAAGTGCACACATATACCTACAGTACATGAACTCATATACAAAGCAGCATGCACAAACACACTTTTCCACTTGTGTTGCTGTGTCTACAGGCTATTCACAGTAATAGCTTGGGCTTTCAGCCCTAAGTGTGTATTTTTTTTTCTGTTCCAATCATACAATAGCGCCTGCTGAGCTGGCAAGTAAGAATATAAAACAGCAAATGCAATTCCTGAGATCCGTCTGCACCAACACCAACTTGTAACATGAATTTTTCATAATTTGGTGTGGTAATATTACTTCATTAGAGTACTCAGTCAGCCATTCAATAAGCGTGGTCATTCTCTCTGCCAAGACTGGATCAGTGGTTGTATCAAAACAGCTCAATTCATTCTTTCCCCCTGCACTCACAAATACCCATGCATACACACTCATAGTATCTTGTTGTACATGCAAGGCGTCAATACATTATGAAGGCCATGCATGACATGGAGAAGACAGTCATTGGCAACATGTTGGGAATATTGTATTCATGCACAATCAAATATGTAAGATGAATCCAAAATGCCCACACAAACATAACCTCTTTCTCTCTCTCTCTCACACACAAACACACTCAGCCTTTCCAAATTTCTGTCTGTCTCTCTCAACCTGTCTCATTCACTACTCAACTTTCCACTCCTACTCAGATCAAAAGCTATCGGACATGTGAGTGATGTAGGTGAGAGGTGTGTGAAGGGGAACTGAATTATCACAACTGTGTAATCTATACAAATATTCCGAGCAGGTCTTACAGTCTGAGCCACTCCAATCTGGTATATTCATTACTTCACTTGCTTTGTAGCCTTATGTTTACTTGCAGCTGACAGCTGCTAGCTCTTTTGGTGGGTTGAGCCCGGTGTCCTGGTGGAGTCAGGAGAAAACACCATTTTCACCTGGCTGTTATTTATCTGTGGGATGAAAACATCACAAGTTGGGACATAGAGCTGAGCTGTAGCATCTAGCAGGTGTTGAAGACACGTGGTAAAGAAGCTGGTTATTTATTAATTTCTCTGGCTGGGAAAATATTTACATGTCTTGCAGGAGTATGTTGTTGTTGTTTGTGCCTGTGTAATCATCATTCACTGTGTATATATATATATATATATATTTATCTTTATAGGAAGCCATACGATAACAAGCAAGAACAAATTTCCACAAATGATATCCTAGATGTGATTTTCTTAGCATATTTATCACACTTAAATGGTCATCAGATCATCAAAAAATTAATATTACACAAAAATAACCAGAAAAATGCACTTTTTAAAATGATGATGTCATTCATTAAGTGAAAAAAGCTGTTCAAGCTTGCCTGGCCCTATGTAAAAAAGTAATTGCCCCTTAAACTTAATAACTGGTTGTGCCACCCTTGGCAGCAACAACTGCAATCAAGTGTTTGCGAAAAATGGCAATGAGGCTTTCACATCACTGTGGAGAAATGTTGGTCTTCTTTGCAGAATTGTTTTAATTCAGCCACATTGTAGGGTTTTTGACCGTGAACGGCCTGTTTAAGGTCATGCCACAGTATCTCAATGGAACTTAAGTCCTGACTTTGACTAGGCCACTCCAAAACCTTTTTTCCCTTAATAAATGAAATCATTATTTAAAAAACTGCATTTTGTATTTACTCAGGTTGTATTTGTGTTATATTAAAATTTGTTTGATGATCTGAATATTTTAAGTGTGACAAATATGCAAAGAAATAAAAAAATTAGGAAGGGGCAAATACTGTCACAGCACTGTATGTCAGGTTGTTTCCTTACAATAACAATAAATTCCTGGTATATATAATTAGTTTAGTTGTATGTGGGGGTTTTTTCGATTCAGAATTTGTTAAAGAATAAAAATAATCTAATGCACACATCTATTCTGACATGTTAAAATGCTACTGTTGTACAAAATAATCCTTATTATTACCACATATGCTAAGATAGCTTTTTTTCAGGGCAAACACGTTTGGCAAAGAAGTCCACCCCAAGCTGTTCTTGTGATATAACTATATATGTATACGTTTCAACAGGTCCTAATCCACATTACACGGGTTTTACATGAGATACACAGAGATTTGAGAAGATCAGCGTCTGTTCAGAGATGGGGACAGAAAAAAAATCTCTTTTCCTCCTTTTTGTTGGCATTGGGTGGTGCCGCAGACATTCTCATAATCTTTTTTTGCATGTTAATGTCAAATATATTGTGGTAAAGAGTCCCACATCGTTCTGTGCACATAAGCCCCAAATCCCTTATCACTGTTGTTGTCATATATGTTTAGCCCAGTGCTGTTTCTTGCCCAGCCCCCAGCCCATGTTATGTTTCCTGTTGTAATTATTTTATTTACAAGTCATGGGCCCACAAAAAGTGCTTCTATTGATCTTAGTCATGAGAATTCATCATGATGAGACATTACGTTCACTCCCTGACTAACCAGTCTGAGATGCAGCTCCATCGGCTGCCTCTGTGCCTGGTGGAGCCTACTGTCTCTGACTTCCCCCGACCTTCATCACGCCTAGCCCTACAGCACGCTGCACAGCTTCTGTTTGCCTCATGCTAAGATCCAAATCTGGCACAAGGCCGCTTAACAACAAGAAGCTTCTCCGCAGTAAAGCTTTATGTTGAGCAAGAAAATTAGGCTACAATCTGAGCATATAGAGACTCAGAAAGACTTCCTCCTTTTATCTTCACCAAATCCAATTCAAACTCACATCAGCTGTCTCAAGTACAATATCTGTAAAGCTATTTACTTACTTACTTACTTATTTTGATATTTTTCCCCAACATATTGCTAGAATGTTATGTTTTGAGCATGTAATAAGAAGCAAGAAAGAACCTTCCTTCAAATCCAAAGGTGAGTATTATCTGACAGAAAAGATGTGGTACATTCTTTACACCTATGAAGAGTCACAACATAAGAAACATTACTGTTTCTCCCCAACTGATGAACTAAATCTATAAGGAAATAAGAAGATTTGTTTTAGGGAGGAATTGTGTTCAGCAACCATGGCTGCCTGAGTCTTGGCCTCTGTCAACCTTATTGCTTTGGTCCTGTTTCCCAGCCCCTCTCCCTGCTCCATAATGATAAGATTTACTGGCATGTCCAAATGGGTAATCTTGTTTGTTCACTGTAGCTGTTTGGATTCTAACATCACCAGGAGAATTAAAGCCTCTGAATCACAGCAGGAGGTCAAGCAGGAAAAAAGGAAATGTAGTTTTCTATCTCTATTCTGCCTCTGTGTTGGTGTTCATTAGAGGACTAACAGCTGATATTATTTTCACTGCAGCTTACTCTTTTGTTAGTCTCACTCTGCATATCCTTCTCTTGCCTGAGCTTTTTAACTCTGCATCCCCTGCATGCATGGATGTGTTTAAATTGTGTGTGTTTAAAACTGAGAGAGCAAGAGAGAGGGAAAGTACAAGCATTATATGTTGTTTCCGTTTCTAAATGGTGCTGGTTCAACAGTCATGTTACAGAAGCAACTCTGACTTTTGGATTCCATGCCACTGATCCAACATCTAACCTGGAAATTTCTAAACTGCCACTAAATTATTTGATTGATCAGTTGGAAAAGCCCACCAGTATTTGGGCCAGAAGGGGCAACAGAGTTGACGGACTGTGGGAGAAGCAGGGAGGTGTGGCTTGTTACATGAGCATGCTTTCTCTCTCTCTGCAAAAGATCTTCAATTATAAGAGGCTTGTAATGCATTTGCATCCCCCATCAATCCTTCACCTCCATCCAGATAAGCGCAGGCCTTTACCACTTGGTCTTACAAGGGAAATCTGCAGACACTTGATCTCATGCCTTTTTTTTTTAACCACAAATCCGCTTTGGAGATATTTCTTTTACAGACATTTGACATACTGTATTGCAATCTGTGTTGCATTATGGACACTGTTTCTCTCACTCACAGACCCTAGAAGGTAAAGATCAGCCCACATCTTTGCTCATGGCCATCTAGCATGCTGTGTGTATAGGTTGAGCTTAATCTGTGATACAATTTCACTCCTTTCATGAAGCACAATTAAAACAATCCCAGATGTAATCTTGGGATTCAAACAGCAGTAATATGTAATGACCACAACGCAGATCTGACATAACAACGCACACATCATGCTGCAACAGAGTCCCCCACCGACAATCTCCCTCATCAGCAAAGCTGTTGACTAACAAAATCAATTCAGCAGCAAGAAAGAAACAAACCGCGTGGACAACACATCTTAGGTGACGGAGAGCTTTTATTTGCTCTCTTTCTCAAGTTCACCACCTAATAGATAAGACATCAAGATAGCCGCAGGGAATTGTTTGTGGTGGTGTGTGTGTGTCCTTGTGTGGGTGGATGGGTGGAGATAGAGGGGTGGGAGGCGGGATGGGGATGCAGGTTGTATGTGATTGCATCAGCCATAACACTGAATGTGGATTCCTGGATTTCACTCACGTATAGTGGGGCCATTGAAAGGAAACAGGTGGCAGAGTACGGTGGGGGTGAGGGAGGGGCTATTGTAATTAATGCTGCAGATGCTGCTTTCTGCAGCGCATCTGGGCAGTGCTCTCATTTCCAAAAATCTCCTCCAAATTCTCTGCAAATCCCTGCAGGGCTTCAGAATCTGTTGAAGCCTTTCTGTAACTTCTGTTTCTTGACCATCACCTATTACTCACTACTCTACTGTCTAACTTGTTCCAAACTCATATTTTCCTGCATCTAATACAGCATTATTTTTATTGACTCTGCTTTTTTCTATTTTTGCTGCCCCCCCCCAAAAAAAAGTCCCTTTATTCTCCAGGCCACCATGACCTCCACCTCCTTTTCCACTCAGCTCCTCACCCCTCCCAAACCCACACACCTTTGCATAGTTCAGCAGACCAATGGCATGTCTTTGTGCTGTCACAGTGGTAGGAAGCCCAGTCTCCTCTGATTACAGTGTGCTCAGGATTAGAGGGAATATGCTCTAACATATTCAGTCTGCTATTATGCTGATATCCACTGACTCTGCTTCACAGGAGCACCACAGTCAGGCCAGAACCACGCATTATTGTAAATGGCATGCAAAGCACCAGGTGGAATATGGCATCAAAACTGGCCAAATGGAACCACAGGGGGTGCAGTTCTGATTCAGCAGAAGGAAGGAAATACACTAACTTTGTATGGATTATGGTGTAAATGCTGGATCCTTTTACATAAAACATCCCAGCAATTTAGAGGGCCAGAGGAATACCGGAAATTCTATACCATATGTAATAGGATCTGCGCTTTCCACCCCTCTCATTTTGTAAAATTGCAACATGTGGTACTTTCACAAGGAAAAAAAATAGACACATTTTGGTCTAGATTCATTCACACATGAGGGGCACATTAAAATAAGGAGAAAGAATTCAACAATCTTCTGAATTTTCTCCTCTCTTATCTCCCTCAGCTCCACAAGCTCGGTGCCAATGGAACATTGGGGGGAAAAAGCATCTTTGCATAAAATAGCAAACGAGCAAAATCTAAAACAGTTGGTGAGGAACTCTAAATAATCACGGTGCTTTTGGAGATGAATGCATTAGCATAACTTAGTCCCAGAGAAGTAATCACTCGTCTCAGGGTGAGAACATCCCCTCTAGGCTCATCTCACTCCTGCTGCTTGTAGCCCCCTGAGTTCATCCTTGCCAGAATGACTGACCCCCTGAGACTGAGGGGTAGATAGGACACGTGGCGGAGAGGAACGACTTCCAGAACTCTACTGGTTTGTAGCAAAGTGCCTTTGGCAAGTAATAAAATCATACGCAAAGAAGGATAAATCTGTTACAAAACATCCTTTGCTCTGTCTTGTACAAATGGAGCTAAGACCAGGTCAGCATGCAGAGAGTCTACAAGTGAAGAGAGAAGCATCCAGACATAGTTAAGTATGTCATTGTTGCTATTGTTGCTGTGGCAAAACTGTGCATTTTAACAGGGAGTTGAGATGGATGGTTTTGATGCTTATTGTTTCTGTCTTGCATTTTAAACATATGAAACAAATGAAATTCTAAATGTAGTTAGAGTAAAATTAAGTTTGATTGATATGTAAAATATTGAAGTGGAAAATAACACGCCAGCCCTCTAGTGTGCTTTGAGTTACAGAAGAGATTCTCTTAAAATAGATAATATAGAATAGGAAAAAATACATAAGAAGAAACTGGTAAGTAAAAACTGTAAAATATGCATCCATTTACAGCTGAAATATCTAATTTATTTTCAGTGGTTGAACAGGCCCAATTTAACCACACCACCTGGACAGGAGCTAAATAGTGTTTAAGAGTGGCCATTTAAATTAAGTCTGCAACTAATAACTAATTGTCATGGTTCAGATGTCGACTCATCTAAGTAACAAGGAATATTTGTGAACAGCGTTGGAATGATTTAGGTCCACATACAAACAAACGATGCATTTATCAAATACATAAATAATAATCTTTATCTACATGCTTAGCATATTGACACCTACAGTGTTCTAGATAGAGCACTGGTTAAAAACAAAACAATAGGAAGCAACTTTCTGCATTGGCTCATTCACAGATTAGACAAAGTCAGCAGGCTATTGAACGACCAATAAGTGCAAAACTGAAGACATTACAGTTTTTTCCAGTTATTCAAAGCAGTGCAGACTCACACCCTGCTGAGTGTCTGTGTCTGTAAAACAGCAGCTTCAGAGGCAGAACAGGCAATGTGCAGTTCAACACCAAGACATGATAGCAAGGGGTTCAACACACAGTCAACAAGTACAAACATCGATAGTGACACAGAGGATGTGTTTGACTCACTCGTGTTATTTGATGACTTTATGCATCATTCTTTCTTTTCAGCTGCACTTGTTGCTCGGATGTTCATTTTTTTGTTTGGGTTGTTGCAGGAGCTCTTCATTTCCTCATGTGTCCATTGTGTTAACTTCACTAAATATTTACAAACGAAGCTAATGTCAATAGCAGTACTGAAAAATAAGTTTGTTGAAACAAGACTATCCTTCATGATGACTCCTCGCTGTTTGATACTTGATGGTGTTTGCATCATTTACCAGCGTCTCTCAGACTTTAGTAAAGGTGCAATATTGCGTTTGACCTCACGCAGATATTTGCTGTTTCACTCATTTCAGGACACTGGAAAATTGGGGAGACATAGCTACCACGCCGAAATAACCAGCGTTTGTTGTAACTAAAACTATGAAGTATATGATAAAATGGTACTGTCGTAGCCATTGTGGACAGAGGGGAGTCTTGGCTTGAGAGAAAACGTCACTGCATTTTGTGGGTTTTGCTGCTGAGGAACTACCAGAAATCAAGACGATGCTCCAGCTTTGTAGTAATGTATTAATATGAATTATAATTGCTTCTAGTGATAAAATCTGAAGCTAGCTGTTTGTATATGTGACAAGTTGCTTATTATGTTTATATTGTTTATTTATGTTAGTTGTGCTTTCTCCATATATTGTAGTAAGACCTCTATGTTAGAGGACCTACTAGTAATCAACATTCAATCAGCTTCAGACACCTTTATGCTCATTGTTTTATGGTCACTGACCAACAAATTCTTTCAGATTTCACTCAGGTAGGTGGAAGATTAACTGCCAATATACCTTTTTCATTAGATGGCAGATCAAAACAGAGTATAACTTTTTCCACAAAATGCAAAACTACTGGAGAATAGGGCCTTATCAGGGCTCATTGCTGAACATGTTTTTCCTCTCTACAAGTCAAAAATCACTAAAAGCATCTTCTAATGATTAAGGGGACATTCATCTCAACATGTTTTTGTCTTATTTTTATGCATTTTAAATGCGACTATTGCTACAAGCCAAGTGTCTTGCAGATACAGTCACAATGTTGTTCACAGACCTTGTCATTGACAGTTGTTGTCCTACTGCATGTAGAACAGTTGGTAGAGAGTAATTTTCCAAAACTGTTATCATAGATAGCATTTTTTATTTTTAAGAAATGTTGCTGTTGAGCATTTTGAATTTTCTTCATGCTTGGAGCACCACTGCCACTGAGTGCCCCATACAAGGGTTGATCTACAAAAAATATAGATGGAAGGGAAAAGGTTTTGAGAGTGCTGTGTCTTTATACCTTTGTGTTCATGTGGGTAATGGTAACAAAAAAAATCCCTACTGCCTTTTATTTAGATTCCAAAGAATCAGAAGGAGGCTAAAAGTGAACATTTCCACAGGAGCTCCAGTCTTAGAGAATACAAAGCTCATTCACAACAGACAGAGGGCCTTGTGTATTTCAGTGTCAGGGAAAAAAGTGCACATTAGCATAGTCTTACAGATTTTCCCTAAAGTGGCACATATGGATGTGTCTTATAAAATGCTGCCACTTCTGTCGTCAGTGTTCTGAATGCTGTATGTCTGTCATTGTGGCATAATGATGCACTGCCTTTACTTCTTATGTTAACTGATGCATTAGCAAAAAAACTGCATATGTTTACAGTAAATGTGGCGGTATGTTGTGGCTTATCTTTTATTTTCACATTACATCAGCCACATTCATCTCACCTCTGTTACTTTGCTTTTATTCTGTGATATTGCTGCTTTAATCTTCTTTAATCAGAAACAAACCTTGTTTGAACAGTGTTTTGATAAAACAGAAAAGGTTTGACTTGCTGTGGGTTTTCAAGTGTCACAGGCTTTTTCACCATGGGGGATCTTCCATGTTGATTGGTTGGTGGATTCAAGGTCTGAAGCCAGCAAATCTCTGAAAGTCACACATGCACACAATAACATGGCTGCAGAAGCAACCAACTATGCACACACACACACACACACCAAAAGATTAGCAGTATAAAGAAATCTACTCAATAGCCATTTTACTGTGTCAACTTTTTCTGTGATGAAATGGGAAACAAAGGCTGTAGAGCTGTGTACACTAGAATCTCTGTCCAACATTCCCAGTTTTAACTACAGAACTTGCTGGCATCATTGGTAGTTGGCCTCTCAGTATGGTGACCATAATTTTATGTGTGTTTGTGTGTGCATTTGTGTGTCTGAACTGTCTGTTTGCCTGTGCTCATGTCTGTGCATTGGTTTTGTGCATGAGTTTGGCTGTGATTAGGATCAGGATGGAAATATGTGTTGGCTTACTGACTTGCTGGCAAGATCTAAATGAGAGCAAATAAAAGGAGGACAGGAATAGAAGTTGGGGGTGGAATGGACCCTGGTTTAGATAAAGGCAGTGACAGCCAATTCTCCATGTGTGTGTCAAACCTCTGATGTTACAGGTGTTATTGTTTAATCCATCCGCTTTCTGCAGCCGCCAGTTGCTAATGGGTCACCCACTCTCTCCTTGCTCCGTGCATGTATGTGTAAGTCTGTGTGTTTCTCTGCTCTATCGTTTCTGTTTCCTCCAGCCTGAGTAAATGTCAGAGCAAGCTGCTGCTCTTCCCAGACCACGCCGTGGGAGACAGACCAACCTCATCGCCTTGGCAACCCTCTGTTCTGGCTCAAAGAAAGAGGCAAGGATGAAGAAGAAAGGAACTTTTATGCCTATGAAGCCCCACTAGTTTTTTCATCCCCCCTCGTCCTTGTGTATTGTAGCCCAGATCTGAACCATGTGGCCAAGGTCCCAGGCTTCACTGTGACTACAGAAGAGAAAGAGAGCATTTACTAAGTAGGTGGCGAGGGATTTCAAAAAGTCAGTTAGAAAATGAAAATAAGACAATGTAAAAATATTGACAATAAGTATCACAGACATTGCTCTTTGATGTATACTTGATACATTAATAAAAATAAAGGGGAAAAAAACATGCTTTTCAATTCTGACATTTTTCATAGGAAGTAAAGAAAACTTCACTAGAATTACTAGCAAGGCAAAGAAATGGCACTATTAGATTTCCCAGAATGTTTCCTTGACTCAGAGCCATTGTATTTGGTTTCAATTTATACCAGCAGGAGACTGCCTGATACCTTTCTTCTCTGGTAATGGCTTTCTTCTGCAAGCAGACTTGTCACCTCTAACAAGAAGTGTACCTTGAGGGATTTCAGTGGTCATAAGGAGTAGTCGTAGGAGCCTGGCCAAAGACTGTCACTCATATCCAGAGTAAAGACTATTTTTTTGTGACAGCACAATTGGTTGTGGCACTAAGTTGAGTTGCTGAAATGACAGCATTTAGCTATTACCCTCCCTGAGGGAGAGGCCCGAGACTGTGGGAGAGACAAAAATTGAGAGAGGGGAAGGATAAAATTGTGGTAGTGGTGGTGGTCAGAAGTGAGGAACCATCTGGTTGTAGGTGAGGGACCATATTTAACACATGCAGAAACACTATATTGTGTTTTATGCGTGCAGGTTTCTGTCTAGAAATGTCCCACTGTAAATCTCTTCATTTTTTCCTGCATTTTTTTTCTCTAAATCTGCATATTTACAATTAAAAAAAAGAAAGCACACATGCAGAGCATAATCTTTAACTTGTCTGATGCATCTTGTCTGATCTAATAATGTAGATTTATTTATCTGTGTGTGTTACTGTTTTATCAATTCCTCTCTCTCTCTCTCTCTCATGGTTGCATTAGAAGCAGCAGGAAAGATTGCTTTTGACACTCAAAGGTACTCACATGTGTCCTTTTGTGTGACCCGTTCCTTCTCACCCACGCTAACTTCTTTGTAGGGAGTTATATCACAGTAAGACTGTAGCTATGGAGAGCAAAGACTGCAATCTGTGCCCTTCACCTTTTCCATGCTTATATCTTATTCACATTTTTTCAGTTTGTGTGCTTGTATAGCTGTGAAAAAATTTCATGGATGCAGTATAATGCTCTCCAGTATGTACACAATTGCACAGATGAGTAGATGAGTGCCTGTAAATGTGAACATTCATCTGCTGGTGTTTGTACAGGGAAGGGCTGTTTTGCCAGTTATGATCAGCGATTACATATATGTGATTTCATGTTAACTCATTAGATCTAATATGTACATGGAGTGGAGTTGGTACGTGTGGTAGCTGTAGCTGTAGGTGTGTCTGACAGGATTTTCATGTGAGATTCCCTGTTTTTGGTGCTCTAGATTATATGAATTTTTTGGAAGGTGTGTCCATGCATGTATTTCTGCGAGCATGTGCACTGTGTGTGTGTGTGTGTCTGTATCGACAATGTGTATACATAATAGTGTTTTCTGCTTGGTTGGATGTGCCGGTGTCTGCCTGTGTTCACGTTGCACAGGACCCCAGCACCTCTGTGAGACTCATGTCTTTCAGGTCTCCTGTTCAGTTCCCTCTCAAATCTGGGTCAAAGGATAAAAAGAATAACCCCTATCCAATGTGACACACACATGTTGGCCTCTCTGAAAAATTTCTTTTGGAAATTTGAGTGGAACAAAGTAGCATCTTTTAAAATGTACATTATATAGCAGCAGACACTACAGACTGTCCTATACCTAGATCCTGTCACTTCTGTCTATTAACCACAGTTATTCACAGCACCAGTTTCTCATTGAGTCCTTTCCCATCTTCTTTCCTTTGTCTCCTCCGGTTTGTTTCCGTACATTTCACAGTTGACATTGCGTCGACTGGATGAGAATGCTGGATTTGCAAGTCGGCAGCAAGTCGATTAGGAATGCATTGTGGCTCAGTGTCTCCTGGAATCTGTGTGTCTGTCTCTCCAATTCTCTCTCAGTCCTTCTTGCTCTCCCTCAAGAAGAGTTTCCTTCTCTCACTCACTAAGCCTCTCCAACAATATTGATGCTCTGGACCAGCTTCAACCCTCAGAGGAGGAAGGAGCCATGCTCAGGCATTTGCGCGTGTCAATGTGTGTGCAGGCATTCATGTGTGTGTGGCAGTTAGGGGAGATAGTCTTTGCCAAAAAACAGAGTGAGCATCCTCAGTCCCCTGTGTTTCTGAGCAGTGGCTGTCATTGAGGTCTTTTCATTCTCTAGTAAAAAAAAAAAAGGCTGGGGGAAGCAGGGAATTGTTCCTGCGCTGGGACACCCTGCCTCTCTCATAACTTCAGCCCTGTGGGCGTCAGGCATGGAGCAGGGCAGTGTGTGTGGAGGATGTTAAGACCTACTGCCTGTCATAGATAAAGGCTGCAGACCTCCTACTAACCTCCTACTAGCAGTGGGACACAACCATCTGGGGGGACCACTTGCAGTGTATTATCCATGCATCCCCTGGCTGTGCAGCCTTGTATTCACACATACACAGCATCTTTAGAAATCTGTGTGGGGCCAGAGAGGATCCTGACAGATTGATGGAGAAGTCCTCTTGGCACACTTTTTGTCTCCAACAACTTTTAAAAAAATTGTTCTACACAGAGACCCTCCCCATTACTTCCAACAGTCTGAACATTCTCTGCCATCTCCTTTTCTTCATCCTGCTCAGTCAGAGCAGCACATTGTTCCTGAACCTTAACCTCTTAATGGAAAAGGGGTGTAACTCATGTCATTGTGTGAAAAGCCATCAGTGCCTGACAGTGTATAATGACAGAAAGGTGGTTTTCTCTGTCAGCCAGCATGTTACATTGGACAGAAGGAAGTTAAGGTCTATGCAGCCAAATAATGTTTTTCTATGCACTAGCAGATCTTTTTTATTTTATTTTAAATAATGACCCAAACTGGAAATGTAATGTAAATATGTAAATTTCAAAAACCATCCATATTAAGTGACAAAATGATCAACTTCACATTTTTCACTGAATAGATTTAGAAATGTTAACCCGTTAGATTTTTCCTCTCCAACGACTCAGGTGCTGATCTCCTTCTATCCTTACCAGCGGAACCATGAGGAGTGAGACATGAAGCTATCCTGGGAAATTACCCTGTCGACAGACGGCATACTGAGACTTCGTTAGCACGGCCACCCAACCTAGTGCCTCTCCAGCCTGATCGAACAGAGCAACTCTCCATGACAGACTGAACAAAGCAGAATCACAGGGATGATAAAGAATAGAAGTTTTTTCTTCTTCTTGTGATTCAATTGCTGCAGATCCATCAATACCCATGTGGCTTTGTGTGTTCATGTATTTGCACCTATGAGTGTGCGCAAGTGTCAAAGTGTGTTCCTCTTTATTATTATGTATATTTATGTTTATTCTGTGTGTATGTGCATATCCTTATGTGCATATTTTAGATGTAAATTTGATTATGTGCTTACAATGCACCTGTATATATATATATCCACATTCACATATACCATATAATATATATCCTTGTTTGGGAGTTTGTATTCATGCAAATATTTGTGCGTTTATATGTGCATGTGCATTTCTCTCTATCTATGTGTGTTTCTTTATGTGCTTCAAGCAGTGAAGAATGTCTGTGTTGAGGAGAAAGAAGAAGCAGAGGTGTAAGTCAGAGACTGCAAGTAAACAACCTGCAGTAGCTTCAGTAAGTGTCAGTCTTCCTGCCTCCACTGCCTTTCTCCTTTACTTTTCATTTCTGCGCTTAAACAAACATACACAGTGATTGCACTTGTTCAGCAAACTTCTGGGCTTTGCATCTCTGCTAAGCTTTTTGTGCCTAAATTGATAATTGAATTGACTATCGCCATGTAATCAATTAGGGTGTTCATCCCCGGCTCTGAATCAAACAATTAATTGGCTTGTGCCACTGAGAGGCTGAGATGGAGAGCAGGCTGGTGCAGGAGGGACTGTTGGATTACTACAGATGGGCTGTCAGACCTATTTGCATTGTGTTTGACTTTAAGTCCTTGATTGCTTTTCTGGTTCAGAAATTGCTTGGGTATGAGCAGCACACAGGCTGGGATTGGACCTTGGTGGCAAATCCTACCTAGTGAAGAGGGCAGGGGTAGATATAGAGCATGCACAGTGGGTTATCTCGCCATTTTGATCACAATCGTTCAGACAGATGCATGCAGGTTTCTCTTTCATTAAACATCCTTTGTCATATTTTACTCAGTGTCCGGAAGAATTCTTTGCCACCTGCAGTCAGCACTGCTTTGTCTGAGCACACAGAAAGCAAAGCATTTCAAGTCCAAACAACCCTGCAGTATTGATCCACCCCACACCTTATTCCATTTTGTTCTCTAAAACATGCCTTTTCACTTGGTTGACTTCTATTCAAAGCTATCCAGTGAAACCTATGTCAATGGGGAAGCTTGACTTCATTCCATAGCTCTGGAAGCCACCTGGGGGCTAAGCATAGGCTGCTAGACCATGACAGGCAGGGGGCTAATAGGCCAGATAGGATTGGATAAAAGAAGGGGGGGTGGGGCAGTTGGAATCTGTTGTAAAAAACTTTTAAGACCAGGACACCGCCATCTGCTTTTGTGGTGATGAGCATCAAAGCCTGAAGGAGCCCTGTTGGGTCCCTCTTTCAGATGGCCGTCCTACATATGGGTTTCATATTTCACCAGGACAGACAGTCGGTAAGGCCCATTGGGCCACAGCCGAGGCCGCTATTCTGTCTCTCTGCATGGTTTCCAGGCTTTGAGAAGAGCAGTGAGATTACTTTTATTTCTCCTGAGAAGTGTAGCTAATAAATGACCAGGCTTGACCCAGAGGATTTGGGCCTGCGCCCCCACTTCACTAAATGGAGATATGGAAGAAGAGGGACTCTGTGGGCATGTTACTGTTAAGAAAAATGTTAGAGAAATGGGTCAGCGCATGACTGCAATGACATGCTCCCAGGGTGATTAATTATTTAAGTGACTAATACTACATTTGCCTGACAGCACCAAGGGCTTTAGTCCACATTGGTGGCACTATAACAATAATCAGCTCTGTTGCATCTTTTATATATATCTATGCCTCTTCACTTCTCCCTGTTTTCCGGACTTCCTGTTGATTTCCACTCTGTTATTTTGCCCTTACAGATTTCTTTTTTCCTCCTCTGTCTTTCCCACTTGATAAACACAGACCTCATTATCTAATAATGCCTTTTCACTCATTCTCCCTATCTATGTCCTCCTTCCGATGCCTCTTTCACTCTTTCAGCCCCTTCTCTTGTTTCCCCTCTGTCAGTAGCATAGCCTATAACTGTATAAGGGAGACTGGGGGAATAAGCGCTCTTCTTGATGAGAAATGTAAAGGCCAGACACATATAATATCAGTGCTGATGGAAACCAGCCACTCTTGTCTAACTCTACTTCTCCTTTGCCTTTTGCTAGACTTTGCCTGCCTCACGGTAGCATATGGCATTCTCTTAGACTGCTGGACTTGTTGGCCTCCCACACAACAGTACTGTGCATCCATCTCTCCCTCACTCACAGCTCCTTCATGTGCTCTCCAGCAGTTATTTTCTCCCGTACCCCTCTCCCCTGATACTGTGCAGAGCCCCATCCCTCCACATTCTATTTCACACAGCCACACTTCAGTGACGTTCACTGCAGAGATGGCTCAGGTCTGGCAGTTGGCGAGAGGAGGGCGGTCGAGTCTGGAAGGCACAGTCATTAGTTAAATATTAGCCAGACTGTGCTCTACTCCCCCAACACATTCGGGAGGGGTGTGAGAGTCATAGCCTTCCAAAACAATGGGCCATAATGGGAATGGCATAATGGCTTTGTGCCCTTATGCACAGATATATGTGCACACACGCATATGCACACAAATCTCCCATCCTTCCAAACTCACACAGATGGTATTCTCTTATATATCTTGTACATAAGGCATGGTACATCATACCCTTTGAGAGATGTGTTAACTCTACCAAGGTACGAGCAGAAGGTGTAAAGAATGAAGGTGAGAGTAGCGAACAACAATACACAATGCCCATAGTTACACAGTTCTACAAAGGAAAACATGACCAGATATAGTGGATACGTGTTGTGTCTGCTGATGTATAAATCCTGAGGTGAGGACAAAAAGTTAGTTCCCACAGTAAAGCTGAACAGATGGTTAGACACAGTGAAAGTTGTATAAACACTATTATACAGCACATTTTTCTTGTCTGGTAAAATTTCCAGTCAAGAAGCTCATGACTACATAGAGATAGATAGGGCTTAGTTGGATATTTCTGAGAAATCTTTAAATTACAGTTGGGCAGGCAGTTGTTTTATCTGTCTGATGTGAGGTTTCTGTGTAGGCAGTAAGAAATGGTTCTATCAAATGATTGGCCTGAATCGCAAAAAGTTGTAAAGATAGAGAGGAGGATTTTGTATATAGCTTGTTTTGTCTCTGGATGAACATAGTGGTTATAATGAGAACATTCTAGATGCCATACCTAGCAGAGTTTGAGGTGTTGTTAGGTGTGATGCTTTGTCCTTGTGTTTCACTGAGTGTCTCCAATACATGGTGTGGGAGCCACAGGATGCAAGCATGTGGTGCTTTGGATTCATGCTGTTTGTGTGGTGAAGGGTGTGTGGAATTCATGCTGTGAGACTCAGAGATCATCTCTGCTCTGCCCAGGAAGCCTCTGGTCAGACAACAGCTATCTCAGCATACTCCTTCTATTCTCATTTTTCCTCTCACTTCCTCCTCCTATACTCTTTTTGCTTACCACCTCTATATTGTCTTAACTTTAACTGAGAAGAGAAGATTCAACATGTGGAAAAAACATAAACCGTACCACAAGTTTAAAAAATTATGCACTTTATAACATGAAATAAAAAAAGTTGAAAACTGAAATAATAAAGTAAAATAACTGTTGTCCCTTTATGGAACAGGTACTTCAGTCTTAAGTTTCAAACCCCATTCCAATAGGATTTTCATCTCAGCTGCCTTTTTATTTATGTACTGTAATTTTCGTATAATGTCCATCATGTGGTACTCCACTCTTCAGGTAACTTAAAGCAGATGAGGTTGAAATTGGAAACAGTGTTATTTATAACGTAGTTGTCCAAAGTCAATGCTTTTTTTCTTGCTGCACCTATGAAATCCCCTCATGTCTTTTTATTTTCTTTTTGACAAGAGAGAGGTGGCTGAGGTCAGATATTTGAGCTAGTAACAAAACAGACCACTTACATTTGCTGAATTTGAGTACCAAAGTGAGCAATAAATACACTCCTGAAGCTACAAATTCACCCACTTCCTTGTACTGATTGGAACCTGACACTAATAAATAGATAGATAGATAGATAGATAGATAGATAGATAGATAGATAGATAGATAGATAGATAGATAGATAGATAGA
>JAUMHL010000009.1:13711733-13756540 GCA_032362345.1 Sandelia bainsii | reverse complement strand
TAGATAGATAGATAGATAGATAGATAGATAGATAGATAGATAGATAGATAGATAGATAGATAGATAGATAGACAGATCAGTGAACTTTAACTTCCATTGCCACACCCAGATGTTTCCAGCTTTTCTCTTTATCGTTCCCTTGAATCACAACAGAGTGAACTGGGCAGGCACAGGTGTAAGCAATTAGTCGGACTGAGTAATGCACTCGCCTGCTCTCAGTTCTATGCTCTCTTGGGTCCCAGACGGGGTCCATTGGGCAGGCTACAGTGCAATTAGTTCAATTTGGTAGCGTTGATTCACCTAGCAGCAGCCTCCCCAATGCACATTCATGCTACAATAAAACAGCCCTATAAAGCAGGGCTAATCCTCACTTTGCTACAGAAGTTCTGCTTAGCATTCAAAGAATCTACAGTGTCAGCCATATATTATGGGATAGTAATAGACTTTGTAGCAAAATCACAGGATTCCCACCTTTGTCACATCAATGTGAATGTCTGTTGACTCCATGAATATGTATGTTAAAGTATTTGGCATGTCTGCGTAAGGGTCTACAATATCCCATGTTTGAGCATATACTGCAGTATTTGTGCCAAAAAGGTGGTGCTGATACATTGTTACTCCATTCTCAGTAATTGAGGTGCAGTCCCTTTCCCATATGGCAGATATTTGCCATGAACACATGCACACACACTCACAGCATTTCCATACACACATGTTCAGAACCCTTTAATCAATTAGTCTTTGGATTGCATGGGACTGTCAGCTGGTAGCACTCATGAACTCCCACCACCCCCCACCCTGTCGCCTCCGTTCCTCTCTCTTTTTCCCACACAGGCAGATTGCACAAAATCTCCAATCCTGCTCCCAGTATTCCCTGACACACTGAATACTGTCTATGTGCAATATGTAGATTGATGCTAACTCTACTGACAAAAAGTAAAAATAGAATCAACAGATTAAGCAGAGAAAGATAAATATATGCAATATATAAAGTTGATTTTGTTTATTGAGACAGTGTTAAAATAATATTTCTTGCATGTGTGGTCCCTTAACATGCATATACCTCCACTTGTGGTTTCAACTGACTGTAAATAGACCCTAATCACCCAACCAACCATTCTCACCAATGTGTGAGATCAGGAATGCATAGACACATTCATTCAGCCCAAAATGTTCTTTACTTTTTGCAGTGTTTATCCATCCTGCGCACTCATTTAAATAACCCTGATTACTTTCTTTCTACTTTATTTCAACGTGTATATGTATCTGCTGGTGTGTGTATATGTGGGAGCATACATTTGTGTGTGGGAGAGGGGAGAGAGACCGGTTACAGAGGTAATGTGGTGTGCCTTGGGTCTTTTAATTTTAGTTGATTATGACAGTATGTGCAGCCAGGCTTATTTGTTATTATACCATAAACTCTGTTTATTTTAATAAGGCTTATAATGAACGGCACCACTCCTGAATTCAGGAAAGTGCACTGATTGCGATTTCAGGTTTTTCTCCCTGTTTTGTCAAAGGGTGTGTGCTGGGAAGTAGTGGAGGGGTCTCAGGACTGATTTGTGTTAAAATAAAATTAAAATTAAAACATTCATGTGCTGGAAGTGAATCATTGCATGTCTGTGCTTGTTATTCTTCATTAAAAAAATTGGCACTGTGCTTCAACAGTTTACGTAGAAGCACATACAGAGCAAAACAGTGCAGTCATTAGTCAAAAGTAATTTAATCCACAAATTGTTTACCTTTAGTCCATTTTCAGTCTTGACAGATTTCTTTAGGACCTGTCAAGATAATCAGAAATACGAAATAAAGACTTCTAATCAAATTATACTGTATGTTATCTATCAGATCCCCTAATGGTATTTAGAGTCCCTTCAAAATCAGATCAGGCTCCAATGTTGTGTAAGATTGCAGACAATGTTCAGTGAAACTTTAATCAGCTCATTCTCCTTTGTCTTTGCTGGTTTTTGCACACTTTTGCAATTAAGCAAGAATTTCTTTTGAAGTTGATTGCCCCCTTCTCTCTCATTGCTTTTGTCTGTAGTTATTCAAATGAGAGCATAGCGACCTGGCATACCACCCTGCATTGTGTCTACTGATTTTATACAACTGCTATAGAGCATAAACAAAGACTGTTTAATTAGGTGTCTTTCACTTTATTAGTCCTTAACTCATACTTAACACACATGCATACACACATACCCGCCACACACCAGTATCCCTCTCGAATACACACTTGCCTGTGTTATAGTCTTAACTTATTGAATAATGAGGCTCTTGCTCAGCTTGAACAAAGAATAGTGCAATGAGGACCAACTGTGTGTGTGTTCAGTGTATGTTGTTGTGTTTGTGTGTATATGTGTATCTTTTTGGATGCTTACAAGGGGAAAGAGCTTGTTAAGAAAAATGTTTTCTTGGCCAGAAAACAACAGCTTTTTGCTAACTGGCCTTTTTGTCAGGATAACAAAGAGGAGAGGAAATGTGCAACATTTAAATTCTTAAACTGGTGAAACCACCTCCATCTCTAAACATGCAGGCACATGTACTGGTGTCCTTTGTTTTAACTGCTTGAGTTTCTCTAACTTTCCTCACTCCTTTGTCCCTTTGACAACTTTGGCCCAGTAGACTCTTTAGGGTGGTCACCATGGAGACATACCCTCAAGTGGTGTGGGAGTGGTACAGGTCAGGGGAAGTCAAACCAAGGGACTGTTTTGGCAACCCGAGCACGCTTCATTAGGCCTTTTGGCTTGGGGTTCATTAAAACTGCAGGAGAAGACATTCCAGGAGACTCTATTAAACAGGCAGTCTTGTGACACGCTGTCAGGCCAACAGATTTCAAGCATCTTGTGTTAAACTGTAGGGCTCCCCCCTTTCCTCCCTTCAGCACCTCTGACACACACAAAACACAAAGGGACACACACACAAATACACCAAACATACTTACACACACAAACAACATGTGTAGTCTTCATATACACGTGCACAAACACATTTGTAATCACATGCACACACACGTACACGACTCTCTCCTTTTTCTACAGCACTCCCGCCATGCTCTTCCCTGTGCCTTCCTTCACACAATAGCCTCCATCTGTTGGCCCATTCAACTTTCCCTGGCGGTACTCTGGGGGGGGTGGATGGAGCCACAGCCACCCTACCATTGGTCCTGTGAGACCTTCAGATCAAAATAGATACTCAGAAGGAGGCCATTCGAAAGAAAGAGGGAGTGGTAGAATGCCTTGGGAGTAAACTTTTTATGAGGAATGAAGTGTTACAGAGGTAGGGGTGGTTAAGGGTTATAAGATGATTAGGACAGGGTGACAGGGTGGGAGGTATAGCTGTGTGGGTGGGAATAGTGATAGAAGGCACAGGGGAAAATAAAAGAAAGACAAATGCAACTATAGCAGTCCATATTTTCAGTCTGAATCATGTGCTAGAGAAAGTGGATAAAATCACTTAGAGAATCCTATTAGATTGAGCCACATGATATACAGTAAGTACATCAAAACACTTTGGTTAGATCAAAATGCAAGCCATAGCACTTTGGAGAGAGACTGTCAGATCAGTGCTTTTAGCTGTCTGCTGTTTAAGCAGGTATAACTAGATTATCCATATGTTTTGGTTGGCAAGCCTTATCATGTAGGCTCTATGGTTGGTCAGTTCAAACTGGGCAGATTACAGTTCACATAGAAGAGGTTTAGCCTCGTTTGGAGCGCTGATATGTTAATTAAAGTGGATTTTCTGAAAATGGGACGGGCAGGAGGCAAACTCCATTTCAACAAAGCCATAAGCCCATCTATTGGCAGAGGTGTATGTGGGCCTGATTGGGTGTTTTCTAATGTCTGTGTGTTCTTGTACTGCTATCCCTGTGAGAACCACTTTGAGCCTTTCAGAATGGGTGTGAGGTGAGGTCATTTTAGCCTGTGATCAGTTTAGCAAGAGTCTTGCTTATAAAGGTAAAGGGATACACAACATTCCTGTTTCTGTATGGTAAATGGCATAACACTGTCACAGTTTCAGGCATTTGCTGTGCAAATGAAGTAAGTAAAGGAAAGTTTTAAGTAAAACATGTAAGACTAGATTTGGTTTTCTGCAGCATATAGTGCTACATATTACAATTCCTTGACCATTATCAAATACCTGCACTGCATTGCACTTTTGGTCCTGTTATGTTATGAGATGGCTTGGCCTGTTTGTATAGGTCAATCTACAGTAGACTATTGACAACCTTTCTTGGCCTGGTGCATTCAGCCAGCACAGCTAAAATAAACGTTGGTCAGTTTTATGTGATGGGTAAAGTCATGAGATACACTAGCAGGTGGCCAGGTGTTTTCTCTACAGGGACATAGACAGACAACCTCTTATATAGATTACATTTTGGTTTATGGTTTACTGAGTTTGTTGAATGCAGAATGAGGTTGCTGGAATAAAGGCCAGAATATAGGAATTTTTACTTGCAGCTGAACATGTAGGCTAAGAAAAATATTTCAACTCTAGCTAGAGTGGGAAGAGAGGGTACAGTACCAGACCTCCTTCCATGATAAAAAAAATCCCATTGTTCTGAGGTAAAAATTGCAAAAACTACACCTCTCTGGCAATGCTAATGCTGTGAGGGAGAGGTAAGTGATGGCAGACCTTGGCTCACAGTTGTTAAAGCTTTAGTGGCAAAAGTTTGGTAGAAGAATGAATCTAATCAATATAGGTCATTTTATAGAAGAAACAGAATTGCTACGCATAGGTATGTATGCGTGTGTGTGCGTGTGTGGGGGGGATATAAATCAGATTATGTGAGTACATGTGCAGTGTATGTGGGTGTATTTTTGGAAAGCAGAACATAAATAATAGAACACAAGGGTTTTGTTATTAAAGTGGTATTTTATTGCCTAATAGCTTTTGTTAAAGGGTTCCTTTGGATTCATTCAGCATTGTTTCTTTCCATGCCTTGTTTTTGCCCCCATTTTTAGCTCGCCCAGATTTAGCTCAGTTTCATCCTCTAATCCTTCTGTTTTGTTAGTGACACTGGGAGAACAGCCTGGGCTGTGTGGCTCAGCCCTGCCTGTCAAAGCCTATAACATCTCTCACCAGGATCAGGTTATTGCCTGAGCTCCATGTATCTTTATATTGAATTGCTTGTGATAGGAAGTTGTAGTACTGTGACTGTGTTTGTGCGCACACGTGTGTGTGTGTGCGTGTGTCCATGCACATATGTTTGTGCATGCATGTCTTGTACATGGATGAGGTGGCTCTGAATAAGTGAACGAGACACACAAGCGTGCATATAACGCTTGTCTTTTCTGACCTTAAATTTCAATATTGTCCCCTTGTGTCACTTCATCCCTTCCTCCCCCACTCCTCACCAAGATCTCCGCTTTGCTCTGCATTCGTTCATTACCACAGTGAGGTGATAGATGGGGCAGTGGAGATGACGAACGTTAAAGGTTGTGGGCCGTGGACGGACAGCTCGGCATGAATATCAGTGGCACAGAGTAAGTGCTGGGAATTGGATGAGTGAGAGCAGGGGAGCTGTCAGCACTGTCCCTCCCATGCATTTTCACTCAGCTGGATTGAGTCTTATTATCTGACCCTACTCCTCTTCCCTCACTGACCTAAAAATATTGTTTTAGTGATCTTGTCCAGCCTCTGACCTCATGATTTCACACAGGAATCTGTTAGATAAAGAGTTGCACTTTACCAAAGAAGTCCGTAATCTTTAGTTTTTCTTGCCTCTGCCTAAGCCTTAATGTGAGCATATGCCCTACCAGCAATTTAGTGATATTTATTTATACAGCCTGTCTCAATGTTGCTGCAATTGAATAAGCATGATTCAGTCATCAGTTATATCCCTGTATCTAATGCTGTTTATTAGTCTGTTGAGAATTTTATCTAATACAAAACCTCTTGCATTTGCTCACTACTCAGTTACGTTGGGCTCTACCTAGACAAAGATCTCTATTAAACCTCATCAACATGATCCCATTTGATTGGACAAATGTGTTTTTTTGTCATTAATTGCAGAGTCTAAGTTGCAATATTAGTGAATTAATATGGTTATGTAGGAGCTTGTTAGGCAGCTGAGGTAAATGGGGGAGATTTGGGAAATAATCCCTCCCCAATCTGGACCCCACAGCTGGTTGTCTCAAGCCTCTCCATCCTTACATATACACAACATGTGTGCAGACAGACAGCTCTGAACTCCTTATTGCTGCCAAACATGCATGGAACACAGGGATGGAGACTGAAGGGGAATGGCAAAGAGTGTGTCTGTGTGTTTAATGGGGTTTTTCCAAATCCGTCTTAACCCCGATACATGTCTTTCCACATGCTTCACCATCACTTGGCCCACAGGTCACCCAGAGACAGCAACTTGAGAATTGTCTCTCACACACTTGCCAGCAGTGGGACAAGGTTCATGTCCCTATTCAGACTTCATCACTACAACAGGCTTTGGAGAAAATGTTGCTGAAGGGGATTAAGCAACTATCTATGCTGTCAGACTGTTGAAAGTCCTCTTATCTCTGTTTGCGACTGTTATTAGAGTGATGCCTGTAATTGTCATTTCCAGTTTCTGCCTGTTAAATGTACTTCTCCTGTGGTCAACTGGGAGCCAGATTGGCCGGGGAAAAAAAAACATGTTGACCTTGTCTACAGATTTAGAACACAGAAGCATCACTGATATGGCAGCTGTACTGTGGCAGGCAACAGAAGCTGGGGCTCCAATCAGATCATCAGGTCAGATGGCTGTAGTTAATGCCGAGGCTCAGTGAATGTGGATGTATTACTCTGCAGCTCAAGGCACAAAGACTATTTTGCAGGCCTTTGTTGGAGCCCTCAGGAGTCTTAAAGGGTTACCGAGGCCCTTTATATTAAATTAACATCTTCCTAAGAACTGCAGATGCTGAACTAGTTAAATCTTCTTGGTGTGTATCTCATATTGGGTGTTTCTAAACTGTTAGCTACTAACTCCCAGCTGCCGTAGTCATTTTGTAATTAAGCATTTTTTCTTTATTTTGACAGTTAACAAAGTCGACGCTTCCAGATTGCAGATGATTTGAGCATGGCGCCTACCCCCCAACACAACATGCAATTTGTATTTCAGATGTTCATTCAAATACACAAAAATATTTCATGCGGTCTCACTCCTACTCCTCTTTTCTCAATCAATCTTCTGGACATGACCCTGCGTGTCTTTCCTTCTTCCACATATTGTGTTACTTTCTACTGTAGTGCTTATTGCTTTCTTTGATTAATCTTCCTCTTTGCTTTCCCTGCCACACTGGTCTGAGTCAGTAGACTTCCTGTTTTCAAAACAACTCTTCATGTCAGCCTTCCTTCCTCCGACCCCTCCACTTCCCCTGCGTCTCTCTCGTCTTCTATTCATCACTCCGCAGCCCATTTTACAGTATCTTTCTGTCTCCTTCTTCCATCCGTTTCTCTCGCTCCATTACCTTGCTCGTTCGTGCCCCCTTATCTCACCCTCTGCCTGTCCAGCCTCCTGACATGAATTCTTTTTACCCTTTTACTGTATTTCCCTCATCTTCCCTGCATTTCCCCTCTTACCATTCATCTTCAGGCCCTCTGTCCATCTCCCTCCCTCACCCCCTCTCTACCCCCTCTCTGTCAGGCCCCAGCACTCTCCCTCCTCTTCCTTCGTCTGGCAGTGGAACGGCTCCGCTCTTGCTGACACTGCTGTTTCTGTTAACTGAGTGCTGAGCTTCACAGCCCCCTCTCCTCCCATTGCTCCCCCCACCGTCTCTCCTCCTCATCCTCCACCCCCTCCTCCTCTCCTCCTGCATCCCACCTACATACCCCTCCAGGCGAGGGAATTAACCTTCCAGCCCTGGGCTGCTGGGCTTAATGACTGTCTGTAGGGCCAGCTCCACACTATACAACCCAGCTGTTAACATCTGGGCCACACACACACTGTCTATACACATAAACACATTACACTACACAGAACAGACGCTGGACTCTGGGACTGTACAGAATGCGCAATATAAGGTTACAGTCTTTGAATTTGTGCCACTGTGTGTGTCTTTATCATTCTTTCTTTACTGTCTGCTGCACAAATGTGAGAGTTTCTTAGCAATAGTCAGCAATTGGTCTGTCATTACTGCATGGTTGACCCAAAGTGGAACAACAGATGCAGCGGTGTAACTGCATTTGTGTTTCTACTGATAAAATAGTTTGTACATATAGAACGACAGCACACATGTGGACTATCAGGAGAATAAAAAATACATGCATGTAGAAAATAAACATGACCATTAAGTTGTCTTGCTAGAAGAGATTTTAGTATTTTCCACTGAGCAAATGGTGGTATTCTCTGGCCACCATTCAGCTGGAAGTATAGATATATTGACAAATGGGAGGTGGGGTGGGGGGGTGGGTTGTGGGGGTAAATTATTCAGAAAAAAATAAAATATTCCACTGTTGAAAGTCAGTTCTATGGCCTCTGTCCCCAGGAGAATTCAGTATATAAAATACAGTTATGTTGATACTCTGTTCCATCCATTATGTATGAGAATAAATGTTACAAACTAGCAGGTGTGAAGACATCCATGATGCATCTGTATCTTTGAGGGCTGCTCTGCTCCTTCCAACCCAGAAGAGTGAAACGCAAAATAATGGGATTCATGAATACTCCCCAGAAGGGTAGGATAGACAGAAACTAGAAGCGTATTCCTGTGCTCTCATAACTGGCTCACTTCAACTTCATTAAGCTTTGATAGTTTATATGTATTAAATTCTACTGAAACGATGGGTCCAGCAACTTTTTAAATGGTCATATTCTTAGTGTGTAACCTTCAAAATATTTCTAGATCCTTGGGGTAGCTTCGAATTGTTACTGACATGTTCTCTTGTTGATTTGACCCCTTGTAACCACCACCACCAACACTTTTTATACACACACCTTCCTTCATTCTTCAGTCTCCACAACTGTCTCTCTCCCTCTCTTTATCTGTTTGCTTCTGTATTAGACTAAGGAGTGAGAGAAGGGGGAGTCCCATTGGCATTCCTTAACATCTCCGTTGCACACTAGTGTTCAGAGAGCCATCTGTAGATCAGGAAGACAAAAAGACGCTCCTGAGCCTTGGCGTCACTCAACAGGTAAGCACAGTTCTTTTTATCTCATGCAAATCCACACACATATTCAAAGATTCTTGGCTTTTTTAAGAAGGAGGTACACCCTCTCTGTGCTTCTGCCTGCCTGCCTCACTTACTTTGTCTCTGTGCACCCTAGGCAGGTAGATGCTTGAGTTGGTAAAGGTTGAAAGAAGGTTTTGCCTCTCTATCTCTCAACTTTTTTCCTGAGCAAAGCAGGTGTGTGAGTGTGTGCAAGTATTCCAGTAAACCTGAACAATTTGAGCTGAATGGAGCAGAGACAAGTCCTACACAAACACCTAACTTGGTTTCTCTGTATGCCTTGAAGTTGTGCTGGACATGTGCATTGTCAAGTTGCTGCTAAATTGCTTTCAGCAGCAGTTCAATTGATTTGAGACTGAGGTCTGTGCTGTCTGTTTTTAACACATCAAGTCAAGCCTTAACCAACCTGCTTAAGACTACTTGACAGATTGCTTAATGAAAGTTTTAATGCACAATCAGTACTGATGTGATTAGATTCTGTTGATAACCTAATCTGCATATTTTAGAAACCCTCTTTATCTGCAGTTCAGTGTTGAAGCAGGAATCGTTCACAACACCTCTTCTATAATATACAGTAATTGCACCCAAAGGCAACTGGTAAGATTGGTAAGAGGTTAGGTTGGCATTAAGATGTAGCACCACATCTGAATTGGATGGCTGCTTTGAGGTTGAAACTTAATTTTCTGTCCATTGACTGATTTCATGGGGTTTCACATTAAATTGGTCTAGGATTGAGTGTATTGAGTCGTTTGATGATGTTATGAAAGGCGCCATTAAAAATCTACCTGTCGGGGGTCATGCTGAATTGTTCAGCTACCTCCAATGCCCTTGCGGGGAGAGTGGCAGCCTTGTGTCTGAAAACGAATCAAATTTCAAATCAAACTTTCTAATTTGAATTTGTAAGGAGCTGGTGAAGAACAAGGTAAAAAAACTGTGGCATTGAGTGCTGCTGTAGTAAAATATAGTCCTTACTTATATTTGACAATGGAATGAAATGCCATTCACATTGGTATTTTTCTAATGTTAAATTTTAATCGGCTGTTAAATGTTGCTAAATGATGTTATTCCACAAATGCTACATCACTCCCTATTTTCTTCTACAAAAACTAAACATGTATCAGTAAATCAACATTTTTGCAGCCGTATTCATAAAGTCTTTAAGGCAGTTGTTTGACTAGGTAATTGGAATGTGGGGAGGTCAGACAGGCTGTGTCTGCTTTCATTAGGAGTCCTAGTCAAAATAGTGACTCATGAGGCTGGCAGCAACCTTCTTGTGTTGGCCAAACACTTCTCTTCCTCACAGGGAATACCTGCTGTTTGAGCTCAAAATCCAAAATAATGATTTTTTTTTCATTGTAGTGTAAACAAGAACCATTGTAGTGCAAACCAGTAGAAATCCAGTACTTCTTATGAAGAGATGGATAATTATAAATTGCAATGCACGTGAGAAAAAATGTCAACGTTAGGCAGATTGTGTTTGTGTTTACTTACATGAGGCATTAAAAGAGGCACAGATAAAAAGAAAACAGGCACTTTCAACCTCAGAAAAGAATTTCCATTCATTGAAGAGGGAAGCAATTGCCCTTGTGTGCTCAAAGAGTATACTGGGGGCTCTGAAATACACAAATGTTTTGAGAGTGAAAAAATAATTGAGTGTGAGTTAATTCTTATCAAAGCCTGTTGGAGTGCAACTAATCGACTGAGGGGAGATGCGCCAAAGAGCTGTTGCCTTCAATTCATTTTGTCTTTTCAGATGAGAGAATATTTAGTTTTCAATTAAGTAAATCACTATTATTTGTTCCACTCTTGCAGCAGATAAATTGAAGTGATTGCAAACTGACTTAAAATCTACAGAGAGCACTTCCTGGTCAAATAAGGAACAGTATTGAATGTAATGGCCACGGACCCACAACACAGGGTCCATAGTCTTAATTTCCAACATTCACAACAAATGTTTTTTGTGCTTCTGTCAGTGGGCCACTCTTTTATGCTCTAATTTGATGTATTCACAGGAAATTACCTGCAAAAAACATAAACAACACAGTTCTAATTCTAAACTATTTGCACACCAATTCCTCATGTCTAAACAAGTTGCTTGTCACTGCACTCTAAAATAAACCATATACTGCCCTTGTGTTGAGGTATGCATTAGTCAAAAAACAAAGATTATTATTATTATCTCAAATACAGTGCTGTAAAAACGTATTTGACCCCATTCCTGATTTTTTAATTTCTTTGCATATTTGTCAGACTTAAATGATTCAGATCATCAAATACATTTTAATATTACACAAAGATAATCCAAGTAAATAGAAAGTGCAATTTTTAAATGATTATTTCATTTATTAAGGGTAAAAGCTGTCCAAACCTGCCTGAACCTATGTGGAAAAGTAATTGTCCCCTAAACCTAACTAACTACATTGTGGGATAATGTTTTTTTGGCAAATGTGAGAAGGGCCTTTGTGTTCATTTTGCTCAGCAGTGGTTTTCAAGTTGGAACTCTCCCATGGATGTGGAGCAAGTTCTTCTGCATTTACTTCCCATCTAATACGCAAATCACCAACACTCTGCTTATGATTTTTTTTTACCCATATTTCATTTTTTACCCATATATTGAATTTAAACAGTGCTGTCTAACACAAGTTAGAGTATGTTGTCAGAAAAAAAGCTCTGAAAATACGCAAGAAATGTAAACAGAAAGATACATTTCTAATTGATGTCTTCATACACACTTCTTGACTTGTAAATACATCTCAAACATATATGCCTTCCATATTGATGTTGTAGGGGACAGAGAGTTTATGTTTTTGTATAATTCATGTTTTTTCCCCATTATGTTTCCAGGATTGTTGAAGGTCAGGTGTCAGTGGTGAAATGGACTTCTTGTCAGCATGGATCATGTCTCCTTCAGCACTACCCTTTCTCTGTCTCATCTGGGGTAAGAGAATCAAATGTCACCACAGACTTATCATTACAGTATCTGTGGCTTTTTCCATCCATGTTCAGGTCTTTCAGCTGAGTAGTGGGAACCTGGAGTTTATTGAAACCTTAATTAGATTTTCATTTTAACATAATAGCTACTGTACATTTACATGCATGAGTTGCCTGCTCTGGCCCCTCAAGTAACACAGGTTTACAGTGATGCATGCACTGTAAATGTAAGTCATTTAAACTAACCTGGTTAAACCCATAATTATCTCTTAATCTCATACTGTGAACATCTTGCCAAGTTTACTGTAGTGTTAATGGGTTTACTGTGGCTTGGTGAAGGAAGATCTTACCATACATCTGGTAGAAAATCAAGCTGGTCAAACAGTGTCAACAATGTATTTACTATTACCTACACAGTTGCTTTTGCACAGTCAGATAGGAAACCAGCAGCTGCATCTTTTCTAGTCTCTATTGCTGCAGGACCAATTTCCAAGTGAACACAACCTCAGGTAAAAAGGTACATTTTGTTAACTGATTTATTCATGGCAAAATGGAAAGTCTCAGAGTGTTAGTGTTTTATGCAAATATCTTAATCCAAAAATTGTACTCTCTCAACTGTAATATGGCCAACTGGGTTACTCCAAATGAACATGGTGACTTTTCTTCTGTACCAGGATTGTTGTTTGGTACAGTTTTACTCAAGGTGAATCTATCCAAAGTGAGTAGTATGGTGATGTGCATGTTATCCTTGACAGCTTGTAAAGTCTGGGCACTTCCCTCCTATTTAACCTCTTGCTTCAACTTCTCTGTACAGTTTGTACAGAGAACAATAAACAACAACATTATTTCACTGCTTCTGGGTATTATGCACACATTATTTCCTCCCTAGTTTCTATGGTCATTACCCAAATTAATTCAAGTTCATGGAACTAACTGAACATAACTCTAATTTATCTGACAATATGATGGGCAAAACAATCATATACTGCTACCTTATGACAAGAGAGCAGTAAACATACATTTTCATCAAAAGACTCCATAATACTGATATATAAGGTGCATGCTGTACCTAAAGAAGTTTTGAAATATTTTCTGGAAATAATGTATGAATGTTAAACATTTTAAAGACATTGCCTACATCTTAAAAAGTAACAATGAATATAAAAATAAAAACAGAGAAGTAAATTGCCTACATATATAATTATTGGCATCTGCTCTTGCATATGGAATGTAAATCAATTTTTCACAGCAGACATTTTGACATGTCATAGCAGGTGTAATTAAGAACATTAATTAATGATGGCTTCAGTTCATTGAGGGGCTGGAATTCCAGCACAATGATATTGTGCAATTTGCTCACTGACATCTCTTACTAGGACACTCAAATGGAGTCATTATGAATAGTATTAGTTCCAGCTGTGCAGTCAAAATATGCATCAGTCAGCTCCTTCATCATAGGCCTGCTTCCCCAGTTGTTTAAAGCTGCGGTAGTTAATGGTCTTATATTAACAGTGGTTCAGATATTTGCTTTAACATTTCAGCAATTTCTTCCATTAATTTTTTTTTTGTTAGTTGTTTTGGTTTTACTGCTTACTTCACTGTTTTGGTTCAGTATGACAGCTGTCATGAACTTTGTTTTGAGGTTTTCAGTTGGAGCTTGCAGACTGTTTATCAGCAAAATAAATAAATGTATCAATTTCTAAAAACCTTTACTGTAGCACTTCCATTTTATGTTACTTTTACTCCACTACAAATCAAAGGAAGATATTGTACTTTTACTCCACTACATTCATTTTAACATCATTAATTACTAGTTACTAGCTACTTTGCTTAATTTGATTCTTATAAAAATCATTATATATTAATAAAATGCTGATGTACTTCGGCTTGTAGTGGAGTATTTTTCTGTGCAAGTACTCGCACTTTTACCTGAGTATTGAATTTGTGTACTTTATAAACCTCTGATGGCCACTCCCTAACAACAGAAAAACAAACAAACAAACAAAACAGACCATAACGCAAGTTACTGTAAAGTCGTTTTTGATATTTTCATGTGTTTTCTTATTGAGAAATTCAGTATGATTTATCACATACATGGAAATTGCAGCTTGCATGTGTGGACGTAAATCATTCATCAAAACCTGCTTGATTCCACTCTTCGTTGGAGTTGTAAGCTAAAGAAAATAGGATTTTATGAGTTAAAAAGTTTGACCTTTGTTGGCTTTCTAGGAGTTTAGATTTAAATTAAATTAATCTCCTACGCACACTGTAGGACATATACAAGTATTATTACAATATTTGGTGGTATTTAGTACTTCTATCTCTCAGAGTAATATAGTATAACACTATTTCAGCAGCCACTGTAGACCACTGTTGAGTATTCATTTATGTAAACTGTATGCAAATGTGCTCTTGTGTTTGGTTGTTTGTATGCATCCTTTGTAATGGCCAATCTTGCCCTTCATATTTGACGTGAGGTGACTGGTTCAGCCTTGATCTGAGAGCTCTGCCTCTCACTCATGTTGTCAGATGCAATAGAGCATGTACTTCACAAACAACTTGGTCATTGCTTCAATGAAGGTCAAGATTCAAACAGCCTAGAAGAATCCGACTGGCTTCTCTGTGGGGCATTGTTTAAACAAGATTCACGCTTAGATATTAGGCACTAATTGGAATATGCAGTCGAGTTTGGCTCCTTGAACTGAATTTATTCATAAACCCATCTGTATAATAACTATCTAATCCTAGCCCCAGTGTTAGAAGCTCATGGGCAGTCTGGTTTAAGGTTACCTTCCTGACTGAAGCACACTGCGCTACAGAATGTCACCAAAGAGCCTGGTTGAAAGATTGCTATCCCCATCTATGACAAACTAGGGGGATTAAGGTGATAATCATTACTCTTCCCAGGAGGAATTAGCTGGTGGGACATCGACATTGAAGAAAACCCACAGGTGAATGAGGTCTCTGATACTCCATGCTTTTTTCCCATTTCACTATACCCCATCTACATGGCCGAGGGGGGCTTTAATTCGCAGTAATTACTTTATTGACTCATTTTCAGGGCCATTTCACTGCAGTTTCCCATCAATAAAACATATGCCATGATGAATAATGTGGCCAGGCACAACAGGGTGCCCTTTACATTAAATCCCATCACATCTATGTCCTACTCATTTAACTACAACTCTTTGCCTCCTTCACCTCTTACATTGACAGGCACACAGGCCCAACAAGCCTTCAGGTCTGAGCCCAGGAACCTCACTATGAGGATGGGAGCCACAGCTGTGTTGAAGTGTGAGGTGCTGCGGGCTTCAGGGACTGTGCAGTGGGTGAAAGATGGCCTCCTCCTGGGACCTCAGAGAAATCTTCCAGGCTTTCCACGCTACAGCATGATTGGAAACCCCAACAGAGGTACATACAACTGTGGTATATGACCTATTGGGCTTCACTGGACCTATTCAAGCTCAGTAAGTAAACTTAGGGTAAAATTTGAAAGTATGATGTGCTAAAGAAAGTAACAGTAACATGTTGTCAGCATTAAATGAACGCTAAAAACGTAATTGGTTGTGGCATATTGTTAATTATGACTTTATTATAAATTGCTGTTGTCAGTTCAGGAAGCATTCAACAGTACAGCTTGATGTTGGTTACTCTAGAACTACATAAGATGATGTTGTTGCTATGGCCTGATAGTGCTGTCATAAAGCAACTCACTATGATAACCTTATGGCTTGTGAGCATCTGAGATCGAGGAGGTGATGTGATTGTCAACAGCCTTGCACATATCCCTCTTGGTGTCAATCATATGTAAAAGCAAGACATTAAAGCAACACAGTGTCAGCAAATCAGGGAAATGCTGAACAGAATAAAGTGTGTTGCAGAATCTGCACTACAGTCTATAAAAAGTAATAGCCAATTAGAAGGCAATCCCGAGTAAGAGAAGAGCATCTGTTCCTGATCAGCACGCAACTAGACAAGCCGCACTTCATTGTTGCAGTGCGGAGAGCGCCAGCAACACATAAACACTGTGAGATACATAGATGCCCATGCACACATTATCCATGATTATTAATGTCTAGACGTTACATAAAATGGTAAAATGGTTGTCTAAATGAAGATCAAGCATTATAGCAGGTACAGAAAAAAATCCCTTTTTTATCAACAACAAAATGTAACAAAAAAACTATATATGTGTACATAAGGACCACAAGCACACAAGCTGTTAGACTCTCAAACATACCCCTATGAATAAAATATATCAACACAGGTGCACTTTTCCAGGAAAAGAAACTGCACACTGATGTATGCAATCACTTTACACTGTACAGAAAAATGCAAAATTATTTAAGATGACACTTGACAACACTTTTCCCTACAAGTATTCCGTGATTGTCACCATCAGAGATGTTTACTGATGCTTAAAAAAGCCTGAAATCACACAGTTACATGCAAAGAGCAAGAAAGTTGATTATAACATATACGTAGCACCCTTAGTTTTCCCAAGCTGGAGTAATAATGGAAATGTGTATCGACATGAACCTAGATCAAATTCTTCAGGCATCTGGCACAACAATAAATAGTGTAAAAGACGAACACGTAGAAGAACAGATAAAATAGCTTTTTCAAGGCACCAAAGCATTAAGTGAGTTTTTCTTTATAGTTTGTTTTCGATGATTGATCCACAAGGGATAATTTAATTGCGGTACACAGGATACAGCCAGTCGATCAGGCAGACAGGTGAAATTTAATTATGAATGAGCACTTATGAAAACAGTTCAAGTGACACTGCATATACTGCACATTTTTCTTAACTAATATGAAATATTTATAAATTAGCTGATCATAGTGCCATGTGAATGTTATCTTATCCACCTGCGGAGATTTCTTGTGTGTTGTATGCTGACAAAACCACAGTGATTTTGCAAATAAAGCCATCATAATGAATCTCGAAGGGCTTGAAACGTGCTCAAATAGTCGTTGCCCTTAAGAATAGTATGCATACGGGGCAGGGACAGAAAAAGATGTGATTAAGATATTTCAGCTGGTTCACACTTGTCATGTTGTTTGTCTACTTTTTCTGTAGTAAAAATTGTCGAACATACTTTATACTACAGTAAATCAGCTTGAATCAGGTATAATAGAATTGAGCTAAACATCTATTAATATATTCATATGACATGCTCACTGCCTAAATGAAATCAACAACTGAAACTAGTTACTTTTATCTTGCCCTTTCCCATTTCACTTGACCTTTACCAGCTTTACAACAAATGCACAAATGCAGATTTGCATATGAGAAAATACACTCTGGTTTTGACATAATGGTTGCATATATATCCTGTATCCCAAAGAATTGAAGGCCCTAGCTGAAATAAATAGAAAGTATATGGGAAAAAAGCAAATTGCGTTGCCATCTGCCTTCTCACCTACCATAAACACAAACTCACTGCAACTTCATTGCCCTATTTGTGAGTAATTTCAGGAAAGAGGAATATGATTAATAACTTCAATGTCTCATTTTCTCTCTCTCTCTGCACTCAATGATAACTTAGATGTGGAAATTGCTTCTGGTTGGTGTTAATTATCTTGCCAGCTTACTTGACACATACATTTTTAGGCCTGGGTGGTTGTCAGACCAAGATACTATTTTGCACGTTAGTAGGCTGGGTGCCAGAGAATCAGGAGCTGCAAAACCAACACTGAACATCATCTAATCCCTGCAGGTTATGGCAATGCATCAAACAAATCAAGCCCTGCTGCCATGCCAGACTATCAGGAGAGAGATACAGAGAGAATGATTCTGCCTGGCATCAATTAATAGACAGTTTATTCAGTCAGCCTTGAGAATCTGGGATTGGATTTCATTTACCATACTGGAGATTCATTCTGAAACAAAATGTACCTGCTATGAGTATAGAGAAACTACTTGCATGTCAATGGAAATGCCTGCAGCATGAGGTTCTCAGCAAGTGAGATGATTTCATTCTGCAGAAATTTGAAAGAAAGAAAATTGTCTATTTATAACCAATTCAAACATCCAAATGTCAGTAGCAGAGCATATTACCATACTGAATTGAAATGCCAGGCCGTCATTGTACAAATTGTTTTTATTGTTAATTCTCCCATTTTCCAAGTTGAAAACTGCCTATAATTCAGACACTCTGAAATCAACACAGATGAAAAAGGGCCTACGGGAGGTACTTATCAATATACTGTACAGGCACCAACTATGACCAGTGAGTTTCAAATTCATTGGAGTGTGAACAAGAAATCTAAATGAACCCCTTATCTTTGTAATTGTTTACATCTATTTAAATTGATCATCTTTATCACAATGTAATGTATCCTAAAAATAATTAATCTCACTTCTCTATTCCAGGACAGTATCACCTTCAGATAGAAAAGGCACAACTGGAAGATGATGCCTTCTATGAATGTCAAGTGGGCCAGTCTGAGAGCAGTACAGCAATCGTTTCCAATATAGCCTGGGTCAACATGTTAAGTGAGTAAATCCATGGAGTGTGTGAAAAGAGGGGGCATGGAGGCTTAGAAACACATAGTTTTTGTCAGAATATGAAAATGTTTGCAATAATGAGCATCCTCAGCACAACAGTAACATACATGACCTCTTGACCGGTAATCAGCATATAAAGAGCTGTTAAATATTCATTTCTATTGATAAAGAACTTTAATTTGCTTAAGAAAAGGCAGTTGCATTTAAAGCAGAGCTTATATTTAGTGTGTCCTTGGTACAGTAGAACTCAGCAGTTTCCTCCAAGCACAAATCATATTGGAAATATGTATGAACCATGAAGAAAGTGACAATTTTTGTAACTTTTCAGACAGACAGTATTTATTTGCCATCCCCACATGTTCCAGTAGGAGCATGGCTTTACACAGCAGCTGCACATTATAAAGTATCTGTACAGCCTGGATTCCCTGGCAAGCCTGAGGGCGATCCATGTCTCTCCCTTGCACAGGAATAAATTATAACAGAAGTGATTGAAAAGTTCCTACTCAGACATGGGGTGGAATGGATGTAATTGTGCAACTACATAGGGCACCTGTTGTCACTGTAACTACTGGTATCTCTCTCTCCCTATCCCTGTTGCTTGTGGGAGCAAGCCCATATGTGGCAAGGAAAGGACTCTAAAAGAACCTTTCTTCTCCAGGAACAGTTCATTTACTTACACCCCCTCCCCATTCTTTTCGACACACAAATTCTTTCTCTCACCCTCTCTTTCAGGCTTTCCCTTTGGTGACCATAGAGAGGGTTTTTTGGAGGGGATAGGTGGTGGGGGTGGGGGGTTTGCCGTAGCAATTCTAGTGGGCTCGCTCTCCTCTGGGAAGAAAGCAGGTTTTTCTGACATCAATAGGCTGATGGGAGGGATGGCGGGTGGTGTGGGATAGGAGAAGACATAGGCCCTAGACTACTTTGAATTGCTGTGTCCTATTCTACACTGCAGCAGTCTTCTGTCCTACAGCAGGCATACACCTGCAGTCACAGCAGGCTTAACTCCCACATTTATTACTTCTGAAATGCCTATTGCACGTGCACCCACATACACCAAGTCAACACAATTGCCTTCGGCTTTATCGAAAAGGTCAAAATGTGTGGGAACTATTTTTGGGTTGCATCAGCAATTGCTTGCACTTCTATTTACCATTTGTGAAACCTATTGCTGCCCTGTGTCCCTGACATGCTCAGATCTGAGACCTCCCAATATATTTCAGCTGGTGTTTTTGTTCAGCATTGTGGGAAAACTTTCCAGCTGTTGACTGTTTAAGATGGACAGTTGCAGCTGCTGCTGCAAAGAGCAAAGCGACTGACTTAAAAAGCACTCTGCCTCCTTGGTCCTGAAGGGTCATTTGTTCCATCCCAGCAACTGAACTGATTCAAAATACATGACTAATCTGGGGCTTGATAATGAGCTGATGAATTCAATCTCCTGTTACTGCTGAAGTGGGACTGGAAACTGTGCATCCTTTTGAAGCGCACTGTCTCTGATGAGTTCCCCACGGACTTCTCTATCACTGAACTACAGCTCCCAAGGCCCCATACCCATGGCCAGTCAGCCATGGCCACATCTCATCAAGCTCTGCATCAAATCAAAATGTTTTAAACTCTTTATGAGTAGATACAGTGGAAGGGAGGGGAGGAATGTGGAATAAAAACAGAGATTGCTGGTCATATAATTGGATTTTTGGGTCAGAGGGAGTGGTATCATGTCTAGCTAATTCAAGACGGCTCACCACAGGCAGTAAATAGCAGGAATGGAGGGAAATGTGTCAATAAGCCCTATCCATGGGCTTCCAAAGAGATGTTTTCAAGACATTTCCACTGGTGTAACATAACTCCTGTGTGTGTTTTTTGCCTTCCTGTAGAGCTTAGATAGGGGATTACTGCAATAGGCAGATCAAGTGGCAGTGAGTAATCCATGACAATAACAACCTCTACCCCCTCTGCTGAAACACCCCCTGTGCTAAAACTTACCCCGCACTGTACCCGTCACATACCTGACACATCCTGTGTTTCGCTTTTTATACCATTAGCCTTAGCATTTAATCCTATTAATGAACAACTCTCTCCCTCACCGCATTGCATGCCTATGCAGATGCCTCCTGCAAATGTTCAAAACAGTTATTTGATGTGTTCTGGTTTTAGACTGTGTTACTCATTCAGTTGCCATAGTTGGGTCTTACAGAGATGTGTGTGTGTGCCCATGTGTGTAAGCTTATTATCAGTGTTGGTTGGAGGTTAGAGGACATTTTAGGAACCAGGGCTATGGTGAGGTTTTTGCGGTAGCTAATGAGTTTAGCAGTTGAAGAGTATATAATGAGGCTTCATTTTATGATTCCCTGTTATGAATAATGGAACAACTTATAAACGGGGGCACAAGCAACGTAGAAAGTGGTGACTTTATTCATCTTCGTTCACGAAACGTTCTGACAGTTGCCCATGATATAACCCCATCAAATGATGATGTGTTATACACTGGTGTGACGGTGTGCATATTACAATGGCAGACTAATGTTACAGTGTCAGGGTCTTTACAATTAGCGGAGGAAGTTCTGATAAGTAGTAAAATGAGACACTAAAGGTTGGCTCTTGAAACATTAAGGTAGTTTTACAGTTGAGTCACTTTAGAACTTACAAGTGTGTGAAATATTTTCTGTAAATGGTTATTTTGTAGATGGATGCTGACAAATTAGAAGTGTGCTGTTATGTAAGAGATACATTAGGAATGACACAGGGAGAAGTGTGTGAGGGGTGATGGGTGTGTTTGGGGGGTAGGTGGGTGGGAGGGTCTTATTTCTGTCCCAGACACCTGCTCCACTTCTCCCCCAGAAGAGAGGAGATGCAGACGGGAAGAGAAAAAGGGAAGGCTGAAAAAAGAGCGGTGTTTCAGAGGCTTTCATTGCCAGAGATCACACACCTGAGACCCACCATGTGTATGTGAGTGTGAATGAGTGAACGCATGTGTTTTTATCCACACAAGCGTATAAAGAACATGTGCATGTTTATGCGCGTGTGGTTTCAGCCAATCGATCTTTGTCTTCCAGAGATAAAACTGATGAGTTGTGTCTATCTGGTGTTGAGAAGCCTGATCTTCTGGTTTCCATTATTTTCTTAATTCGGCATAATAAGCTTTTTAGAGACTGTTTTATCCTCTGGGCCGTTTCCAATATTTTCCAGAGAATCAGCTTTGCATCACATGTTAGGCTGTGCACACACTGGCGCCTGTTTTTAGAATGAAGTGAGATGAATGCAGCTTGTCCACACATTCACTCGTCTGTGTCAGTGTGTTTCTGCGTGCGAATCTGCATGCACTGTAGACTTGAGTTATCTTTGGGTGTTTGTGTGCTAGGGAGAAAAGAGACTGTGTGCATCTGTATGTGAATGAGAGAGAAAAATAGGTGGAAAGAGCTGCTTATGCATATGGATGTGTGTCTGCTAATCTCCTTCTTATCTGCCTTATCCATCCAGCCAATTGTATTTGTCTAATGAATCAAATTTTGCAGCTCACTGTTTCTTGTCTGAACAGAAGGAGCATCTCTTTGGGTGCCTATCTGTTTTTGTGTTCACATACACTCACTGGCCACTTTATTAGGTACACCTGTACAATCTAATGCAACTCAACACAGTAGCTCTGCCATAATTTCTACTTTTATAAGATTATAATTTCTCGTATTTATTTTTTTTTGGGAACTATCAGAAAGGTGGTAATTCTACTTTATTTTTATTATTGAGGTCATAGTGGATGGTGGAGTTGTATGTAGGTGTTGCTAATGTTTTGCTCATCCGATTTACAGTTACCATCCCCATCGCTACAGTTTCAACAAAAACAGAGAAATTCTTACCTTGTAAGAGCAGAATTCATGGCAGAGCTGTATTGGATTGCATTAGATTATACAGATGTACCTAATAAAATGTTCAGTGAATGTATGTACCTTAATAAAAGATACAGAGTTAGACAGCACAGACAAAGAGTGAGACAGGGAGACAAAATAAAAAAAGCCAAAAGGCAAGTAGACAAAGAAGGAACAGAAAGGGTTCTGAAAGTGTTTTGGTGTGTATTTCACTCTGAGTGCTTGTCAAACAGTAAATCGAACATAATATGTGTTTTGTTGTTCATTTGGACTATCGCATTTGTTCAAATATGTGCCTAAGTGGGTCCGGATTGGGCTGGTTGGTTCACATGGTTTTCCTGAGTACATGTGATGGATGGAGGGCTGTAATTCCCAGTCCAAGTTGAAACACACCTTCCCTGCTCTTCTGCAGTTTAACTGCAGTGGTCAAGAAGGATAGTGTGAGGAGAGGGGGTTGGCTCGGGCTGTTCGAGAGGGATGATGGAGTGAACGAGAGATAAGAGGAATAAGCCGGCGTGAGTGAGCGAAGAAAAAATTACATACCTGCCTGCCTCGCTTGTGAACATATCATTATTCTTATTTTAGGATTTGTTAGGCTGCTAGACACTCCTCGAGCACAACAAGTGATGCTCCTGTGTGAATCGTGTGGGTCTGAGTAGATTGAGAGTGCAGTGGCTGTCAATAGATGCATGGCCCAGTCATCTTCTCAGGGAAGGGGTGGGGGTGGGGGTGGGGAAAGCAAACAAATGCATCTCATTATTGCAATGTGCGCCTCTGCAGTGCTCTGGGTAACCCATCACAGTCCACACAGATTCAATTGCTTCTTTTAAATCAGTTTGAAGCTGCAGCCACATCTCATCTGTCTCAATAGAAGACTAGAGCCAATGGGCGACTCTGCACACAGCAACAGCTCCTCTTAGTGGCCAGGAATTGATTTTATGTGCCAAAAGAGAATGGAGAGGAGCTCGGGGTCTGGCTGCTTTTTGTTTTTTGTTTTTTTGCTTGTGCTCCAGCTGTTTACCCACACATTAACAGTGGATTTCAGAAGGAGATTACTCACTGCTCTCTGCAGACTCTCTTACACTCCCTTTTCATTCTTGCCGTATCTCTTTGCTTTTCTGCCAGTTTTTCATGTCTCTCACACATACACATGTAACCCTCTTGTTCTCTCCATCTCCCAGTTCTGTCTCTAAAATCAGCCAGCCTTTGCACCTGATCTCTGATGAAAGAAAAACAACCGTTACAGTAACCACAGTTTCTAATTCTGCCGGCTCACCCACGCGCTAAAAGCCGGCACAGTAGATGATCAGGTTTCTGTTGTACTGTACGTGCATGATTGAACTGATAGTCTTAATAAAGAGTGGCTCACAAATATGCAGAAATCTCTTTGATGATTAGTTGGTGACAGATTTCTCAAATTACTGCCAAACAATTTTGGTCCCTTGTGTTAAAAACTATGTTTTTTTCTGGAATTCCTATTTATGGTCAGATAAAAGGATTGTAGTGTAGAACAGTGGAGAAGTGAAGACTGCTTTGATCAGTCCAGTAAGCACATATTTAGCTTGGGGGTGATCTGAGAAGGGAAGTGTTTGGTGTTTGCTGTGATAGATTAGCATTGGATTGGTTTCATCACTATTTCATCTCTGTATTCTCTTCTTGTCCACTATTTGTATTATAACTCAACAGAACATCAAACCTGATAGCATGACATTCCAGTCACTCCCAAATGCTAGGAGTGCTTATTTATTATATCATTTAAAACTTATATTTAACCTATATCCATCTGAGACAACAGTAGCTTCCATTAACCCAGAGTTACTGTGATGAATTTTAAGTTACAGAAGTGATAAATATGAAACATGAGCTGTAGTTTCTCTCATACAGTTCCTCCATCACAGCCATACTTTGAGGTGGACATGGCAACACCTTGGGTGGCAGGCAAGAAGTACGTCGTCATCTGTGTTGCCCCTGACGCAAAACCTGCAGCTAAAGTCACACTTTACAAAGGTGAGTCACTCTTTCAGCTGCACTAAGTGTGACAGAGATGGTCAGCCTGAAAGGCTGAGACAAAGTGCAACAGCCTTTCTAATATTCTACACAGTGGGATCTCATTAGGTCTCAACCTTTATGTTTAAACAAAAACATTGCTGGTTAGATTTCAAATTCAGTAAAGATGTGTTGTTTTTTTAGTCTCTGCATAGCAGAGTTGAAAGGAGCCTACTCTGTGTGGAACATTTGAATTTCCAATTTCTACTGACTTTCTAATTACATGTAAAGTTTCTAGTTTTTTTTTACAAAAACAGCTGCAGTCTTTACATTTTCAGTTTTTATCTTATCCTCTTCCATCAGACTATATACTGTACATTCTGAAACAGAGAGTTGTTCTATTGTTTTATGTTGGTGTGAAATAGTCTACAGGGGTTGTGATCTGAATCTAAGACATACTTTTTCTCTATTTTCTTTGTTGGATTGAACAAGATGTAATTTTGTTATGGTGGCATAGTAATCTCATAACTGATCTGATTTAAATTAAAGACAAGTTAAAACAATGACATACAGTATGCTTTAATTTTACCACACACAGTGCACACACAGAGATATACATATTTATCATATCACTGTATTTACCATTCCACATGAGAATAACACCAGTGTTGCTGTTTCACATGAACAAATTTACACCCTTTTCTGCCTTTATTTTACGCCTTTCCCCCCATTGTGTCTTTTAGATGGAGTCGAACTGACAGGTGCAGAGTCTTTCACCATGTCTGGCTCAAAGGATAAGCTCCTGAACACGCATGCTGAAGTAACGTATGTGTTCGTTTGCCTGTCAGGCTCATTCTCCTCACCAACCAGCTCAATCTCTACAAGTCTGTCTTTGTTTCTTGTTTCCCTTGTTTTCACCCCGCTCTTTTTTTATCCTTCTGTCTTACTGAGTACAATGAATTTCTGCACACAGCAAACTGTTTCTTGGCACTGTGCGATTGAATTAGCTTCTGTCAAATGCACAAAATTACATTCCAGCAGCGAGACAGATCCGATCCTCGCTGGTTCGCCAGGTGCCTATACATTAAACAAGGCCATAGATTATTTTAATCCTGCTTGTCTCCTCTGTGTCAGAGATAATAACCTCTTGTCACATTCTGAGATAACATTGGTACGGTGGAGCTGCAGTGTTGTTCAGCTCTGTTGCAGAACCGCCAAGGTCTTAAGCAATATTGATGCTCCTTCCTCATATTCACACTGAGCATACCCAGCAGTGGGCCATGTGTGATTGTTATGGTTGACATTGTACTATAATTTGATATACAAGACATAAACTGAAAAAGTTAACTAGACTCAGGCTAGTGGATCATGTACATCACAAAGTGCAGTTTGAATTTATTATCATGTGGCTCTTGTAAGTAGCCAGTCACAACTAATAAGTTACTTAAGTACAATTTTGAGGTACTTTTACTTTATTTGAGTATTTCCGACTTGTGCTTATGTTATACATAAATTCATGATATGTAAGTGGGAAATGCTGTATATCAGTTATTTAAGCATGATTTGCTTGCAGTAGTGCCAGTACTTGTATTGGATTGTATTTACCTCAACATAATTTGTATTTTACTACTCAAGTGAAGAATGTGAATACTTCTTCCACCCCAAGCTTAGCTGTCATATGATGTTTAGAGATTTAGCACTTTCCTGTCTTTCTGTTACCTCTCAAAGAGTCACCGCTCTGAGCTCTGACAACGGGAGACAGCTGGCATGTCAGGCCAAGAACTCCGCCCTTTTCCGGCCTGTGGAGACCACAATGACCATGAGCGTGTACTGTGAGTGTCTCAACCTGTCTGTAAACTGACAATCAACACCTCCTCTCTTTCAAAACAAACACACTTAAAAACACAGGAACCCAAACCTCAGGGTGGCCCAAGGGTGTTCGGCCTTGTGTATTCAGTCCTTATTAGTGGGCCAAAGAGAAACATTCAACCTGAAGGCAAACTCACACCTACTTCAAGACGACATGTTTGTGACTGCATTGGCTTCACGATGCTGCCCCTGGTGGACTGAGATTGACATGACCAAAGCCGGAGGTTTTCCACAACAGTGACTGCTGTACATTGTAAAATCACACACCAATCCTGCAATTAAAATGGAATTTGTTTAGTTGAATAACTATTCAGCTAGTAATTTTTGAATTACGTACACCATAAGTTCCCCTATTTCCCTGGTGTTAACCAAAACACACAAAACAATGATTACATCTATTGAGATTGATTATATCAGTGAGGCTTCAAGTACAGTTTTTTTAGAAAAGTATTATAATAATTAATACGTGAACATGCTTTTTCTTTCATGTTATTATCACAAACCGCATGCCATTGTATAATAAAGTTGTTACTGCAGCGCAAAGTTGAGTTGACACATGTGCTGTCTCTGTCTCTCTTTGTATTTGGCGTTTCTAGTTCCTCTTATTTGGCAAGGCAACAATGAAAGCAATTGTTGAATGCACAATAGTTTGTCACCTCAGCTACTGTTTATTATAGTAGCTTTTGTATTTTCTACTGTGTTGATCAGTTGAAGTAATTGATTGTTTAGTCTACCCACCTGCTTCTACCAGGCCTAAATCATGTTGTTGATTAAAGTGGTTCCTACAGCTCTGTTGCTATATTATCCACAGGCTGAATAGACACCTTAATGTTGTCTCTATCTACACTCCTCCACATTAGGTGCTATTGCTGCTGTTTTAACAATCACCAATAACTGTGTGCTTTCCTCCCTTCCTCTCTATCTCTCTTCTCTGACCATGGACTAAGTGCTAATGTTGCAGAATTTGGGGCCACCACTGCAGTCTTACTCAGCATGCCAGCCCATCAAAGCCAGCACGGTGGCCATTTTCATCTAGCCAGATTGTTAGCAAGGTGGCAATTTGTCATGCTGGCCCAGGGTCTGCAGCTTGCTCTCTGAAACTGATTGCAGCAATAACAAAGGCCTGTGCTCCTCTAATTTATTTTACTGCATATATTTTATTCAAGGAGGCTGTAATTTATTCATATTTCACATTGCCTTATTACTGTTTGAACATCTGTTATTTTGCTTTATGGACTGGATCCAGCTCACTGCTCCCTTAATACTTAATGCTTTCATCAGATCTGAACCTCTTATCCCACAGTCATGTTGAATGTGGCCAATTTATTGGCCCTGTCTCAATAAATAGGGATGCTTCCTATTCAATTGCCAAGAGTGTACTCATCGCAGTGCAGTTTCTTTTTTATGTTTTCCTATTGATGGTCACTCCTCACCACCTTTCTCTGAATGACTACATCCCTTTACTTCACTTACCATCTTCTCGTCAGTTTTCTGCTGCTCTCTACTCTATTCTCCTTTGTTAAGTCCATTTTTATTTTTGTCTCTTGTTTCCTTGCAGTCCCACCTCAGCCTCCAGTTATTGTGGGTCTGGAGAGAGAGGAAGTCAAAGCAGGGAGAACGCTCATGTTGAAGTGTGTGTCTCATAGTGGAAAGCCCCTAGCCACTCTCCACTGGACCAAGGTAAATCCTCAGCACCATCTGCTTCCTAACACACTGTCACGTTGGTAAAAGGAACTATTTTAGTTCAAGAACTTTCTTTTTTAGGCATCCCATTGTTAGTACCTTCTGTACTTCATTTACTGCCCCACACAAACACATTCTTTATGGCTTTTTGACCTTTATGTGTTCACCTGTGTGCCAGAATGGAGAGGTTCTATCCACAACTTGGGAAGAAGATGTTGTGGCACAGACGTCCAGCAGTGTTCTCTACCTGAAGATCACCTCTGCTGACAACCAGGCAGTACTGTGCTGTGAAAGCACCAATCCGGTGTCCCCATTGCCTCTGTCTGTCAGTCGCAAAATCACTGTACTCTGTGAGTGAAAATAATGCTTAATATAGGGCACACTGCTGGAGCACACACGCTTACACAGACACACACACAAAGCCCTGGCAGGACTCGCAGCAATGGATTATTAAGGATATGGACATGAGGCAGAGGAATATAATAAGAGTCTTACCTCCAAAACCAATTCTTTTGCTGTCCCAGCATAAATTCTAATGCTAATATCATTAATGAAACTAATGGTTATTATTGCTGCAGCCCATAATTCCGACTGCCTCCAGATTTGTATCACTGCATGCTCTTCCGTAGCTGCTACACTAATTTAACTGAATTGCTTCAATGCACAATCCTGAGGCAGTAAAGCCTACACTTTGTGCGACAGCAACGCACATGGTTAATAGATTATACTTTTCTCTCTGAATATAAAATGTTTGTTTCAGCAACAATAAAACAAATACAGAATTAATATTCAGCAGCCTTGGTGCATTGAGTCTAACAATAGGCTGATTTCCACTACAGAGTCAGACAATGCTAGTCAGAGATTTAAATGCTATGTGATTGATGCACCTATTTTATGTAAATATGATTAGAATTAGAATCAACCATTGTAGAAATTCCTAACTTGTGCTATTTAAAGGTGGCTGAAGTTACACCAGCTTTCCTCCTTTCATCACCAAGCCCCCACCTGGCGCTGATACCATGCCTCCCAGTCATCCATTCATGGATATTGAAAATGAGCTGCAGACTGCTGACTGCGCTCTAGGCACTGGCAGAAGCTGGAGGGCACCAGAATAAGTCTCACTGGTGTAATATGAATATGCCTCTTTTACCTTACAGTATCTGTGCAATTTCAACAGACTATACGTGTGGCATGCGCAAATACATTACTTTCTGTGTCTCATGTGGGACAGACACAAATATACATAAGATTTACATACATGACCACCCTTCCCTATGTCTGCAAGCTCAAACCCCATTCTTTGTATGCCCCCAAAGGCTTTGTGCAGCTGCATCACTTTTGTACTATTGTACCCTGCCTCCCCTTGTGCTTAAAATGAAGCAGACTTTAGAAACTACATTGAAAACCTCCTGAGAAAACAAGTTGCCACTCAAAGTGATTTTCCCTCTCACCCTTGATACAGCTCTATGTTTCACATCCAAAAATAGTTTCACTGCCACTGTGATCAGAATAGGTAGTTGTTGAATGTACTATTCATGGGGCGATATTTTTACTGACCTGTCTTTGTATGTTTGTCTATGTATGTTTCCACACATCAGTTGAGCCTGCAGAGGTGATTTTGTTGGGCTCATTCACGGTCAATGAAGGAGAGGAGTTGAATCTGAGCTGCTTTGCCACATCCAGTAATCCCCCTGTCCAGATTCGGTGGTGGTTGGGCTACAAGGAGCTCAACACCTCGGTTGTCACTATGGAAGAGGTTGGACAACACTGCACACAATTTCCACCCATCTAACAACACAGTGGGGTTATAATTGGTGCTTATACTAGTCAGTATAAAGAGAATACTAAAAGTAGGTATGTTTTTGTTTAATTGTTGTGAACATAAGGCAAAAATTATGCAAAAATTATTTGCAAAACTGCTGCCCTTCAGTCAAGCTTTCTTTTGGGGCACCAACAAAAAACTACCAAAATGCCTCTTACTGAATTAAAAGAATCATCAACATGAAGTTTGACCTTATATGAACCTTTATAGATAAAAGAAAACAGTATGACCATGAGCAGTCTCTGAATAGACCTGCTGCAGCTTTGCAAATAAATCAGCAGCCGATTCCAAAAGGAGTATTCTGCTGCTCTTCTCCTCTTTTGTGTATGTTAATAAGATCAAAGTGAATAAAAGCTGACACGGAATATGACCATTATTAAACAAGCTCTTTATTCATCTGGCAGCAGCATTTTCATTTGATCTTACACATGGCACTCTGTGTGCTGTGTGTGAGCTTTAATGCATCTGAAACAGTGTGAGGTTAATGAAGACTGACGCTCCTGTCCAGTGTCTTTGTTAGTCTTTCAGACCATGGCTTTTACAGTAATCACCACAATAATAGCTTTAATAACCAGATGTGCTGCATAGGCATGACCACTATCAGGCAGGTGCAAAATGTTGCTTTGCTCAATTTATAACCATGTGCAAAGCAGAAGAGTCAGATGAATATGCTTATTTATCACAGACCATGCACAACATCAGTTATTACAGCAGCTAATTTGCCATCTGTATTCACCTAGAGAAACCAGCGTTGGTTGTTTGGACTATTTTCTCTCTCTCCTAAGACTGAGAATGCCAGGGACCAAGGCTGTCTGTCCCCTGACTGAACTGTCATGTGTGCTTTGTATCTGCAGGGAGACAACGGAGGGATGACAACCATGTCCAATATGACCCACCAGGTCTCCAGGGAGGAAGATGGGCTAGAGCTCACTTGTGAGGCTTTCAACAAGGGCACACGCTTCTCTAAGACCCAGACATCCAAACTCATAGTTTACTGTGAGTGAGCTGAAGTCTGATTCTTTAAAACTGCTTTTTTAATTAAACTGCTAAGGAGAATGACATTTAAATTTAGTGCAACTGTTTACATTTTATCAGGAACACATTAATGGAGGGGCAATTTGTAGTTACAGCACTGAATGTCAAGAACCATAAAAAGACAAATATATGTAGTCTTGACAAATATGGTCCATGACAATGAATGAGCAATAAATGAGCAGTTTTCCAGGCCAGCTTTGTTATATTTGAGTTAGTGGAAATCTGTGCTGATATTCATATTAAAATTCTTCAGTATATTAAGTATGGATTTTTAGGGGCTTCTCAGAGGCTAGTCTGTCAAACATGGCTTGTAACCAAAATATTCAACCAAATTTTAAACTTTTGTTATAATAGACCCCCCTCAAAAGGTATGGCTTGATGCTCCTCCTCAGGATGTCCCCCTTCGTGCAGGGACCAAAGTCCGTCTCATCTGTTTCTCCACAGGAGGGAATCCTCCCGGGACCCTTACTTGGTCCAAGGTTAGTGTGAATATGCATGTCTGTCTGTATACGTGTGTCTCATGTACACACCATTCTGGGTTGAATAGCTGTCATTACTTTTTTAGAATGGAAAGACAGTGCCTGATGCACTAAAGCAGACATCCTTTGATCGGGGCGTGGCTCGAGAACTGGTCGTGGTGCTGACAGCAAGTGACAACATGGCCACCTATCGCTGTGCTGCTACAAATGAGGCGATGAAGACCATCTCTGCCTACACTAAGCTCATGGTTCACTGTAAGTTAGCCCAGACCTCTAAAACCTAATACACACAGCCTGGCATTTATTCTACTATATCTCAACTAACAGAAAAGCACAATATCAGATAAATGGGGTTGATATAACCCCATTCAGACAGATTTATAGCTACAGCGTTTTATATTCTTCATCTTGATATTGCCATTGAGTCATGGTGGTTTTTTTCTTGTATACTCCATGGTTGTCCAGTTACAGCAGTAAGTATGAAGATCACAACCAAACAGGAGGAGCTTCGTCAGGGGCAAATGCTAACTCTGGAGTGCCAGTCTGGAAGTAGCAACCCCAAGTCCAACATTTCCTGGAGCGTGGGCCTACTCAGGTTTGGCTTTGGAGTGGGTGGGAATGTGACAATGACAAAAAATTACATAGCTAATTAAGTACTGGAATTAGTCTGGATTTTTATTCTGTTAAATGTGGTAATGCATTGTTGTTTATTGAACTGAACTTAAACTCCCCCGATGGATATGCTGAACGGTGTCTTAGGTTCCAGGGAGTGGAGGAGGCGCCCAGGAAGGCTCTGTATGGTGGTGTTTCAGTGGGAAGTTCCGTAACCCTGAACCTGAGTTCACAGCATCACAACCAGAGGGTCATTTGCCAGGCCTACAACCCTGTGCTAGCTGAGGGGATCAACACATTCTTTAAACTCAATGTGCTTTGTAAGTGGAGGGTGAATTGCTTGTCCATTTTTTTGTTTGTTTGTTTATTTCCTTTTTCTTGGCAAGATTTGATTTGTATAAATTTGAAATGATGCATAATGAAGGTACTTTTTACACAGAAATGTCACCGTATATGTGTGTGTGTATGTGTGCATCTTTTGTTTACTAGAAACCTTTGTTGTGATTTGTGGGTCTGTTGAGCTCTGCAGCAGTGTGTCCTAATTGTGCATTTGCTTTGCTGCATGGTCATGTTTGTCTTTGATGCCATTTCACAGGCAGCAACCAGCCACTGCTTCAAAGCTTGGTACTGTGTATGAGCATGAAGGAATGTCACTGTCTGTTTGTGCAGAGCTGCAGTTGGACAACAGTACTGTCACTCGTTGTTTTAATGCCTGTCTCTCTCCCTCCCGTGTTGTCTTACTCCTCTGTTGTCTAAGCATGTGAAGTTGGTTAGATCTGGAATTATTGGTGGGATGTCAACTTTTTACTGGTTTGACTCTCATTAGTGTCTCTTACAATGTTGATGCTCTCCGTGTTTTGTGTGTCTTTGTGCTCTCTCTTGCTGATTCTTCTGTGAGCCTGTGCTTGTATTCATGCCTGTATACATTTTATTTTTGGTGTAATTCCAACTTACTGCAGCTATATTTGTGTGTTGTTTCTGTGTCAGACCCACCACAGTTCAGCCCTGACCAGCCAACGCAGGTCCAGGTGGTGGAGGATGACATGGCAACCATCCCACTGCTGGTCTCAGCTAACCCAGAGGAGGTCTCCTGCATTTGGCGGCACCGCAGAGAGAAGCTGGTCAAAGGTGATTCAAGGCTGTGTGATGGCTCTATAAACCAGGTCCTAGTTGAGCTGAGCCAGCAAGTAAGCACTCAGCTCTGCCATTCAGGGTCTGAATAAAACATGGCAGGTTAGTCAGCATGGGTCCCTGCCAAATGTGATTCTCATTATGGCTCTAATATATGCAGTCTAAATGAGGATTGCTGTCTCCCTGAATACAACACAATGGTTCTAAACCTGGCTTTTCCTCTGGGCCGATGTCATCAGGGCCCTGCTGCACCCACTCTCTTTTTCTGTTAACTCTGGTAGCCCCACCATAAAATGACTTTATCCTGAATGTGGAAAAACCCCTATTACAATGCGGTGGTACAGAATGTATCTTGCGCAGCCTATTGTTGGCTTGATGTGGGAATCCAGCCAGGTCAATCAATAAGATTAGATGTCACTTAGAGACCAGTGGCCAAAGGACATGCGGTTGATGAGCGTGTAATGCATACTTAATTTATCATCAGTTTGCGTGTGTGTGTGTGTGTGTGTTTTTTTTATAAAGAGGATCTGAGCTACGACTGGGCAAAAGAGGCCTCACTGGAGATCAAGAATGTCACAAGGAAACATGCTGGAGTTTACACTGTTAAGTGTATAAATGATGAGGGTGAAAACCAAACCTCCATCATGCTGGATGTTCAGTGTAAGATCTTGCACTCATGACACTTGCACGTCTATGCTCACAAATAATGTGTGTTCTTATTTTGTTAGGTTACCACTGTACTCTGCTCTTCATGTTCTTCATGAGAACAATGTAAATTTAATAAGTTCACATTTTTACTAAAGATAAAAATGTTAATAGCCATACCTTTAGATTACTTTTGATGTGCTGAAGTACAACATAATCTACATTTGTTACATATGAAATCCAGTTTGAGAATTTATAGTATTTTCTGGGGAATGAACAGTACCTCAGATCAACAACCATAGGAATAGTCGACAAAACACCATAAAGAAAAGGATGGTGAGAAAATATAGCAATTGTACTTTTATAATCGCTATTTATACCTGGCTGCCGTCCATTAGTAATTCATCTTTTTCATTCTAACATGCTTGTAGTCTCGGTGGGTCAAGTCAACTACATGATTTCTGTTGAATAGCTTTCTACCATTAATAATAAAAATTGTCGTTTGTGCATTTGATTCTAATCTGTACACTGTTTACAGCATGTTTTTTACAGTTGTGATGCTAAGTATCACAACTGCGAGTGCATCAGCACGCACTAACTTGCAGCTCTTGTCCAGCAAACATGCCTCATTCATTAGGCCCCCATGCAAGGCCATGCACCTCCACTGCTGCCCCAGGCCCAGCCTTGAGCTCCAGGCCCTCTGCTCCAATACTGATGATTTAATTATGGAAGTGTTCAAAATGTAGGTCTGCGTGTTTCGCCAAAGCCCATGATACATGTCTAATGGATTCTGCCATCCTGATCTAACTGGGCTTGACAGTTGTAGATGTTCATTATGTATGGAGAATTGTAGTAACTTTTATGGTTGATGATGTAGCCCACTTGAGAATGTTGGTCTTGGTTAGCAGGCCAACATGGTTAGATCCCATCAACCCAGAGGTCTGTGTCTCTCTAGTGTTTCCCACCACCTCTTCAAGTGCGAACATGCTGTAGGTTTAGACAAGTTGGTGCTAATGGCGCTATTGTTGTACTGTAAGTACATGGCACCCATGGGAAATAGAAAAAGCTTGTGAGATAGAGGCAAATAAAGGAAAGAAGAAGAGCCATGTAGTTAGAAAGGCAAGATGATTTGATGACTAGATGGATGAAGAGAGAAATAAAAGGAGGGGAATTTGGTCAGTCCACCTTTTGGGTCACATTACCGATTCTCAGTTTTGTCTCCAAAGCATTCAAGAGAAGAGAGGTTAATGGCATTATGAACATATGAAACATAGAAGCCAATAAAGATGGCTTTATGAACAAGTTCAAAAGAAAACAAATATAAGTGTAATTATAGCAAGGTAGGAGCATGCCTGTTTAATGGGTTGGGAAGTGATTTGTCCCAGGTTGGCACATTAACCTTTGATTCTGCCAAAGCATTTTCCCTTTTTCTTCCTTTCAGATGCTCCCAGTGTCAAAGCAGAGAAAGACCCTGTGTTTGTCAACCTGAGGAGAACAGCAGACCTGATATGTGTGGCAGATGCCAATCCTATTATATCTGGCATGTTCTCTTGGAAATGGCTGGTGAGGGCTACATAAACACACACGCACACACATACAGAAACTCTGTCATCCCCTGAATTATATTTCCTTTATCTGGCTTCCTTTCTATTATTTTATCCATTGTTACCATTTATCACTGGCCTTTCCAAATGCACAGATGCACCGTATTTCACTGGCTCTAACTATTCTTCCACCCCACCTCTTCCTGTTCCACACTCAGCCCAAATCCAGAAAAATTGCTTTCATTACTGCTGCGTGACTAAAGGGCACATTCGTCAATATGGCGTGGTCTCTGTATCTACTGATGCTTTCTCCGGTCTAACCCACCCCCTGGCAGTACTGTGTGTCCCGCTTTCAACCTACACAGCCTCGCCTTTTCTTTTTCCCTTTGGCTCTCCAACCCTTGGTATTATCTTTCTCTGTCCTCAGGGCATGTTCCCCCAACACCCTTCCCACCCCTACTTCAAGCCCTGATGGTTTCTGGCTCAACCTTCCCTCTCTGTCTACCTGTCTTGCTCCCACACATCCCCCAAACACCAACCTACACTCAAGAGGAGGGGAGTATGTATTGAGGGATAGCTGCTGTCCACTGCTTACTCCCCTTCACTCTGTCTTCCACAGGGAGAAGGGGAGGTGGAGTTGGGAGAGGAGACCCAGGAAGACGAATCAGGCCTTCTGACCATCCATAATGTGACTCGGGCTCATGCTGGTCGTTACCAGTGCACAGCCAATAATGGCATAGCACCCCCTGCCAGTGTCGATGTACAGTTGGTAGTTCAGTGTGAGTTTGTGGTATTTGTTCTCAGTGTGTCAGAGACGTGTTAGACATACATACTGTAGAGACTTATTCATGGGAATGTGCACATGCTTTGTAGTTATCATTAAATACTTATGTACACTTGATTTCTGCATGATACCCTTCATTCCCGTCTCGTCTTGCGTAGTCAAACCAGAGCTTCGGAAAGGAGCCCAATGGAGGAAAGTCGCAAGTAGAGGGGATGGCACCACTACAGCTGAGGTAGTGTGTCAAGCAGAGGGTATTCCTCGTGTCGACTTCTCTTGGGAGAAAAATGGTGTAACTATGGACTTTGCAAACCCCAGGTAAAAAAGTATTATTCCATTTTACATTTTTCTTTCGCCATTATGTTCACTATTAACTTAAGTGCTGCTGTCAGCATTTGGCTACATATTGATGAATCCTCACAATTAGATTAGGCTCTAGCCTAATATAATATATTCTTTTGCTATTTCTTGCTATTTCACCACTAAATCCAGGTTTAGTGCTTTTTATACTTTGCCTTTCACTATGCAAATACCTGTTTAATGCGTCTTTGATGTGTGAAATTGGGTGACTTAGTGCAATCTGCAGGACATCACAATCCCTGCTGTCTGCCTGCTCAGGATTTATCTTTCTTTCTGTGTGTGTGTGTGTGTGTGTGTGTATGTGTGTGCATACGTGCATGCTGCAGGTATGAGGAGCGGACTGTGAGTGACGGCGCGATCCACACCAGCACAGTTCGAGTAGTAAATGTGAGTGCAGCTCTGGACTATGCTGTCTTCAGCTGCACCGCTCGCAACTCACTTGGGGAAGACAAGCTAGACATTCAGCTCGTCAGCACAAGTATTTATGTACATTTTGTTTGTGTGTTTGTGTGTGTGTGTGTGTGTGTGTGTAGGGAGGTGGCTCAGGCTGTCTATACAATATCCTTTGTCAGTGTCTAGCTAAAACCATGTATCTCCAAAATTGTTTTTATGAGCTAGGAAAAACAACCCAGTATCAGCTCAAAGGAACACATGAGCTTTCAGTTCAGTTTCAAAGTTGCCAGATTTAGAGACAGAGATAGTTAGAGATAGATAGAACGACGATATATTAAAAATGCATCAAGTTTACCCCAACTGAATCAAATTACTCTTTGTTTTGTGAATGGGTAAATAGAAGTACTGAGAAAAGATGGAAAATTACGATTCACTTCTGTAGCTTCACAAAGTTTTAGCAGCTTTTCCGGTTTTCCATCTTAAGCTCATTGTTTTGGTTATCTGGTTATCTGGCCATCACATGGATTTGATGGTTTAGTGTCACTGTTTCCATCAAGCTGGGATGGTGGTGCAGTAGGTAGGGCAGTCAGCAATTATTAACTGTCTATGAACCCCAGGGTTGGTTGTTTGCATCCTGGTACCTCCCTAGTGCTGGTCCCAAGCCTGGTGGGTAGGGTTGTGTCAGGAAGGGCATCCGGCTTAAAATCCTTGCCAAATCAAATATGCAGAGTGGTCCACTGTGGCGACTCTGAAAGGGAGCAGCCGAAAGAACTTATCAGTGTCACTGTTTCCATCAACACACCCCTCAATCTAAAAACCTTTAGCAGCTGTTTCCATCAAAAAAGAAGAGTGCGCACCGCATAAAGCCTAAAATTGCACAAAACCTAATTATTGGAGTGGATTTTAAAGAAAGTCAGGCATCTAGAGATGTAAAGACCCAGAGTCAGTGGACTAAACCAGAGCTAAAAGGCAAGTGTATATTGGGTACTCACTCACCGTGGTATCTGCTCACTGTGTAAGAAATTGTTTGCTAATGCAACTCACTAAACCCTCACTATAGTGAGCCTGTTTCAGTTTTTTGTGCCCTAGTGGTCCAGCCCCACCTAAGGCAGCTTTAAATGAATCGCCATTGGACTGAAGTGAGTGGTTAGGGCACACAGCATGTAGGGATTATGCATATCACGTACTTGGCAGTGGAACACAAATTTTTCCTTTGGTTCTAATTTGGCAGCATCTCAAAATAATAGTGTCTATGCTGCCTTGTCCAAGGTTTATTAGCCTTTTCCAGCAACATTACAATAGTGTGGGAGGGCCATTGAACATGCAGAATTCTGTAAACTGGAGAGAGTTGTTGCTCCTGAGTGTCAGCCCTTTAAGAAACTTATTCCATTGCTCTATCTCTACCTTATCATTGAGCCTATAGCACTACTTCATTTCACACTCAGATAATGCTGCAGTGATATACTTTGCTCTCCCAACGTGCTCAGACTTTTCTGCCTTCAAGCTACCAGTGTACCCTTGCACCACCGCCACTATCAGCAAAGTCCTGCTCTCAGCAAAGGCCCACAGCTGTCATTGGACACATTTAATATTTACTGTAAAAACCATAAAATACAATCCAAAATTGTCCCTGTTTTCCCTTGTGAATATTCATAATTAATCTGACGCAGTGATAATACATTTTACATGCTTCCTTATCATTATAGAGCCCGAGAGGAAGAGAGAATTTTTTTTTCACAGTATGGTGCTTTTTGGATTTGAAGGAGACGAGATCCAAATAAGGCTGACCTCTTTGCCCCGGAATCTTATGAGTGGAGCTGATAGTGGAAATTATTTACTTTGCAAACTGGGCTGCAGCCTAGAGCCAGAGACGAGTAGAGCATCCCCTTCTTATGTAGCTGCGCAACTATCTCTCCTCCTTCTCTCCTTGACTATCTCTTCCTCTGCCCCCAAAACTACCCTTCTTTTTGCCATGTTCCAAATGCAAAATAATCCTTTTTCCCCTCACTACCCTAACTGAAGCAGTGCCTCATGTCAGACCAAAGGCCTGGTTAGCCTCCTTTGATCTTTTTTCACAATATTGATGATAATCAAGAGGTTTCATCTTTCATTGCAGCACTTTGGTTGGATAAATTGGACAAATCAGCCACTATTTTCTGTTTCCTGATCACTCATACAACAAAGCACAAACCATAAGAATAAAGCAGATAAGGAGTGATGCACTGTTAAAAAATGCAAAGCTGTTGCTGTCAAAAGATATTCTTTGGAAGACTGTGGAATAAACTGTGATTAAGAAGAGATAAGCTGTTAAAAAACAAAGAGGCTTTGGAGGCTTACTGACAAGTGTTGACTATGGCGATCATCTATTCTCCCTGATTTCATTTTACTCTATTTTTTTTATCATTTATCATCAGTAGTTATTGCCAGATTCCTTCTTTAAATTACATGTGGTAAGTGTCATGAATTTTACCCACATATAACGGTCAAATCAGCTCTGAGTTTCTGTGAGTTGCTGACACTTTGTTTGCTTATCCAGTCGGAATAATTGTGTGCTAAAACAAAGGCATCTTATTGTCAAAAAGACAGTAGATGTGAGCACAAATACATTTGAATAGGGCTGAGTTGCGAAGGCAGACTGAGTGTGACTGATCTTTCAAATTGTTTTCAAGATCATCAGCTCTGCACTCCCTTTTAACATCATTGTGTCTGTTTGTAAGAACTCCAAATCTCTAAGGCACATGTCAATGTTTTAGCACTTACACCCTTGGCAAATAGCCATCTGTTGTTGTCATCTCTCACTAATTTGAGAGGTTTTCCCACCTTTCTTCTTTTCTTTCGTCCTCAGATCACCCAGATCCTCCTTCATCATTTCACCAAGTCAGTGTAACCCATGACTCTGCCACTCTGGAGTGGATCCCAGGCTTCAATGGTGGATTGCAACAAAGATTTCGCATAAGGTTAAACATCAAGAACATACCATATGTTAGCATGAGGATTAAACCCTAACATAATCAAAGAATTGTACTTGATAGTGCCTTTTGGTTGCCAGATACCGCTGGGCTCAGTCAGTTAGTTTCCTGTATATGGACGTCTTTCCTCCTGGAGCACCAACCTTCACTGTCACTGGCCTGCAGCCTGTCACCACCTACAACTTCTCTGTCAATGCTCTCAATGCAATGGGAGAGAGTGAATATGCTGATAACAATGCAGTTCTGACCATCACCACCAAGGGTCAGTTTAGAGTAACCTCAGCTTCATAGTGAAAGGACTCTACTGTCCAATCATCTGATAGTTGATAATATATTTAACATAAGCTTATGATTATTATAAGATACTATTGTCAACTTTTTTGTTTTCCTTTGTGCTTTTCTTACTTCTACATAGAGTGGCTAGAACAAGAAGGAGCTCCAAGAGATGATGATTTAGTCTCACAGAGTAAGTCTTTTATCACAACTCTCTGAAAAAGGTCTTAAAGGTAGTTGGAAATTGGTGTTTGCACAGCAGCTGGCTTCATTTGGCTAAATCATGTTAATGTATGCACCTCCAAGGCTGTTAATGTTTGCTCTATGAGAGCAGTGGTTGTCATGGTGCCCATCCATACTTTTTCCCCTCTGCTAGTCTTTAATCAATAAAGACAATTGAGAGAGTGGTTGGGTCTGTCTGAGTCAGTTTTTATCTGCCTGAATTTCCATATTACCTCCTCTTTAACTTTCATTGTTATGCGCTGAACTAATGTTTTGTGAACTAGGTGCAAGTGGACGGCAGGCCTATTTGACTCTAGTGTTCTCAGTGGTGTTTGGAGTCCTGCTGGTGTTAAATTCACTAGGTTGCTTCTTTGGACTGTGGTGGAAAAAGAGGCGAGGTCAAACAGGTAGCCATGTTGATCTTTTCATCTACAGTATGCTGTAGATGTGCATTTTTTCCATCACTTTCTGTCATCATCATTTCCTGATTCATCAACTAAATTCTAAAGAGTTTATTCTGACGCATGATGCAATTGTCAGCTCAGCCTCTTACTCTCACCTCATCTCTCCATGGTCTTCTTTCTATCTGTCTATCCTGTCTCCTCTCCTTCTGCTCATTTTCTAAGTCTGCACCTCCTGGCACCTTGATCCTTCAAAGCTGTCGCTTTTGTTTCATACATATCTTTTATCTCATTTGCTACCTTTATGTCTTTCCTCTCTATTTTTCTCTTTCTATACGTTCTTCAGTCCAACTGTCAAGTTCTTCACCTCAATCTTTTTTTTCATTCGCCACCTTTGTCTGCCCTCTGGTTTTCACATAGATTTTTCACAGCTTAGTTGTCTTTCATTTACTCTCTCTTTCTGGTCCTTTTTATTGCAATCAATTTCAGTGCTTACAGTACAAGATGAAATAAGATGATGCTCTTCTCTTCAAGTTCTGATTTCCTAACTCTTCCTGTTCCCCCTGCAGGGGGTAGAGGAGGAAGTGTGTTGGATGGAAAGAAGAATGAAGAGGATGGGTAAGTTTAGGGACTGCAGTAGAAGTAATGACGAGACACACATCCAGTACACCCTAAGAAATCTGAGACACGATCCATTGGTTGACCCAGCTACTTAAACAGCCAGGGACACAAAAAACAAGCTTTTCTCAATATCCATTTATAATAGTGTCATCAAAATTGCAGCACAATCCTGCAATAAATGGGTGTATTTACCACATGATACATTGTTATTAAGAACTTAATGTATGTATCTGTCTCTTAGTTTTTACTGGGAATTAAGAGTTGTTGGGAAATGATTCAAGCAGATGACATAATCAAATTTTTCTATGTAGATCCAGTCATTCAACTGTAATCAACCCCAATAAGTATGAGAGCAGAGAAAAGATCAACACCACAGCACAACGTACCCTCCTTGTCGACTCTGGATCTGAAACAGACAGCAATGTCTACGAGCGCTATGCAGCGGTGAGAATGGGAGAGAGAAGGAGGGGGGTGAGGGAAAGAGAAAAGGGCAATTGAGAGAATATGCAGAGACACAGAGAAGGTTGAGTAAATAGATGAGGGGAGAAAAGAGGTTAGGCAGGGAGTGAAGGGATCTGACAGAAGAGGAAGTGGAGAATTCAGCCATAACAAGGAAAATGGATAGATAAACTAATGAAACCTTTGGCTGTGCACAGAGATGGAACATAGATCAATACCTCACAATTAGCATTCAAAATACACATCGATCTCAACAAATTTATCATTTTGTACTTCAAAAAGGCCAACAAGGATTTGAACCTTGAAGAAAACTGTTGAGCAAGATAAAAGAAAACAGATAGCACAGTGCTGTCAAAATGGGTTAGAATAAACCTCATCGCTACAAAGGAAGGTTTTATCTCACCCCTAGTTTAAAACAGTTCACGCTGTAGCTGTAAGGGTTGGTGTGAACCTTTATGTTCCTTAAATATGTTAATTTACATGTAGTTTGAGTGCAGATAGTTTTGGTTTTATTTGCCCAGATTTTAGATATGTTCCTATGAGATTTCAGCCCATTATAATGGAGGTGGTTCTCCCAGCACTGAAATCACATCATACTATAAGCAATCCCTGTTACACTGGATGTTCCTAATACTTTACTGTCAGCCATTTTAATAGGACCCTCTGTCTTCTTCAGTAGTTCAAATTAAAACTGTTCTCAGGGAATCAAACTTTGGAATTGGGAATAAGGCAGAAATCCCAGAGATTGATATATAGAGTAAGGGAAACCTTCTTCTGCATGAGTAAATACTTGTAGGGGCATGTGGAAATGTAATCTTGAGTACACTCCAACAGTTCACTGCAGTCACCTCTGCTCTAATGTAAAACACATGGCATTGTCATTTAGCTCAAGTTGCATAAGATCAGATTTGATGTGATGCTATCTCTTCTGTTTTGCTAATTCCAGGAAAGTTCCCACTATTATTACCCCACCACTGACTACATACCACCTCTCAATACACACCCTGAGGAAATACGTACGTTTGGTGAGACACAAATACATAAACAGAGTAAACAAGGTAACAGTCAACACTTCATGTCCAAAATATGATTCAGTCTAAGCCAATCAGGAACTGCATCTGGCCTGGTTTGACCTTTGGCCAAGTGGAGTATTTTCTGATTTATTTCAGTGTTAGCAGGTCTTCAAGTACATTGAATATGAAATATTCTAGATGTATTTATTTACGTTTATGCTTTGTGTATGCTTTTACATGCACTCTTCCAGATGCCACCCAGCTCCCTGTGGACTCTCAATACCATGTATATGAGGATGTAAGAGAGGGCGGTCTGTACCAGGACATTGCGTCTTCCTCTTTCCCTTTCCCCTCATCCTTGTTTGACCACAGATTGCCTCATCTGAGGAACAACTGGAGATCACCAACCTACCTTCAGGTCTGTAAACAAAACCCCAACCTAAGATGAACTAATAAAACTATTTGATTAATCATTTACATTTGTTAATATCACAATCAAAAGTTGAAGAATAGAGGTAGATGATACATTGTGGCTTTATCATGTATATGATTGTAATTTGGATGCAATCTTTCTGTTTTTTCAACAGGGTACTGAGAGAGTGAGAGGGTTCATGGATGTTCAGCAACCACAGAGAGATTCTGATCTTCCCTTTGAATTACGAGGCGAGTTAGTCTAGAATGAGAAGATTGAAAACAACAAATTAGCTACGACAAGGCTTGTGACTCAAGAGTAGTCACTGAGTACAGATTTATTTTATTCTTTTTGAATGTTATCTTCCAAGTCACCTTGAAGGAACCTGTCAGAAGAATTCAATGGAAGTCCAATGTTTGATATAAAATGCCACATAATACAGTGTTTCAAGTGTTTTATAATTTATATATTGCGAAAAAAGGGACAGTATTTTTTTTATCCGCCCACTTATTTTGTTACCCCTCCACAATCTCATCCCTGGCCTTTCATTTGTTCTTTCACCTGTACACTCTTTCTTGGAAGTCATGGTCATTACCCACAGTTCCCCCTCTGCCCTGGCCTGCAGGTAGACATGAATCAGTCAGTTAGAGACAAAAAAGGACTGACATCGCAGTGGTTGGCGCTGGGGAAGAAGCAGCTCAGGTTCCCCTTTACAAACCAAGCAGACATCATCCCTCTCTACTCACTTCAACATCTGCATCTGCCAACATGCATCTCAGATGAGAACCAGAAGGCAGTGGCCTGTCCCTCTCCTGTTTAATACAAAAAGTTTCAGACCTCACGGTTAGTCCTGGGAAATCCCTACAATAGGATAGTACTGAAAGGAATTTAGTATGGTTATGTGTTCAGGAGGTAAAGCCACATCTAGGGCCAGACTCTAATCCAGTTTTCTATTGGATTGAAGTTCAGCTCCCAGCATCAGTGAGAGAGAGAAACCTTGCAGAAAATGTGTTTCATTGAGAATTGGCAGTAAAATAGAGATATAGACAAGAAGAGAGGGTTAGGCTAAGCTGCAACTTTGGTTACTGCTACAAAAAATCTACTTTCTTCTTCCTCTGGTTTTCACTATTGTTCAGATTCAGTGTAGTTGACTGTAGGTATTTTAGCCACAGCCTGTGCAATAATATCAATAATCCTTATTTATAGAGCATTTTTTCAAACCCAGAGTTGCTTTACAGAAATTAAAAAATCTAATCAGTGAAATATATTTTATAATATATTAGAATAAATGAATTCCAGCAATATAAGAAAGAATGAAATACAAATATGTAGCGTTATATCAGCTCTGTGAAGCTGTACTTAAGTATAGTAGTTATTTGAGCTAAAATCTAATGTCAGCACATTAATGTCTGCTGATGTTTAGCAGATACCTTTACAATTTTCACCACCATAATTAGCACTAAACACAAAGTACACACTCTAAAAAATGATTTGTTGGCTCAACTTAAAAAATTAAGGCAACAATTTCCACTCACCTTTTTAAGTTGCCAACTTAATGTAATTTTAAGTCAGACTAACATAACTTGTTTAGTGCAACCAACATGATTTACTTTGACCTCCAAAAGCATAATTAAGTTGAACCAACTTAATA
>JAUMHL010000009.1:13681797-13711633 GCA_032362345.1 Sandelia bainsii | reverse complement strand
TATTTGTTCAAAATACTCAAAGATTTAAGTTAAGGAAGTGTTTTTTATTTTTACGTTGAAAAAGTTGAAGAAAATAAGTTGTCAACTCACTAAAACGTGTACATGTAGAAAACTTAATTTTTTTTGCTGAAAAATGCTTTTATGTTAAGTTCTACCTACTAACACCATGAATTATTTTTTTAGAGTGCAGCTAAAGCTGATTCTGCAAGTATCTGGTCAAGAGTAGTGGACAAAAAGTATTTTAACAGTTTCAAAATTTGACCTGATGATGTTGCTAAATAAAAATCACTAAAGTTGATAGGATTCATCCTTATGGGGCATGAATATAGAAAATGTTTATAAAAGACATGTTACTGACTGAACCAGCCTGGTGATACATGGATAGCATTAATAGATGATGGGTATCATCTGTTAATGATATAGATGATACATTTAGAGCTGCAGACACGTGCCAGCCTGAGAACATACAGAACACATATATTAAAATAATACGGTTTGTGTGGGTCTGTGTATTTGTGTAACGTCTTATATGTTACACAATGTGCAGAGATTATGAACTTCCTTAATGTTTAAATGGCTCTTTTAGGTTCCTACGGCTGTGCTAGATACACAAATGGTGACTGGGCTCTTATTATATCTATAGAGCTGTTATGCTTGCACTGTGTTTCTGCTTCTAGCTTCTGCCTTTTCCCTCGAGCATGATTTGTCACATCATTCTCATGAGCACAAAACGCACGCATAATATAGTTTTTCAGCACAATACCTTGTCCAGTAACCTTGATTTAATGTTCCAAAATGATGACAATGACATGATCTCCTTCATGAGTTGTTATTTTGCATATTGTGTTACAGTAAAATAATGTCTTAATTTTCAAATAAAAATGTAATTACAGGAACACACAATATGAGAAAATGTGAGATTGTGAGATTTCATATACTAAATTCTGGTAAAGTTGTTATTGGCCTCACATTTGTTTCACCCTGGAGCCTAACTGTCTGAAGATAAATCTTAATGTTTCACTGAGCTGCTTTCCCTCAATTAGGCTTGCTATTCTCCATCATGAGCTGTCAAGGTATGTTTGTCTCATTGCTGAACAATTGTTTAAGGTCCTGTCAAGCTGACTGCTGTGTTCATACCAAAGCCTGTTCATGATGCATTCATTTCAGCTTAGACAGGAAAGGTAATCTGCTAAACTCAAGGCTTGACACCTCAATACTGTACGTCAACTTCTATTTTTCTTCACTTGCCTTATGAACATTTTGATATGTTGTGTTCAGAACAATCTCAGGGGAGCTCGAACAAACAGGCTGTATGAATGCACAATTAAATCAAAAGAGAAATAAATAAGAGACTTTAATTTCCTCAGATCTATGAGTGTTCCATCCTATTTACCTCTCTTCTTCTTTTTTTTTTTGAAAAACAAATACGAGATTGAATAGTCGTTTATCACTTTAACAAGCTGTGCTACCAGTGGGGTGCTACCTCAAAGTTAACTCAAATTTCTGCCAACCTAGTCATTGTTCCCATTATGGAGATTTTTCGATTTGAAGTAAAGACAAATCAAATCAGAAGCAACCACAACTTTTACAAATTAGAACATGATTTTACTTGCAGTTATTATGATTCATTTTGTGGCTTGTGAATAAATACTTAGAATAAACAGTGTTCTATGAAATATAACTAGAAAGTAAACACAGCTAATTGTGATTAGGGCAGATCTGAAAGCATGTTGAAATTAAGTGAGCACATGATCCTCTTTTGGCTTCAATGACTGGCTTTAGTATATATACTGTACCAGAGCAGGTGGAAACTAAGGAGTCAGAATTAAACCATAGCACCGAAGAAATGAACATGCACACAGGGCCTAATGACCCAGAGGGAATTCAAGAGTTTGAGATGTTTTTTATCATTAATAAAACACTGCATACTAACATTACAGTCCATATTTGTCTCTACATCTGTCATAAGTCTGTCTAGACATCATTGCTATCATTGCTATTGAATGACCACATTTTATTTATGCAAGTCTGAAATGTATTTTCAAAAATGTACCTACACACATACTGCATGCAAACTGCAACCATACACAAAATAAATATTGTCACATGAGGAAAAAATAAGCCAAACAAAAGTGTGATGAAAATATGCAAAAACAAATTACAAAGGCAATGAAGAGACTGATGTTCCTCTGTTTGTATTTGTGTGCAAGCAGATTGTGATTGGACAAAACTTTATCTCATAGTATAATTGGCTGGAAACGTGAGGTGTGTGATGTAGTAGGAAATGTTGGAATGAATCTGCTTAAAAAGAATCAAAAGTTTATATTTTTTTCTAAAAAACACAGAAAATTGAGTCTTTTATAAAGGAGGGTCAAAATACAAGCTGTGTTAACAATGTTAATTTCTATATAGAGACCATAGACATGTGACAAACTGTGTGAGGACAAGCTTATCCAAAAGCTCTCTGAACTGACTGTCCTCTGCTATGAATTGCAGGCTTTGTCTGCTGGAACAGTCTAGGTTTGTGTTTCTCGGCAGGGTAATGCTGTTGGGTCACAATCATACACACACACACAAGTCCTGTAGCCAGGTTGGTTATGGCACTTCTCAACTGCAATTCGATGCAACTGAATTGCAGTTAAACTGCTTATTGTATTCTGTGGTATGTAATGGAGTTACTCTTGGTGTATTTACAAATGAGATTTTTTTAATGAGGAATTTTGTAGCAAATAAAAATTGAAATGTACTTAACTGAAGGACAGAAGGACATGTTTATATACTGATTGAAAAGGTTGATATTTAAAATGAATTTCAAGGGAAGATATTGAATAAAAGTCCTCAATTAATATGTATTAATATGTTAAATGTACTTAAATTGCCACTAATATTGAAAGCATTTCTAAATGCATGTTAGAGTGCAAGGTGGGTCTTTAGATAGAAAAGCTGGAAATCAGCTGGACAGGATGACAGACAGGCAAACACACAGACAGTATTATGAAATACAGAACTAAAGAAGAAAGACAAGCCACTATTCTGAGAAACAGCTGAACTGCAGACAGCATTCATTGCAGAGGGAGTGACAAGGGAAAACTGAAAGCCAAAGAACAAGAACGAGGAGGCCGTGTTATGAGAAAGAGTGGGTGAGGAAGAAACTGAAAAAGATTCAGATTCAATCAGATGAGGAAGTAGTGATGGTGAGCACATGGGTGTGGTTGGTTAGCAGTTACCCCATGTGCCTTTCAGACTGACACACAGGGAGACATTGTGGACGATGAAGCAGTGGATAAACCTCTGCACTCAGGCGCCTCACAGGATGGATACTAAGGTAAGCATAATGGCCTGGATGGGTGACTAAATATCAGAGAGCTGAAAGGGTGTTTTAGTGAAGCGAACTGAAAGGAGATTGATGGAGGATGACATACAAACGGATGAACAGACAGACAGAGAGTGAGTGAGAGTGCTAGATGTGACAAACAGGCAGGCGGGTCAGGCTAGGGGAAGGGAAAGACGCCTGTACCACCCAAGGGAAACAGACCTCGTCTTGACATATGCTCTGGAGTGAAATGAAGATTGGCATGACCTGCTAATCTGAGCTGTCACAGCTCATGACGGCGACAGACACTCACCTGTCACACTGTTCCAAGCCCAGAGGACGAGCTGCCACCAGGATAGGTCAAAGATCGAGATTCATTTTCTGCTGGGGGTGGATTCAAATCGAGCCACTGGCCTAGAATTACATCTGTCACACTAGCGGTCTTGTCTGTACCTGCTTACTAGTTGTTCTTTGTATTGCTATAAAATCAAACCATATTGGACAGGATTTTGTCTGCTTCTATTTTCTGTAGTGTTTAGTTTAGCTTAGCCGAGGACAAAATCTTGTGAGGGGGAGGAAGAAGTATGTTTTTCCACTGATTCAGAGAGTTCTGCTCACCGGTACAGAATTTTCATTATGTTAAGAAGAGTTGTTTTGACACATCTACCAATGCTATTTTTCAATCGGTGACAGCAAACTTGTGTGTATTATGTGTATGGGATAAAGTTTGATCAGTAGTTCAACACAGGCATGTGGGAGGATTGCATGCACAGTGTACAACCTCCATCACTCACTTTTGACAAATGAAAAAAATACAGTTAAGATATGTAAAAGTTTAACATTGAAAGTAAGACTTGGTTTTATTCCATGCTGCATGAGGAGTGTGGGTGATGTTGCCTGTTTGTTTAAGGAGGAAAGAGAAGTGGTCATGTGGTGCTAACTTCAATGAGCCCATCTTCCTGTATAGCAGGTTGCACTTCAGGCTGTCAAATGCAGTGTACAAAATGTTTCTTTCCTGTCTCACTTCAATCAGTTATGCATTTTCCTTTATGTTACCATTTTGTACACATTTGGCTTTGACTTGAACCCTGGATAAAGATTTTGTAACACTGTTACTGTTGCTTGTATACATTAACAGTTTGTTAAGACAATAGTTTAGATACAGCCCAGTTTACGCCTTCCTCTTCTTTGTTTCATCTAATTTTATCGTATGCTTTTTATTTCAGATTTATGTTATCTTCTTCCTGTTTATAATGTTAAAAGGTGAGTGTGAAAATTGAATATGTTTACTGAGAAATTACATGTGAACTCAGTGTAAAACTAAACTGTCTGCTGAACAGCAATCACTTTGGTCACAAGTCTTGTTTACAGGGTTTTGGTGTGCTTAAATGTAAGTGTTAAAATATAGCAATACGGTTAGCATCAGTTTCTATATCTCAGTCAAACATTTGGGTGACAGAGACAGCTATCATTTTCTCTAAAAGATATTCTGTTGCTGTCTGAAAAACTATGTGGATCAACATTTTACTCATTACAGAAGAGTCTTTGTGGATTAAGTAAATTATTCTCTCAGTTTTACAAACAAACCCCAGTTCATTATCTTTAAGAGAAACCAATGGTTAGGTGAACATATACTAGTGCATAAGTGAGACAAACCGAGGGTAGCTGTCCATTAATACAGGTATCGACAAGCAGGTGTTTTTTGTTGTTTTTTGCTTATAAGCTCAACATTATCATTTCTAAGAGCGAAAAATTCGTTTTTTCTTCTTTGAAAATTTGTATCGTTTGTATTGTGTCGTTTGCTGCAGTTTGGGAATTAGCTACTTGAGCGGGTACACCAGTGATTTAATATTTCACCAATCATTATAGTTATAGTTCATTATAGGAATCACAACATTGTTCCTCCAAAGTAGAGGTTTTGTAGGGCATCAGCAGTAATTGAAAGGTGCTGAGTGAGTAAACAGACAATGGCCTCACTGTCCTGTAGTGTCACACAACAGTCCAGCTCTACTGTAGCCAGAGGTTTTGTAAGAGCTGCTTCTTTGTAACTGTGTGGGGACTATTACTGTGACATACTCTCAGTGCATCTGGAAGCCTCTCTCCCCTGCATTGGTCAGACACATTCTCAAGTCTGACCTCTGCTAGAAATACATCACAGCATTGTTTGGGAAAGCCAGTGGGATAAACAACAAGTTTCTTTGTTCTTGTGTGTTATGTTGAGGCCTCCTCACGAGGCTTCATCTGACTTATGTTTTAGTTGATTGAAATGTGTCTTTTTTTTTTACCCACACAGTGTCAAGGGCTCTCACTCCCACACCTGCAGATCAAATTAAAAACTTCTCATCAACAATGATCACTACTCCAGCTCCGACCAATGGTATGGTACTCATGTCTGTTCTGAGAAATGTTTCATTCTTTACAATTAATATCCAGAATCAGCCATTACTATGTTCTTAAATAGTAATACTAATAAAATACTAATAATGGAGGAAATAGAGGCCCATGAGAGTGGTACACCATTATATATAATATTATACAGCTGGATTATAATGATATCTAATCTTATGAGCTAAAAGGTTCATCTAATTCAGTTGTTTTCTTGGTGTAACAGGAAGAAAAGGGGAAAGCTCCGTCACAAGAGATGTTGACTCCACCCCGGAAAACTACCGTGCTGAACAAACCACAGACCAGCGCAACAGCACCAACACCAGCACCAGCACCAGCAACAGCAACAGCAACAGCAACAGCAACAGCACCAGTGCCAGCGCCAGCACACAAGTGAATGTCATCAGCAATGCATCAGACGTTAAGAGCTCATCAGGTGCATGTTGTTAGTGCTGTACCTACAGCTACACCCTTAATTTAAATGTGACCTTTTTGTCATTTTTTCTGCTCCTTCTTTAGCTTCAGTACAGGAACCAACAAAACCACAAAGCCTGCATCCACTCTGAGTCGCATTTTTCACCCTGTCCTTCACATACTTGAACACCCAGTTGGTGGAGCCATTGAGTTTGTCTGGTAGATAAACAGTGGGTTAGAACATGCTCTCATGCCCTTACACCAACTATAAGCTTTTGCTTATAGAAAGCAAAGGCTTATAGAAAGCCTCCCCATCAACCATGTATAAAGCTTTAAAACTAATTATGAGGTAATTAGAAAACTGTTTAACTCCCTGTCCTTGTTGAGATACAGCAAAGTATTTCTCTTGCATTTTACTGCACTGGGGAAAGAGAGAGAAGAGAGTGCTGATATGCTATAAAAAGTGTCAGCCTAAATTTCCTCTGAGAGTCATCCGACTGAAATATTCAGAAATTCAATTAAAAGTGGAGTTCAACATAGAAGTATACCTGGAATTTAATGAGAAGTAATTATGTATGGACTGGTATGGCAGAGATAAGGAGTCAATATGTCTCAGACAAAATATGTTCCAATATATGAAATTATGCATTTGCATTATAAAGCAGTGTATTTAAAATATTATACTTTATACATATTAAACAATGGGGGAAAGGGGATCAGAAAAACAGAAAGCCAAGGAAAATAATGTTTTTACTATCATTTTTTTCAGCATTCACAGTAACATCCTCCCCATCCACAAAAGAGAAAACCACCAAAGGAGGGACCCATCAAACTGTTGCCTGGGGTAACTAAAAATTTCCACTCCGTACTTACCTTAAATGCCACAGGCGCTGCGTTTTTATCATTATCTCATGGCAGATTGCCAGTACCACAATTCCCTGTCTCCCAAACAAAACCTACGGTGTGGTGGTAGAACAGAGCTCCTCACTTTCTCTCTTGCCAACAGATTAGTGTTTGACTGTACCTTATGCAAGTAGAGATAGGATGTTTATGTCCTCATGCTGTGCTGGCTTATGATAGATAGGGGTTTGATACATCATCAATAGTGTGTCAGTAGGGCCAGTAGATCTGTCATGCCATCTCTGACTGTTGTTCCCTGGTGATCTTGTTTAGCTTTTACAAACACTTCCTGTGTTCAACAGTCAAACTTAATTCTGTACTTTTCTTTCTACTTTCACTTCTTATAGATCAGAAGTGGGACCAAAATTTTACCTATGGTAAGAAGCTTGTCTTGACTGTGTTTTTTCTGTGTTACCTCTTGTGTCTACAGTTGAGTATTTCAGTTGTTTCATTTGTCTAGATTATAAGTCCCTGCGCCGTGCTGGACTTATCATTGCGGCAATTCTCTTCATCCTGGGCATAATGTCCATTAGCTGTAAGTATTACTCTGATGGAAACTGTAATCACAAACAACAAACTTATTGTTGGTTGTATTGTTGGTGTAGGGTTGCATGGTCTGCAACTAATGTTGTGGCTCATCAGTGTATATTCAACCACCCTTTTCACTATTTTGTTTTCATCAACTGTAGGTGGTAAGGTCTGTCGTCTACCCAAGTGTCAGAAGAGGTCATCAAAGTAAGTATTTACAGCATTTACATAATCCTGAAAGACAATGAAAGCTGTGAAGTTACTGTCTGTTGTGCATGAAGGGTAACTCTGCTCATTTCATGCTATTGAAAAACTGCAGTTGAATGAGTTAAGCAATTTATATCAGGCTACTGGATGATATATGGAAAACGATCAGTCACATCAGACGCATAATGGCTCAACAGCATGCTGACTAAAATGTCTGTGATGATTAATACATTACAAAGATTATGATTCAATTGGGTGAAACAATAACAGATTTTTCTTTTTCTTACTGTGGCATATTTGTGTTTGATAAATATAATAGATTTCTTAAATAGTGTGTGATTCCTTAAATGTTCTGTGTTTATTTTCCAGGTCATATCAAGTGGTCCAAGGATAAAGAGCGAGATTATGTGTATTGATGAAAGAATAGAGCTGCAAGAAACCAACCAGGATTCTGTCAAGAGAAAAACACTCAACCAAGACCTGGCAACGTGTGTGTGCATGTGGACTGACTTACTGTACACTTCTTAGTAACAGCATCATAGATATACACTGAATAAACAGAGAAAACATGAATCATGCAGACATATGAAAAAAATTGAGCCATCACCCACTCAACCTTTGTGTTATGTCTGTACTTGATAAAACTGTACTAAAAAGTAAAATGATTATTTATCTCGCTAAATAATGAAGAGATGAGTCATATTTTAATCATACCTTCAGCCAAGAAGCAGGCTTGTTTCTGATGATCTCTGTATCTTATAATTGATAACACAGCCATAGGCAGTGTCTCATATCCAGGATTATTATTAAAGGTTTTGAAGAAAAACACCAACATCCCGTATTTGACAATCTCACATTTACTTTCTATCAGGATCTAAAAATGAAGCTGGGTCATTTCCTCTTCTTGCACATTATGTACACTTTCAATCTCAGCAAAAACGTGATGTTTAGTAAGGGGTGTCTAAGCCTCTTAGTGGCTCTACGCTTGTAAGTGAGTAAAGCCCTAGATTAAACATGATCCACTGGTGCATTATCTTTGCATCCATATGGCATCAAAACGATGGAAACAACAAACTGGGGCAAAGCATGCGCATTTTATAACAGATTTAATGTCAAAATAAACAGAGCTCTGCATAGGTACATAATATTCACTGCTCTGATTACTATCAGAACAAAGGCGAAGACTGCAGCTGAGTTAATGGAATTAATTCATGATATACAGTCACCTACTGCAATTTTTTTGTGACAAAATAAGGTCATGTATTGCATACTCTCTAAGTTATACCTGTGAATTTCATTGGCACAAATATTAAATGTGGGTTAATCTTACACAAGATCATCATACAATCATATATAACTGTATAATCATTGGTATTTAATTTAAGTCCAAATTTAAACTTTTTTGCTGTTTGTAGTGATATATAATTATTTTTACATACATTTTGGCAAATAACTGACTTTCGCTAACCACTACTTTTATACACATAATTCATAAATGAATGGTGGTGAGAAGATATCACTTTTTATACTTGAGTATATGAAAAAGACCACCCAGCTAAATATCACATGTTTAGCTAAGAGGTTACAACGTAAATGCATGGAACAGTAAATCTGTTAACACATAAAATATATTAATATATTCTATATTAAGAGCTAGAATAATTGCATGAGGTCACACAATGTCTTTAGCTTTGACAGGAAAAACAGCCAGTTGGGAATAAAAAACATAGCCTTTAATATAGCCTTTTCCTAATAGGTCACATTCCAATAAAAACAAAGCTCAACAGCTACATTTGTTACACTAGATTTACATAAGTAGTGTCACAGCAGTGAGGTGTTACTAAAAGGAAATAATAGAGAAGATTTTGATTATATGCATAGAGCAGACTGGACAAAATACCACATTTATTTTTGGATTTTTGCATAAGTGTGTTTGCTTTGTACATTTGGTGAAAGCATTCAAAGAGAAGACTCATCAAGCTACATTCAAATGTTGTTGCATTGCAAATTGTTTGAAATAGTAAGTATGAATAGACAGACAACACAGATATAAAAAAATGAAATGTTTTATACTACAATTTCTGTCCAGTTGTCCTCCCTTTGAAATACTGACACATATTTAAGGGCCGATTGGTCAACGTTACTATACACTTTTGAAAAGAAACCTAAGTGTACAGACTGTGGTCAAACAGGAACAGTACAAACAGTAGTCACTGTCAACTGTCAGTCTGCTCATCTGTTTTAAAATAGACTGGAATGCATCATTTTTTACGAAGCACAGACCAATACTCACTTTACATGACAATTGTTTTTGGTCTCAAGTATGAATTGAATCCAAATGGTGACATTAACGGCAATCTTTAAGATTCTGAAAGAGCAAAGCAGGATTCTGTTTCGACTAATCCAGTGCTAAACCCATTACAGCCATTTTCTGTGTTGCTGACTCCATACGTGCACATAAAGTCACAAATGAAAAACTAACATGGAAGAAAGACTTTCAGGAAGTCTGTAAAACTGTTCTCTGTACTGAAGCAAATAAGGCAACCAGTGCTTTGGGTTCTTCGATAGAAAGCTTTCCTTCATAGGACATGATTGACTTCCATTTAAATGAAAACAGAGAAGCCATCATGCTCCATGTCAATGAAAAAAATCATTGTTTGTATTTCCCCAATCACCCCCAAAACTTGATTTGATTCGTGAGATTTTACCCTCCTACTAAGCTTCTTTCTACCAGTGTGTGAGGCATTAATCTAACTCTCTACAGCATACATAAACCTCTTTACAATCTGCAAGACTAAAATGACAGCCTTTCAAAAAGAGAGGGAAAAGGGAAAACGGTGGTAGATTACTGTAAGTTGGTTCCTTACAAGAAGGTGTTCACACTGGTTTCCACTTGTTGCTTTTTACTGAGGTTAAGAAGATGGAGAACAGGTTTTTATCTTCCTATTGCACTGCCTCCTGTCACTCCTAATGGGCCAAGAACAGAAGATGTCAGACAAGTGAATGGGAAAATTAAGTGAGCACTGGGCTGTCTTAGTGTGGATTAGCATGGTCTGTCTCACTCAATCACCATTTCACACTGACAGGTCTGTTCCACATGCACCAAATCAAATACATATATACTTTCACTGCATAGCTAGTGGTAATAATTTCTTGTTTCAGGTAGTAAAAAAGGGGGAGCTCTGGCTGTGCTAAATTATCCCTTTTAACAAAAGAAGCTTTAAGCCATAAGCACTGGCTTTGATTTGGATTCCTCAAATAGAATCCAATTAGAAGCCTTGAATGTGTTCCAAATGTCCCAGGGTAGATTGTGTGTATGTGGAGTACAAACGACTGCGACAAACATAAGAATACAACAGTTTTTAAAAAACACAGTATATTGCATGGGCACGCGTTCTGATAGAAAGTTGTGTAGGAGCAAGCAATGAACTGAACGGTTAGAAGCAGGCTGTTGTGTTAAGACAGTTAATTGCCCTGAGTCCAAGAGTTAAGCTGACATAGCCTGGTGTGGTGCTCCTCTCCTGTCTGTGTGCTATAGGACTGCCATGGCACCAGGAATTAGATGGACCCTTTCTGATCCTGCTCTGTAGGCACAGAGTAGATCCTGAGGACAGAGTAAAGACAGGAAGGGGATATAGACAGGTGGGGGGAAGAGATGAGATTAGACAGGGTAAAGGCAAAAGTATGTCATATTTAAGATATTTTAGGCTGTTTCTCAGTTTGTTAGCAGACACACAAAAAACAACCCTGCATGTTGAAATTCAGGAAACCACACAGCTGCATCATGCTGCAGGGCTCTGACAGGTGCACAGTGACTGCATCACCTCAAAACAGAGCTCATCCCCAGGTGGGACTTATAAATCTGGCAAGGCATTGTTGATCCAACAACCAGAGGTTGCTGTGTGATTAAGCCTCTTTTCAAGAGAGCGATCAGTCAGCACCAAACACTGCCAGGCCTGACTGCAGCCCCAGGAGGCATGCAGTAATCCTATGGAGGAATTTAACCCACAATGGTAGTTCTACAGCTGCTTCAACATCTCTGGAGACTAATTTGAACTCTGTAACCTTTCTGACCCTGCTTGTAGGTCATGTATTACCACAAACCAAAACAAAAGAAATTGATTACTCTGCAAAAAGTCTTGCTGGATTTAACAATGGTTAAAAAAGCAGTGAGTGTGCAAGAGAGACAAACTGCAAGAACTTCTTTGAAAGTCTCTGTATAACTGGTTTAGGCTGTTCTGCTCTCTGATTGCTGTTGAAAGATTGCTGTCATGACGCCAGAATCATGTTTACAGACTTGTTTTATTCCTGATTAGAATCATCTGCTTAGGCCATAGTTCATGAGGTAAGCTTTTGAACAAGTTAGGTCCTGCCCCATTTGGTCATACAGACACAGTGGCAGTGTCTTAAGGTTACTGTTGATGGCTGAGATGGAGAGGGCTAGAAGTGGGGAGTGTTCAGAGGTGGCGGTGGAGGGCCTCAGGCTTTATTACTAAGTGCTGTACAAGTCTAGGCAAGCTCAGATGGGTGGATGCTGGCTGCGTTTTGCCACCTGAGTGTTTTTCTCCAGTTTTGATGCTGACGAATTGGATGAACCAGGAAAAATTGGAAAAGTAGCAGAAAAGCAGTTACCCCATTAGACTGGTTCAGTCACCTGCAGGCTGACTTAAGCAGAACCGGTATTTCTTAGTAAGACAGTGATGAACTATGTGAATTTACTGAACAAAGAAAATATATATCACTCGTTTTGAGTGTAGAAATTAAGTACATAAAAAATAAGATACTTTAAGCCTATGTGAAGAAATGTAATCTTACCCTTGCTGCCGATTATGCATGCGGCGCCTTACCAAAATTATAGCTGCAAGAAAAAAAATGGAAAAAGGTCACAGCTACACAGGAGAAAAGTTTGCATTTGCTTAGCTAATAACAGCTTTAGAAGCCACACAGGGACTCCTGCGATTCAGGTCAGGCACTTAAGGGCTTTACAGCAGTGCATTTGCCAACTTTGAGAAGGGAGGATGCTATTTCACATTTCATTACGTTATGTCTGAACAAAAGACATTATACTTACTGATTATTGCAGCCACTGAAAGAGCCAACACAGTCGCAGCTACAATAATGACAATCAAGGTGAACTTCTCATCTAAAAGACAAAACATAAAGTTGGTTTTAAGCATATTTAACAAGCAGTGATAAGTAAGGTGCGTTGATATACTGAATCCTTTATTTTTATTGATTTGTATTTTAATTTCAATTTATTTTATAATTAATATCAAAATACAAATTATCTCATCTCACCTCCATTGTCTCCTTTACTTTTATCTACAAGTGAAGGCGTGTCAACAGTTTTGCCAAAAGCTGTAATGATTTAAAATGAACAAAGCACAAAAGAACAGTTAACATAAGTTATGCTGACTTACAGAAAGAGGAAAACAAAAAAAATTTATATGTGTGTGTTTGTGTCTGCAGAGAAGGACAGGGTTGCCTCTTGAGTAATCATAGATCTTTGCAGTAAGGCTGTTTCTGTGAGAGTCGACTGGCTGCAGTCTTGTTCTAAATACATCTGTAATTCTATCAAATGTCCATCAAAGCAAAGATGAGGAGTGACGGAGAGAGTCATGGAGAAAGAATGGGAATGCCAGTGTTGATTAGCTGACAGGCATGATGGTGATGTGTTCATTGGCCTTTTGGCAGAACCCACAGGGTCCCTCCAAGGAGCTAATTGATTCCATTCAGGACTTAATGGTTGAGAGGAGAGACAGCCAACAGAGGCCACAGCCCTTCACACATCTCACTGGACCAGAACACCATATACACAATGCTGACTTACTGGAAATAATTACAAAGGCCATAACAATCATATACTCTTCTCTGGACAGCTGTGATTACATTGTTTGTGAGTGTGACACAGAAGACCACCACCATTCTGGGAAACTGAAGCAATAAAACTCACCACGTGGCACATCATCTTCATCATCGTTTTCTGTAAAAGAAGAAGTAATCAGATGCTTGTAGGACACAAAGTCATGCTTCTCATTTTGACAAATAATAACTGTGTAAGATTTTTTTCTAGTGTACAACAGTCAGGATATAAACAGCACCTTTCATCTTTTAGCTAAACTACTGATTGAGGGTCTTATGAAGTCAGTTTAGGGCATGAGAGCAAATAACTTCAACTATAAACAACACAGTCAATACTGTACACAAAAGGATAAAACCGTATATGAAATCCAAACTGTAATAACTTAAAAAAAAAAAAAACACAACTGACAACTGACCACCACTGTAAATAACAAAAGTCAAAATGAGTAATAAGTAAGAAGAGGGAGTGCTTCAAGAGCTGTCATACAAAATCAAACAGGTTCTGTTGTTTACAAGAAAGGTGTTTTTCTTGTTCAACAGGCTGCGTTATGCACCTACACCATGTTTTTTTTAAGTAATTCTGTTTGACATGATAATCACTGTCAGTTCATGGCAAAAATATCTTCTATGACCCTTAACATTTGTTACTTAAATTCATACATGGCCTAAAAGACCCACTAAGCTTATGTCAAAAGAGGGATGAAACACTGCAGTGAGAAATGTGTGGAAACAAGCAAAGAACCAGATAGTGTAAATTATTTATTAACAAATTAACAGCGTGTTATTTGTCTCATGTGACATGTGATCTCTCAGTTGACTTAAATATATAATTTAAATGAAGTGTAAGCTACATACTTTAGCCCCAAATTGAATTCAAACAAGATCCACTCATTAACACGTGTTGATAGCCTTGACACCCACATGTAGATGAGTGAGTGCTTCATTAAGTACTTGCTTTTGCAAGATGCATTACATACCATCATCACCAGAGCCTTCTTTCTCTTCTGACACAGCTGCAAAAAATGTACAGAGTGAATACACTCACAATAGTTACAATACAGTTTTTAAGATTCGATATTCATTATAATTCTGTTTCAGAATACTGCTTCAGAGCATGCTATATTTAATTGTCTTTTATTTAGAACTGTAGCTTTTTTCTAGTATACCAGGAAAGCAAAGCAATGGAAATGCTGTTGCTAATTTTGCCATGCATGTTTTTCTTTAAATGTTACTGTTACGTGAGCCAACACTCTCTATGTAGCAGCTCCTCTCTTAGGCAGTTGTATAATTCAAAAGTGAGTGCATACATTAATCCTGTTGCACACAGCACAGGCAGTGCACATAGGCAGGTAGGTGAAAAAAGAACCTGTAGGCGCATGGATGCATAGACCCTGATTAGATGTTTATCACCTGAAAGCGTCACAGAGAACATACCAGCTCGCAGCAGCAGACACAGGAAAAGCAATCGCATCATCTTCAAATGCTGCGGGGGGGAAAGAAACCAAGTTAAAAATATCTGCTATTAATATTCAGTGATTGATGTGCATGGAATCATGGTGTTTTGGTTTAGAGACAGAGTGTGATGGAAAGCAGCAGTGCTGTCTATTATTGGGTACTGTCGCTCACTTTGACTTTCAGGATCACATACTGCTAAGCAGTGGAAAACTACAAATTCCTAGCCAACCCATCCCAGTACTGTTCAAAGTTGTTTAGAAGTACACGTTAATCTAGATTGTAATCTCAAGTGGGTGGTATCAAGAGGGTCAGTGAATGGCAACCTTATGCTCAGCAGAAAAACTGTTTTTGTCACCGTCCACTGGCAACAAGTGTCTATTCACTATTTTCTACTCCTTATTCAAAGGCCCAAGTATCATGCCAGCAGTTAGGCAAAAGAAATGTGTCCATTGCCACTAGTAAAACTAAAGGGAATAAAGTAAAGTGATGTCTTTGTTTGTTGTTTCCTGCTAAATAATATTCTTAATATTCTTCTTTTATTGCTAAAAGTAAAGTATGGGCTAACTTAAAATTACAGCATATGTCAAGCTTGTGTTATTACAGAAACAAGGTCAAAAACTTGCAATTCCTGTCACTTCGTGTGTGTGTGTGTGTGTGTGTGTGTGTGTGTGTGTCTTTGTGTGTGTGCTGTTGATAAGGAAAAATCTCACAACTTCCTCATGGCACAAGTCACAAAATACACCCTACCTCTGCTCCTCATAAGCACCACTTAGATGTGAAACACAGATGTTCTTAGCCTGACAAACAAAGCCCCAGCTGCATCCAACACAATATGAATGGTGATATTTTTAAAGGGGAAAACATGGGAATGACCTTTCTTCCAGTTAAGGTCCCGGTTGTAGCCTCATTGGTTAGATATAGCCACTAAGATTGGCTTGGGACCAGGAACCAGTAGTCATTTATGCAGTGTTTGATACTGTACACAGAGGGAACTCTGCTAGTGATATTTGTGCAAAATGTAATAATGTAGGCAGTTCTTCATTGTTAGCCATGTGTCCGTATTTCCTCCACAGTTAGTGACTATGTGAAAAGAACTGAGGTGACCCACATTGTTAAGGTGTACATTAACTGAGGTCTGAGGGGCAGCAGAAAACCTCTAAACACCTACTCCCACGCCACACTTAAAAATGTGCCGTTTCCTACAGTGTGCATTGATACAATTTAAGGAAGTGGATTATGCTCACCATACAATACAGCAAGTAGATTCAAATTACCATATTTGGTAAAAGGAATTGGGAAAAAAAGACATGGGAATCAAAACACTACAACATTTTTTTGGCAGTTTTATGAAAGACCTAGGCATCAGGACCATAGCCATAAACTGTAATATCACCAATAAATGCTGCCTACAAATGTCTACAGACTTTAAGGGGAGAAAAACGTCCACCCTGCAGGACTGCACAGGAATGAGTATGGCCTAGTCCACAACAAGATTATCTTCATGCTAAATTAGCAGAACAGTATGAAAATTTATTTGGTTGACTATATTGGGAAGAAGATGTTAATCACAGAGCTGAGTCTGATTGGGGAGAGGGAGTGTCGTGTGGGCTGTTCTGGCCTCTTGAATAGCTGCAGTAAATCTCCTAACGCAAACAACCTAAAACGCTGCAAATAAAATCCCCTTCTTTATCCAATTTGCTTTTCAGAGTAGCTTTGGGTGAAATAATAAGCTGATCCAATTTGCAAATATTTATCAACCCAGTCCACTGCCTCTGTATCAAAATGGCTCCTGACGCATGTATTATTTTTCAAAGTGGTTAATGCGTTCTTGTATGTTTGAATGGTGATTGATTTAATACCAGGCATCAATCTGCAACATACAATAACCAGTGGCTTAGTTATAATCAAACATGACAGCTGCCTTTTGGCTAAAGATACAAAGATCATAGATAGTAAATGTAGAACCATAGAAAAACATAAAACTGGAGTGCGGTGCTGCAAGAGGGTCATATACTGTTGTGTACTATTGCTGGACGGTGAGTGCATCTTGTTTTCCTTCCATTTTCACCAATCCAGTTTTCCACTGATGGAATTAACCCTGTACCCTCATACCTGTTTGACCAGTCCAAACAAACATCAACATCTTGTTTACCAGGTTTAATTTTGAATGACGAACACTTTCCACTCCTTCCAACCTAACCAGAATAATCTATATTAACAAAATACGCACAGACTGAACAAAACTACACTCAGAGACGCACACTTATCTTTCTTGTCTGCTCACTGAGATAACAGCCTGCTGCCTGACCACTGTGCACCGCTGACAAGATTTTGACACCAGTGATAACAATCAGTAGTGTGTGAAGATACCAGAATTACTGTGGCCTACAGAGTTCATAAGAAAACAAACACAAGTTAAGACATATTGAGAGAATGAAGAGAGAACATAGCAAAAAGAAAAACTTTACTATGAAGATGTGTCAAAACTAAAACAGACTTGCTCTAAAAAAGAATGAGCACAATAACAAGGAAAAACAGTGCAGGAGGGGGAAAAGCACCCAGGTCATTTGTCATTCATTTTATAAAAGAGATAGCTTGCTCTGGTTCAGTGAACAGAGAAAATATTCTTATTGAAATGTTTACTCAACTCTCCCATCTCTATAGTAGCAGTTTATCTAAGTGAGGTTGATGCAAATCCCCTTTTCTGCTATGCTCCTGGAGCACAAACAAAATAACAAAGAAACTAATGACAAAATGAAATAAAGCAAAACTCACAATACCTCAGTTGGTGCAACACATACACAGTGTGAGCAATCCACTATCGATAAATGAGCCTGACAGCTACGTAGTTATTTCCAGTACAAATGGTTTGTGGAAGACTAGTTGAGCATCGGGCCAACAGTAAAACAAGAGGACATGAGTGAGTCTGACAACGGTAGACGTCTTGGAGACACATATCCTGTATATCCTGCCCTCTTCTTTCCCTCTCTCTCTCTCTCTCTCTCTCACCCACCCTGTGTGTGTGCAAATATATTACCTGCTTACACACACACACACACAAATGAACCCATATGACTCTACAGTTGCACTAAAATTATTTGGTGCAACTGTGGAGCATTTTCAATCTCTGCCACATACAAAACAGCATCCACCAGATTCAGGATACACAGGACTCTGGGCATGTACATCTCAAATTTACTTTTTATCTGATGGAGACAAAGCTGTTATTCTTTGTTTTGTTAACAGCACGATCACAAGACCTATCCAAGTCACACAAGGGTTTTCCACAATCCAATCTGTCTGAAATGCAGCAGCATCACTCCTCCAAGAAACAATAGCAACACGAAATGTTTTAAAAACTGTGCAAAGAAGATACATAGGTTAAAGGGTTCAGCAAAGATTTGGTGCCCCTGCTTCACCTCTGACAATCCCTGGGCAAGCAGCTCGGTTAACAGCAGCAGAAAAACATTTGTATTTGTTCGAACGGGAATATTTAGTTAAGCCAAAAAGCCACCAAGGAGCACACCGCGAATGTCACCTTTTACACATACACACACAAGAAGGGAGATAAGGAGTGATGCGGTGTCACAAGTCAGTTTTTTTTTTTTACTTCACGGCACTATCACTTTCTATAAGTCTGACGGACATTTAATGAATGAAATCAAGTTACTGTCACACACTGAATCGCTGTGTAACAAACAGAACAGCTGCTGTTTCGAGCTGAAATCTCCCTCCACGACTTCCACCCTGACAATGCCCCACAGAACTTAATACATACTTGGATGATACTTCTGTTCTTCTTTCTCATCACACTGATTCTGTGGCAACCACAACTGAGGAAAACAAACGTGCAGGAAATAGCAAGAAAACATAAACTGAAGACAAAAAAGAATCACCTCTAGGAGTAAATTTGTGTTGCTATATTACAGCCTGCATTAGCAAATACCAACCAATAACCTGCCATGTGGAAATCCTTTCTGCGGAAATAAAGTTTTAAAATACTATCCTTTTGTTTCTGCCCTGAAACCTCACGCACTCACCACAGCTGTGCGCCAGTCGCTCAGAAAACAGCGGAGTCGACTTTTTGACAGGAAAGTGTTGGATAAACTCAGCGCGGCTATTTCTCTCAACTGCAAGGGGATTCACAGCCACCTCATTTTATGCTGAACTAGCCCTCTCTGTTTGCCTCTCAGTCAAGCTTTCGCTAATGTAGAAAATACCTACGCTTTTCAACTTCTGTCATAACAATTTCCTGATAGCAACTGAGCTAAGGTGCTGCGACCAGCAGATGACTAAGATCCTACTTAGTAATGAATGAATAACAAGTAGTGACAACGCAAAATAATGTGACTTTTCTAATGTTAGATACCTGCAACCACTTCCTCATTTTTATTTTAGCTGTACTAAAAGTTTAAACTATCTAAGAGTTTAAATCATACATTCAAAATGTTAAGGTGCCAAAAGAAGATATGGAAGATCACGACGCGCACACACAGGTCTGCTAATTGCTACCTGTCCTATCTCTCTCCTTTCTGGCCGTGTGTTGCCAGCTTATCAGTAGGTTTTGCAAATGGTCTAGAATTTATCAGTTGCAGGAAAGTTAGAATTTATGTATTTATGCCATTCATGTAAGTTTTTTATAGGTTCCTAGTCTCCAGTAATCCAGTATTGCTGCACCATATGTGCCTCTTGGGACTTGTGTCATGTGTTATGGTTATAGGCTGTTGTTTGTGGGGCCTAAAGTGTACTCAGAGATCACTTGCTGAGATCATTTGCACAAATGTCAGTATAACCTGACTAATTTTTCAGCATGTTTATCCATTTCTTCACTCCAGTTTTACCTTAATCCCCGCTCTCGCTGGATATTTGAAGCACACTTGCATGAGATTTTTTCCTTTTTCACCTGCAAGACTCAAGTCTCAACAGTTCTGCAGTCTACCTTGAAATGTTATATTTGTGTAGGTTTGAGTGATGTGAATAGGGTGCGGCTATGTCTTGGCCCAACAAAGGCTACTAATCTATGCACTGTTAAGGGGAATTATGGACAGTAATTGTTGTCTTAAGTAATATTCTCTGCATTGCTATGTACACCATTTATCTTAAAAATACAACCACCACAATGTCTTGCAGTTACTTAAAATATGACCCTTTGATATGTTTCACATTAACTTTTGCTACATTCTGCAGTGAAAATAAATCCATGCAATATAAGATTCTGTTTGAAGGTCAGACTCTAAGAAAAAATACAAATGTTTATGCAAGTAACATAGAATATAGGTATGACAGGTAAACTTACATTCAAATGATATGTTGTTCAGGGTTGTTTTCCACTCTGTTGGTATGTTGCTGCTCCTACGTCAAGATCTTTGTTATCATGGAAACTACTGGAGTGAGTGTGCACGTTAATACAGGTGTACTCATGAGCTAGGAACTTTGTTGTTCATTGGCTGCTGAGCTTGTTGAAATCTGACACCACTGCTCTTATCTCTGTTACACAAGTACACATACTGTGGAACATGCTCACTGTCTGTGAATAGATGTAATCACTCTAGTGCAAAATGTTTACTGTCATAAAATAAACTGCTGTCCTTATTTTGCCTTTGTTTATTAATCACGTTGTTGTTCACTATGCACATTTTCGGCACATCTGATGTGCGATTGGACATCTTCCTCTCTGGGGCAGCTCTCTTTAATGGAAATAAGTACCTGTAGTGTCTGTAAGTATAATATAGTAGGGGTGCTGCAGAGTGTATTGTCAGTGCAGCTTCAGCTTCTCTTGCTCCAAGAAGCTGTAAGTGTTGTAGTTGGTTTTACCCGCTACAAACATGCATCTTGCTTGTGTGGATATGCTGAACTGAAATCAGTCTCACAGTGGAGCTTTGATTATGTCATTCCCCCCTTGATAAACACAGGAATGAGTTTCAGTTTCCTGTTGGCAGTAGCTACTATCAGCTCTGATCTGGATGCCACCACCAGCACCTGGGGAAAGAGCATGTCTCTTGCTGGTAGCATTATGCCAACACCATGCTTCACTGTAGAGATAGTATTAGCCAGGTGAGAAGCAGTGCCTGGTGGTGTTCACCATCAGTCTCATCAGATCAATCCTTTTTTTCTTTTGAAAAATGTTTAGATGGGCTGCTTATGCCTATTAAACAAAAGGGATTTTGGTCTAGAGAATCACAATCCTGCTTCTTTTCCAACCATCTCTGTACTTACAGCTTATGAACCCACCGGATCCAGGTAATCAACACTAGGAAGGGCACAGATAGTTGGAAAACAAGCAGGGCTGCAACTTTCTAGGACCAAGGTTGCCTGCCCCTGGTCTAGATTTTAAAGGCCTGCTTGATGTAGTGCTGCTGAGATTGCTGTCCTTCCAGGACACAGTGGCCACTCTAACTCTCTGTTAAAGTGACCACTTGGTTCTTGGTCACCTTTGGACCAACAATGGTGATTCTGATTTCAGTTTTTAATTTCAATAAATTGAAAAGAGTTTTAAATGTATTTTTATTTCATCATGATGGGTTAATATATGGAGATTGATATGATAATATGATAAAAGATTAAATATATGACACAGAAAGTGAAGTGGTCTGAATACTTTCTGAAGCCACTGGGAACTTCTCCCTCTTTAGTTCAGCTGCAGCTTGCTGTGGTCACAAACAGAAGTGCTTTATCAAAGATGGAAAACCACCCTGTCCTCTGTGTCAGGTGACTCAGATAAGCATCCAAGGCTTTAATATCTCCCTGTTTGAAGAAGACAAAAATCATATTAGGTTGAGTGTACTAAACTCATTTAAATCACAGTTTCACTTTTGTAATTGTTTTTAATGTGTTCATGTGCATTTCCTTTCTTGAAATTAAACTCATACATTAATGGACAGAAGAGGAACCTGACCCTCAGCCTAAGAAATGGGCCCCTGAACTTTTATTCAAGTGGCTCCAGTGTTGTCTCAGATGCTTCCTTTCGCCTGGCATCATTTTCTCTGATGGCGCTGATGAAACAAAGACTGAGGATTTAACCTCCCATGTTTGGTGAGTGACACAGACTCTTGTATTGAGGACTAATAGTACTGGTGTATCATGTGCACTGTGCACTCAAAATCAAATTGAACCTTTTCCTGAAACTAAACTCAATTCCTTGAGGGTTGGATTCACCCAGTGAAGTAATAGACATTTTACAGATTGACACTGATATTAGCTGTGTTACTAGTTGTATTAACAATCTTTTTGTCAGTGCAGCTGCCTCTTCTACATACAAGTTCTTGAAATCCTGTGTCAACAGAGAGTTGGAGCCAATGTTCAAAACTGGAAAACCATTGCTAAGTGCTGTGTGTTTCAATTTTCTATGTGATAACAACAAGGCTTTCCTGACAAAAATACTGAGAGTTCCCTTTATAGCTATGGTATATTCTGTCACTATGAGATCTGTGGTTCTGCTTGCCCTACTACCTGTGGTAATTCAGAGACCCATCATAATTGCACCCTGCCCTGTGTGGAAACATGTCAATGCAACAGGGGATAGCTACTGGAGTAGTGGAAAGTGTGTACCACATAGTAAGTGTGGTAATCGTTTCCAAGGTTCTTACTATCTCCCCAATGAGAAGTTTTGGGTTGGCAAGCAATGCCAGGAGAAATGTGTCTGTCAGTCTAATGCTAACAAGGTTATACAATATATGTTCAGCCTTGTTGCCAGGATGGAGGAATGTGTGAGGTTTTGAATCCTTGAGTCCTTGGATGTTACGTGGACAGGCATAGAGTGTGCAACTCTCACTACAATAAACTGTATGGGTTTAAATTTATCTGTGGAAATAGTTACTTTTCACTGTCTCACCTCGGGAAATCCAGAAAATGTTAGAGTTGTAGAACAAGATGACGGATGCTACTACTAGTGATGGGAAGTTCGGCTCTTTGCAAAGCTTCGTCTCTTTTGGCTCGGCTACCTTAAAAGAGTATGGCTCCCCAATGGTTTTTTATTTAGCTTCGCTTGGAGCCTTATATTTTAGCCTAATTTAGCAATTATGAATGGTTTGTGTGTTGGTAAGCAATTTTTATTCATAAAATTCATCATATTGTATTTATAAATGCCTTATAGAGTTACTATTTAACATTTTAATCAAACCTTTAACCGAACAACTGAACACAGAACCACAGCAAACAAATCTAATAAATAAAGGCCATACATTATGACTCTTTATATAAAAGTCTTTACTGCAGGTTGGCATTCAGAAATTTGTGCTCATTTATTCACTTTTTCCCAATGCACTTGCATTTAAGTCTCTCCATCGCGCCGTGTACCTGGCCTGTACCACTACACTGTCTTCAGAGTGTCTGCCCCCCTTCCTTCTTTCACATTATGGTATGATCCTAGTCTGTCTTTTCATGTGATTGGCCGCATAGTGTGCCCATCAAAATAAAGTCCTGCCCCTGTCTGCATGGATGCTCAGCAGAGCGGCTGTACATTCGGCTCTTCCCGATGAGAGTCGGTTTTTCAGGCTCTCTACAAAGCATCGGCTCTTAGAGCCGGCTCGTTCACGAACGACACATCACTAGCTACTACCCTTTTCTTTCAGCATAAAAATTTTAGTCTCTGGTTATTCCATTGAGACGTCAAAAATTTGGATTAACAGGGTTAATGTAGGTTAATTTACATGCCAAAAAACTTCTCGGCAAATTGTTACCTGCTTGCAGTGAAAACATTACTCCTCTTATTTCAGATAATTAGTCTCCTACTGCATCTTCCATCTATGTTGAGCCAAAGCAAAGTATTCTCACAGTTTTTAGAGATTTACTTTGGCATTTTGATGCACAGCTCTGATGTCCTGGCTGTCTGTGTGGGAACTTTAATGCTAATCCAAAAGATGATCTGATGTTGATCTGTAAATACCTCTGGTTGCAATCTACCTGATTTTTCTCTGAAGGGCATTTTCCATCATTCTTTTATAGTGAGCTACTGTCCTTGACTATGTTTACATTCACCTTAGTAACCAGGTTACTCAGAGAAAGCTCTCTTGAGTAGTCAGGAAACAGTGTAGTCAGAGTTTACGTGCACCTAAGAAACCTGGTCGATGGAAATCTGTGTATATGCAGTCTGAATTCTCCTGCATGTCTGACTTATTTTGGAAGCATGGCTCACAGATTTTAACTACAATTACAAGGCACTTTTGTGTTAGTTTCATTTTCATTCTGCAAATCCAGATGTAAACTTTGATTTAAAAACAAGGTGGCATTGCTCTTTAATGATCTCTCCCTCATTCAGCAGTCTGCAGCCTTTTATTCACATGCGCTCTCTGGGAGAAATCTATCTGGGGTAAACGTCCATACTATTGAAGTAGCTCCCTTTTTAGGTATAAAAACATCATTGGAGGCTGTTATGCTGCTCTTACTCTCAGACACTGGGCTTGTGTCTTGTTGTGTGTGTTAGGGAACATAAATGTGTAATACGCCACTGCGACGCTATATCATGGATGTCGCGAAATGGCACTTTTATCACTTGAAAATGTATCCCGGTGTTATTGTGGAAGGTATGATGTGGCACACCTCTAATATACAAGAAGCATTCCAGAGCTATCAAAAAACGTATTAATCCACAAGATTTTTATGATAGCTGCATTCATGACCTCTCCAGACAATTGGACTATTGTGTGTCAAATTCTGTGCTGCACTCTTGATAACATCATTCATGACAACAACCACATCAACCACACACAACAACATCTACCATGTAGAAAACATTTAAATTTCAAGGGGTTACCACTCAACATTAAGAACAAAGACAATACAGTCCTTCTATGATCCGCATATTTGATTTGGCAAAGCAGTACACTGGCTTGTAGCCCCCCGTGGCTAGGTTAACAAAGACAATACAATAGAAAAACATAAACGTTGTTGAGATTAAAAACAATCAAACAGTATTAACTTACACAAGAACAGGTATGAAATGAGTCAGATACCAAAGAGTTAACTATAATCTTAAATCAGAGAAGCCAGATTGGACATTTTAATCTCCCTTTGCAACTTGTTCCCTGTGTCTGGGGCAGAAGAATAAAAATCTTTCTTTCCCAATTCAGTCCTCAGACTAGGGATCGTGAGAAGATAGGTGTCCTGTGATCTAAGGTAATTATTAGATGATGTATTCTGGAAAAGAAAAATACAAAGGTATGGAGGTAACTTACGTAGAATAGCTTTATAAATATAAATATACCAAAGCCGCAGTCGACACATGCAGCGAGAGAGAGAACCCACAATAGAATATAAAATACAATGGCGGGTTAGTGGTTTTAGAAATCTTAGAGCATTATGATAAACAGTGTCCACCCTACGAAGATATTGTAAAGGAGGATGCATAATAAAGTGTATCACCTCTTTTATCACATCAATTATTGGATTAGGATTTTTTCCAGTGCAACTACTTACTTGGTATGCAATCTGACCTGAACATTGTTTTGCAGCTGTGTTTGACTTCTCCTAAATCAGTTGGTTTACTGAGGGTGTGACGTTGTGACACATTTACATGTGACTTTACTGCAGGTTCGGTTATAAACATGTTGGTACAGTTGAGCTAAGCAAGTGACAAGCCTTTTTTATTCCATGCACTGTTAATAACATGACTCATAAATGTCTTGCCAAAAGCACACTTCACCTACAGTATATGCCCGATGCATGACTAATCACAAAGTTTTAGGCCTCTCTGTTATCCTGGATTGTTTATTTACTTGGTGTTTAGAGAACAATTGTGTAACAGCAACAGTGACTCAGTGTTTTCTTTAAGTTGGGGAGATATCGTGGTCTGAGGGATACTCTGAGCAGTGTAACTGCTCCTTACTTGCTACCATGTACTGTGAGTAAGTCTGTTGCCCTGAGGGATGGAGCTGCACCCTTACTGTAACAATACCTGGGTTTTGCAAGGAAAGGTAGGCCCAGCTGGTTCTGTTGGCTTGGGTGACATTTCATCACATACTGTTGTAGATGATGCACCATGCAAAACCCATTGGTCCTGCAATATCAAATTTTAAAGGTCACTTTGTTTTTCTGTTAGGGCTGTTTGCAACCTCATACAACCCCTTAGACACTAGAAAGTTTCTTCATCCCCAATATCTTACCACTGTGATTAACCCCTCACTACTTTAAACTGTGCTTAAAATCTCCTGTCTGCCTCAGGACCTGATTGTATTACTTGTCAATCACAAGTAATATTGCACTTTTTATAACTACACTTGTCCTTATGGAAGTATATGACATTTACTGTAAAATTAATGCAATCCAAAACTTCCATGACTACACTAAACTCATTTATTCAAACTTGATTTTAATTTATCTACAACAGCTGTTTTAACTGTTGTCTGGTGGTGTCTCCAACTTTATCAAACCCCGAATGACTGTAAGTGAGTTGGTTTAGCTGAGATGGGAAACTGAGGTTTTGGTTTCAGAACAGCAAATCAGAGTAATGTCAGTCATTTTTGAGTATATTCACACTCAGTTAAATGTGTGAAAGATGAATCCATCACTGGAAATCAGATGCTACTGGAATTCACCATGGGAGAATGAAGAAGAGTAGAGCCACTATTTTTTTTTATCCGGTGGAGCTAGAAATATTAATGTGGGACAAAAAATATTTTTAAACTAGAGTTACTGCATTGCGGTTGTATGCCCCCACTAGCCATAACCTCCTTAGACATATCATGTGAGTAGACAGGTTATGTCAAAGCAAGGGTGAAGCTACTTGATGAGGATAAGTAGTGAAACATTTTTACCTAACAAGAAGGACGTCCATTTGCCGTGACTCAAGATACTCATTCTGCACTCATTAGCCCCAACATAAAATTCACCTAGTGTTTTTAATGTTGTGGTGGACACAAGTCAGTATGGGTACTCCATACACAGAAAACTGTTAAAGCACTGTGTGCAGCATTCAAATTTTCTCATGCTAACCTCTGCTGACTGATTGGTGTGCAACTCAGTAATAGCCTAAAGACTCTTCTTGGTTAAAATTCAGTGTACAGTTTTTTAGATATCTGTTTTACATTTAATAGTCTTGCTCAATTACATTTTATCCCGAAGGAAATTTAACCGAAAATGCTGGTTCAATATGTTGACTGTATGCAGTCTGTTAAGAAATCTCACTTTATCTAGCTGGAAACGTCTTTTCCCAACATGAATGTTTGTTGAAGAAAACCTGCCAGGAAGCAGGTTAAATGCTACCACAAAAACTGAAGAGTTTTCCCTAATTACCTTTCTAAAATGCACTTCCGCTTGTAAATTTCCTGACACACTGTATATGTTTTCACAGAAGCAGCTGTTGTAATAAGTATAATATAATAAATGGGATCAGAGCTAATTAAAACAGTTGTATTTGGGAATATTTTATGAAGGTTTCAGTGTAGTTGTGTGTGAGTGAAAGTATATCTGCAAGCAATTAATTATGTCTTGATTTTAAAATGCATTCATAAAATGGGATTGCTAGAAACAAATTTGCAAAGGTGCTATACTCTCACTCTCTCTGAGCGTTTTGACATGTGGCATTATGGACCTTCAAGATAGATCAGAGGGTCTTTGAGTGTTTTTCTCTGTTCGGCAAAGCACTGTGAGCATGAACCTCCACAATCTGCTGTACACTCTACACTACCATGAAACTTTATGGGTCCAAACAGTAGAGTCAAAAAGCCATTCATCTGTGGAGAGAGACATAGTTCATCATTTTTGTGGTGAAATTAAAGACCATACTGAAGACATTACATATTGTCATAATTCTATGATAAAGTTAAATCATAATGTGACTGAAAGGCTAGTTGGTCATGTGACAGGTGAACTTGCTTTGTGGGATACACCCCTGATGTGTGCAGTTTTTCCTCCATGTTGTTGATCTTTCTCCACTTGTATCAGCCATGTCCTGCATCGCTATTATGAATCTGGGGAGATAGTCTCAGTGTGACTCAGGGTTTGTCCTGGATGGTGACACCTGTGGTCCCTTGTCCTAGTGTGGCTGTACTCACAGTGGCTACCCTACACCCTCCAGAAATAGTGCTATTTGGTTTCTTGTGGTCCTGAAGAATACTATGTTGTTCAAGATGGAGTCCGAAACAAGGTCTGGGCGTCATTCATGTCATTCAGGTTCACACAAAGATAGATGTGCACCAGAATCAGAACTTTCTGTCCTGGTCAATGAGTTGTGCATGTTTGTAAATCTGATCAGCACAAGAATTGTGAATAATGAGGTGATTGCTGCTATCTTGTTATGAAGTAATGTCATGCAAAGGATAACTTTGAAAGTGTTGCCCAACACTGATTTTCAAATGCAATTTTGGCACCCCCTACAGGTTGATGATGTCAAGAGGGCCGTAGCCAAGGCTGTGACTTTCTCTTTGGGACTTCACACTTACATCTCTACAGACATGGGCTTTGAATTTAGTCTCAGCATAGAGGGTATAGTCAGTATTATACGCTAATCCTAATTGTGGCCTGTGTGCTAACTTCAACTCTGAATTCTGATACCACTCAAGAGCATTTCAGTTCTGAGCATTTTAAAGGAACTTGGAGAAGTGGCCCAAACACTTGGTGTGTGGAGAGTGTGTCTAGGAAGAAGTTGTCCAAAATCTTGAGCGTCTGGCCTGCTTCACTGACCCGAAGGCCTGCGTGAAGATTCTGGAAGTTAATGGACCATTCAGACACTGTCATGGCAAAGTGGACCCCACCAGCTTTTACAAGCGCTGCGTCAGTGACCTGTGTCTTCGTGGAGGTCTCCAGCCTCTGATATGTCGCTCCCTAGCAGAGTATACAGCTGTCTGCCTTTCCCACAGGGCTACAGTTTATGACTGGATGAGTCCTGGATTCTGCTATGAGCATTAATCTGTTCCCAGCTCTGTTGTTCAAGTGAATTAAATTAATATCCTTTACAATTTAACTGTGCTGTTTGGAGTTCAGCATATACATATCACATTTGTTTGCAGAAAACTTGTAAAACTTAGCTCCCTTGTGTATCTATTGTAAAAATTCAGTCTAGACTAAAAATATTATACCGTGTGCTGTGTCTCGCATTAGTATTGAGGCCGCAGTCTTTCAGTTGCTGTTGGACCACTAGATGGTACTAATGCATCACTGGTCAAGCCCAACCTTTACAACATTTTCATGTCATCCTGCCCTAAGTGACTGATGTGTCTGTGGATTTCTACAGACTCGTCCTGCCCCTCCAGTATCAGTTACAATACGAGTTCTGCCTCTGTTCACTTCTGCTTCGAAACACAGTAGAGATCCTTCCAAACTCTGGGAAGAACTGCCTCGATGAAGCAGGTTTAGTTCACACTGACAGTTTTCTTCTGGATGTTTTCACCATGAAGAATACCACAGGACAGGAAGTGTCTACATGCGAACAAAACTGTTGATGTTATGCTTTTATGCTGCTTATGGATTGTAAGCATCTTAGGAATGTTTAAGGTGTCACCTTAAACCTAAAGTGGCAAATTTCTCTGTTGCTGGATTACATTACAAAACACCAGAGGCACAGGCATCTGAATTTCAATGTTTATGTAACTACAACCTGATGCAAATGTGCACTCCCAAAAAAACTGGAAATCTTTTAAATTATTTTTTATTAGCTGCATGGGGCAACCATATTGAGGGTAGGCAGATCTACCTGTCAATAAAATACACTACTCACAAAAAGTTAGGGATATTTGGCTTTCGGGTGAAATTTATGGGAAACGTAAGTTCACACTACAGTGATATTATATCATGAAAGTAGGGCATTTAAGTAGAAGCATGCAATGGTGATTTCCTCAT
>JAUMHL010000009.1:13655309-13680394 GCA_032362345.1 Sandelia bainsii | reverse complement strand
TTCAGCGACTAGACTTCAGCGATGTCTGTGAATAAGGCTGTTTCTGTCCATGTGACCGTGCGTAAAAACAGCCTGAGTGGGAACCAACTTCAATCAATTTAGTGTCGTTATTACCAACCTGTGTTTTGGGATTGTCTGCTCATGTGTCTGAATTAAACGTCCCCGACAAAACTGGACATGGTTCTTATTTATGACAGACATTCAGATACCAGATTTCTGCAACAACATCATGTGAATGAAAACACTGTATAGTTTAAACTAACACTTGTAATTCGGGATGCCGCGTTGTGACTCTAAAGCTGTTAGTAATGTTTATGGAGATGTAAAGTGTATAAAAGTCTGACGTTGTCCAGTGAGTGGAAGACAGTTCTCCTGTAAACTATAGTAATATTATGTCTTTAATGTTATTATGTAAATTTCGTAAAAAATTCTCAGGTGTTCCTGCGTACCACTAGAGGGAAACTGCGTACCACAAGCGGTACGCGTACCATAGTTTGAGAACCACTGATCTACAGTATAGCAGTGTGCCTCCTATGGTTATGGTTCTTCTGTTTGTGCTACAGAGACACCTGTAGGTCCAAAGGTTCCTCAGGACTGAAGCAGTGTGCTGCTGAGGCGCAAAGCTTCTTTAAAGTCTTTGATTTACATAGAGTTTTGTTAAATGAGGTAGGGCCATTTGCAGACTACATTATTTTAAAGTCCCAAACCTTACTTCTGCAGCTATGTAGCAGATTCCTGTTTGCATAACACTACTCAGCAATATGCAATTCCATTGCATCTTATGTTGCTGTGTGCGAAGCACATGTGAGTGTGCTAGTAACATGTTCCACATTACTCAAACCTCGTTCTTCAGCAACTGGAATTTCAGAATCAAGCTAAAAATACAAGCTTAATACAGATGGAAAATGTTGTGCACATTCTCCAGGGAATATGTTATTTGCAAATTAAAACTCACATATTTCACTGCAGAATGTTTTCCTCCTTGCTTTTTAGATGGACGAGCAATTGTATGTTGAGAATTGTACATGCTTGTGCCACCCTTTGGTGGGATGATAAGGTGGGCTGGCTGCATCTGGGACAGTAGTGTGCTCTGAAGAAAGATTTCTGGGGCTGGCATGATACACCTGAAATTTATGAACACTGGGGCAGCCTCCAAGTCTCCCCAATGAGCAGCTGTGTTTGGAACCTGAGGTATTATATCAGTTGCCACACAAGAAGGAATGGTAAAGATATAACACGACTAAGGAATTTCATACCCATAAAAAGAAACTAATTTTGAAAACTTTTAGTGTTTGTGCAACAGTGTAATTCACCGTTGTCACCAGGTAATGGGTAAATGGTGAAAAAAGTGTTGTTTCAGGCAAATGGGATTAGTGTTACCATAGTGTTACCAAGTCAAGGTCCCTCTGGTACTCTGGTAAATTGTGTGGTCACTATCGGTGAGGCATGGCTCTACCAGACTTTCCTGGCTGGTAAGTGATGTTCTTTACAACAGTCCTGTATGTGCAAGTATCATATTTTTTAAATTAATTTAAAAATGAATAATATTTTCTCAGTGACTTCTCTACGTGATGAATTACCTTTTTGACTGCCCCGAGTAATGTGTTGTTGTTGCTGCTGTTGAATTGTTTAAAGGCAATTGAAGAAAGTTTGTGTAATTTCCCATTTGAAGGCAAGCTATGTATACTTTTGTCATATATTTTACATAATACTGGCAGCATTCTTATCAGTTAGCACTATACAATACACCTTTTTAAATAAGGTAATCTCCAGACAGTGTTGACTATGATGCAACAAAAAAGCAATGAGGCCACACCTTTATTTAAATCCACAATGTCAGTAAATTAGGTTTGCTGTTGCCCTGCCCAAGGGCTTCTGACCAAATGACACCAGTTAAACGTTTGAGTTTTTACTCACTATTTAAAAAACATCTAATGCAAATTTTTGATGGCCAAGTTATATTTACATTTAGTCTATTGCAAATTATTATTGCACCCTCCAGTGCATGGTATCTATTCTTGTTTAACCTACAAAACCAACAGAAACCGCCCATTTAGCACAACAACTGCCACTCATAGAAATGTTAGTTTAATTAAGATTCAAATAATTAGTACCATGAAATTATCCACCCATTTTGCAAGCTTTGCAAGGGACACAATATAAACATTGGCAGAAATTGTAATTTTAGTAAGGCATGTACATTGCACAATGTTATTACTATGCTATTTCTTCTGATTAATAATAAAATGACTAACCAGGAAGTGGAATAACATCTTGAAACTAAAGCAACATAAATGAGATTACACAGAATAAATTAAAGGTTTTAGCAAAGTAGTCTTCAGAATTTATATTTAGTCTTAGCACTTGCTGATTTATTTCTTTAGGAAATGCTTTGTATCTTTCTTCATTCTTACTGGGTTAGGGTTAGGGTTAGGTTAAATACGTTTTTAGAAACATGCAGGTTTTCTGTGTGTTCTGTGATGTGAGATATCAATTTGACACAATTACTTTCGCCATTTTTTTTCAGATTCATGACATCCAGCCCTATTATCAAACAAGGCTGTTAGATGTCTGCTTAGACAAGCTTGAGTAACTTTAAAGGTAAGTTGGGATTTTGGTCTTATCACATTCTTGCCTTGCCCAGTGTAAAATGGATAATATTATTTGGTTACACCAGAATATACAGTACATCTGATTGTGGGCAAATAATCAAATTTACCTATATGTGCTTATAGTGTTATACATCCAATGTCAAAGGAATTCCCACTGATTAAAAAGAAAAAAAACTGGGTCATGTTGAATAAGCATAACTGAGAACTAATAATAGCACAATTAATGTATTTATATTTCACTCAAATGCCTTTTTCAGTTTACTGTAAATTTTCAATTTATGGGAAAAGCAGAAATATTTTTTCTAGAGATAGTTGCCTGCTTTAATAGAAATGATCTTCCCTGAAATATGGAATTTAGCATTACCCATACCTACAATTTTTTAACATTATGCCAATACAGTATATAAAGGAGGTCATGCAGGAATTATAGGCAGATTCTTGGGAATCTCATAAACGACAGGATGTTACTGGGTGTGTGATTAAAGTTAAAGTTTATCCATCTCAGACATGTAGTTATTATTGCACCTTACACCTATTCAAACATACAGGAGGACCAAGAAGTCACTGCCAAGTTCTGCCTTAATTTGTTTTAAAGGAAGGGTATTTTTCTTCCTAAGTCCTGTTGGGATTTGCGGTTTTGATTGGTTGTGTTGTTTGTTCAGAGGATATATAAAAGGATGAAAGTGTAGAAAATCATTATACTTTGCTCCTAGCAGGTAAGCTCTGTTCATTCTGGAATTTTTTTATGTTGGCTGTTTGGTCATATTATAGTAAAATGCTTTTATATTACTAAAATAATACATATTATAAATGCTTCTTACTACTTCAAAAATTGTCTTTCAGCTATGGGTCCTCTATTGCTGTTTTGTGCAATGTGGGCTTTATTCACCTGTAAGTACATTTTTGTCATATTCACATTTTCCTTATTTCTTAGCTGTAGCAGAACATAATTTAATGTTACTCATTTTGATTTCAATATAATACTGTACCTCCATGCTTGTCTTCTTGACAGTTTGGCATGGTTTTAAACTGCATTAATTAAACTGAACATCGCAATGATGAAAATGATTAAATTCAGGGAAATATTTCTTTTCTTTAAAATCTCACAAAATTCAACAACAATTAATAACTATCAAGCCTAACTAAATGTGCTCATCTTAATTAATCAATCAATCACATTCCTCAACATTTGTCAAACCTTAGAACCTCAGAATTCTCTAGCCAGGCATTTTGCAGCATTTTATCCAGATTGTAAACCCAGTCAGTTGAGTGCATTGTTGTGTGGCCATACCAGGTGCTTGTGTGAATGAAGCAGAATGTTAAACAGGTGAATAATTTGAGAGTACAGCACATGAAGGATAAATTGAAAATTTCCTTTGTTGGGAATAGCATTTACCTTTGGCTGCCATTGAGTTTTAACTATTATACTGAATGGTTGAAACTGGAGTATAATCTAAATCCCCCAGGCCTTGAGTTTGCCCAGAAAATGTTTACAGCAAAGGCCCAGATATTGATCATATTTCCATTATGCAATTATATTGTCTGTGAAAGTGACTTATTGAGTGTTGCTGAAAAGCAGTCAAGTGACTATTCCTCTGTCTAAATCTCTCAAAATGATTATCAAGAAAAAAGCAATCCATCCATTATAGACCTGCATTCACAACTGCTGTTTAACTTCAAAATGAACTTGTTTTTTAATGTCTATTTCTCTTTGGTGTCATATTGTTTTGACATATGATTCAACAAGTATCAAGCCATGTTTTGTATCGCTTATGTGTGCACACTTTAATTGCTTTAGCACAAGTTGTCTCATTCAGATTTTAACAGTATCTATCCACCATACTTTAGTTAACTTGAAAATCAGTGTTTTTTTTCTGATTCATTGCTCTTTCGCCTCTGTCAGGTCCATCTAGTGCTGGATGGGCAGGGAAGGACTTTGCCTTATCATTCATGCAGAATTATGCTCCAAATTATGATAATCCTCGCTTTGAGCTCTTCATCACCGCCGTTCAGGCCAATGCCAAAGTAACAGTGCAGATTCCTGCCTTAAACTTCAAGCAAGAGAAAACTCTAAATGCCAGAGAAGGGGTTACTGTCTGCCTCCCTACTACTGTTGAGGTATATGGCAGCCAGAAGTCTCCCAACACAGTGCGCATTGAAGCCTCAGCAGATGTGACTGTAACTTCATTCAGCTACAAGCTGTACACAGCAGATACCTCTGTGGTGTATCCAAGCACGAATTGGGGTACAGAATATTTCATCTTTACACCTGCTGGATCACCACATGGCTCCTTCAAAGAGTTCTCTGTGACAAATGGAAAAGAGAGCAACAAAGTAGAGATCTTCCCAAAAGGATCAATCAGTTTTCAGGGTCGTGTCTATGAGAGTGGCAGCCAGATGGTAATAGATCTCAAGCCTTATGAGAGTGTCCAGCTCCAGAGCACGTATGAACTTTCTGGCACTAGAGTTGCCTCCCAGCATCCTGTTGCTGTGTTCACGGGTCACACTTGCACCTGGCAATTCTCAAAATGTAACCATGTCTATGAGCAGCTACTACCAGTAAGCAGTTGGGGATCCAGTTTTATCGTGCCTCCCCTGAGCTTCCAGAAGCAATATGACAGTGTCTACATCCAGGCCTCCCAGACCACCCGTGTCACTGTCCAATACGGCAACCGTGGGGATGTTTTGACTTTGACCAGGGGGCAGACAGTGGAACTCCGCTACCATGATCCTGAAATACTGTCTATTCAATCTGATCATGGTATCCAGGTCCTCTTGCTCTTCAATGGTGTGACAATAGGCTGGCTAATATACTATGACCCTTTCTTGATGACCATCCTGTCCACAGACCGCTTCTGCTCCTCTTATTCACTAGAGGGCCTGCAGGGCTTTGAAAACCAAGTCCTGATTGTGGCACAGACCAATGCAATGGCAGAGTTGCGTATTGATGGTACGAACCTGCCCAGTGATATCCAGTGGAAAAAAGTTGCAGGGACAGATTTTTCTTGGGCGGCAATGCCATACAAATACGTATATGGCAACAACAGGCACACTGTGTCCAGCTCTGGTTCCCGCTTTGCTGTCTACAGTATTGGAGTTAGTCAGATGAATGGTTATGGTGCCCCAGCACAATGTATACAACCAGGTAAAGTGCACACACTATAGCTGTCTGAGAATTTCACCCTAGTTCCAAACAGATATCACATATGGTATAATGACAAACAAGATAAAATATATTTCATTTCATATATATTAACTAGAATGATGTGGGCATTACCTTCATATCTTTATGACTTTCTAGGAAGTGGATCTTTGACCTGCAGCAGTATCACCTGCAGTGCCAATGAGGTGTGTGAGATGAATGGAGGGTATCCCTCTTGTGTCCCGAAGCCTGGTACCTGCTGGGCCATGGGAGATCCTCACTACCGTACTTTTGATGGACGACACTATAACTTCATGGGTACATGCACTTACGTGATTGCTAAAAACTGTGGAAAGGATGATCAGCTTCCACCCTTTGAGGTCCTTGCCCAGAATGAGAACAGAGGAAGTCTTAAGGTGTCCTATGTAGCCCTTGTCACAGTGAAGGTGTATGGTGTCACCATCACAGTAGTTCGATCTGAGACAGGCCGTGTGAGGGTAAGACTTGCTATTTTTGATAATAAAAGATGGTCTTTTTTTCAACTTTGTTATAAATATTATCCTTACTTTAAATTATTGTGAGCATTATTTTTAATAATCTTTTGTGGTTAAATACATAAATGTGCATGTTTAACTCGGTGAATTTATATCTGTATAACTAATTTTGTTTGTTTTCTTTGGTCCAGATTGACAACACTCTATGGAGTTTACCAGTAGCCTTGAACAACAACAAGCTGATTATGTTTCAGAGCGGACGCTCTGTGGTCATTGAAACTGATTTTGGCCTGACAGTTCGTTATGATTGGGAACACTATCTTGTGGTTAATCTGGCCAGCACCTATGCTGGTAAGACTTGTGGTCTCTGTGGCAACTTCAACGGCAACCCCAATGATGATTTCACTACACCCTCAGGCACCCAGGCAGGTGGGGCTGTTGCCTTTGGGAGCAGCTGGAAGGTACCAGGGCTGGTGAAAGATGCACAGTGTAGAGATGAGTGTGTGGGCGAGTGTGAGCGCTGTGATCACAGCCTGATGAAGATCTGGGAGGGTAACTTGTTCTGTGGGCTCATAACACTTATAATAAATGGACCATTCAGCAAATGTCATGCTGTCATTGACCCACAAGCATATCTGGAGAACTGTAAATATGATGTATGCATGGGAGGAGGCCTTCGACATTTCCTTTGCAAGTCACTGGAGACTTACACTGAAGCATGCCAGCTTGCTGGGATCCAGGTACAAGAGTGGAGGAACATTGCACAATGTCGTAAGTAATGTTAGCTCAATTAATCACTAAAATAACACACATTTTTGTTAGCTTTTTATGCATTTATCACAATCTATTCTCTCCTTTAATCTTTTTTCCAAAGCTCCTAAATGTCCAGCTAACAGCCATTACGAACTCTGTGGCAATGCCTGTCCTGCCACTTGTTCTGATCCTAATGCTCCCTCCAAATGCAAGCGCTCCTGTGTGGAAACCTGCACCTGTAACGCAGGCTTTGTTTTGAGTGGAGGTCAGTGTGTGCCTACCGCTCAGTGTGGTTGCACCTATGAAGGTCGGACCATCCCTGCCGGGGAGTCATTTTGGGCTGACCAGGGCTGTCAGCAATGGTGTACATGCGTTGCTGGGAGTGGGCGTGTGGAGTGCAAGGATAAACGCTGTGGAACAGGGCAACAGTGTCAGGTGGTTGAGGGCATACGAAAGTGCCAAGCAGTCTCATACAGCACCTGCCAGGCTACAGGTGACCCCCATTATGTGACCTTTGACAACTGGAAGTTTGACTTTCAGGGCACATGTGTGTACCAACTAGCTGCACTCTGCTCCAAGAACCCAGACTTAGTGCCTTTTGAAGTGCTGGTGCAGAATGATCACCGAGGCAGCAAGGTGGTAGCGTACACCAAGTTAGTAGAGATCAAGGTGTACGGCCTCAGCATTGTTATTACTAAGACACACCAAGGCCTGATTTTGGTGAGTAGGATGGCATGTTAAGTACAGTATAAGAAAGTTTGTGAGCTACTATGTTTAATATTTAATGTCAGTATTTAAATATGCATTGTGTTCTTCTCTAGGTAAATGGTGAGCTGGTCAACCTGCCAGTCACTCTGGCTGAAGGAAAGGTATCTGTGTATAAGAGTGGCTGGTATGCTGTTGTCACCACAAACTTTGACCTTAAAATATCTTTCAACTGGGAAAGTGCTGTGTTTGTAACACTTCCAAGCAGCTACATGGGAGCTGTTTGCGGACTCTGTGGCAATTATAATGGCAAACCTCAGGACGACCTGATTCCAAAGTATGGTGACAAACCTGTCTCACCAGCTAATTTTGGAAGCAGCTGGAGAGTGGCTGAGATCCCAGGATGTGTCGAAGGTTGTAAGGGGGTTTGTCCTGATTGTGATATTACACAGAAGGTTCAGTATGAAAAAGATGATTTCTGTGGTATATTGAGAGACCCGAAAGGGCCCTTCCGTGACTGCCATGCTAAGGTGGATCCAAATGGCTACTTTCAAGACTGTGTTTACGATGTTTGCCTCTATAATGGTAGAAAGGACGTACTGTGTCAGGCTATTACAGCATACACATCTGCCTGCCAGTCCGCAGAGGCCAAGGTGTACAGCTGGAGAACCAGTCAGTTCTGTGGTAAGAAATCCATTCATTTTAAATCATTTACATAAAAGTAAGCAATATTTACTGTAGAAGTGTATAAAGTATAACAATTATATTTCAAAAATGAAATGAAATGAAATTTAAAAAAATTTTAATTGCTATACGACTCTAGCTTATGTATAGGCTACTTCAATATGTGTTTCTACCTTATCTGGGATTGTATGTAACTTACTAACTATGTCGTCAAAATTAAGTATAAATTTAAATCACATCATTTATGCCTGTTGTGTACAGCGGTGAAATGTCCAGTCAACAGCAACTATGAAATTTGTGCCACTGCCTGTCCTGCCTCTTGCGAGAGTCTGGTTCCTCCTCAAGGCTGCAAGGCTCAATGTAAGGAGGGTTGCTCCTGTGATGAGGGGTACATCCTCAGTGGAGATAGCTGTGTTCCCTTTTCACAATGCGGCTGCTTCTACCATGACCGCTACTACTATATGGGCCAAGTGTTTTATCCCAATGGGCAGTGTGAAGAGGAATGCAACTGCACACAAAATGGAGAAGTATTGAAACTAACTGATTTTAAGTGAACAAAAACAGTTTGACACAGGTCAGTGTGATTTTTCGATTGTTGGATTTTTATAACAAGTTTGTTTTGTTGTTGTTTTTTACAGGTTGTGTGCAAAAAGTTTGCTTGTGGCCCTAATGAGAAGTGTAAAGTAGAGAATGGAATCCAAAAATGTCACCCAGTTGGGAAGGGTGTGTGCTCTGCCTCTGGTGACCCCCATTACCGCTCTTATGATGGGCGAACATTCGATTTCCAGGGCACCTGCACCTACACACTGTCCAAGGGCTGTGGGCTGGAAGGCACCCACTTGGTCCCCTTTTCTGTCGAGGTGGAGAATGTGCAGTGGAAGAAGATATCAAACAACAAAATTGTGTCTGTCACCAAGCTGGTTGCTGTGGAGGTCTATGGCTTCACTCTCATCATGAGGAACAATATGTTGGGAGTCCTGGTGAGCAACAAGAGTTTACTTTCACATTTGAATAAGATCCATGTCCAAATGGTAGAAATACCTCAAAGATGTAAAATTAGTTTAAATGTATTGTATTGTGTTGTAAATGTATTTTAATGTATTTAATATATTTCATGTGCCTTTTTAAGGTAAATGGAGTGTTTAACTACCTTCCTCTGAATCTTAATAATGGAGCAGTGCTGATCTCTCAAGAAGGCAGGCAATACGTTATTGCAACAAATTTCGGACTGGTTATCACGTATGACCTGGTCTACCATGTGACAGTCACAATACCTGGTAATTACCGTGATAAGGTCTGTGGCCTGTGTGGCAACTTCAACGGTAACCAAAATGATGATTTCCAGATGCCTAACCGCCAACTCACCAGCGATGTGAATGTGTTTGGAAAATCGTGGAAGGTCAACATTCCCAATGTGGTGTGCGAAAATGGATGTGAAGGGGATAACTGTCCTAAATGTGACCCAGCTCCCAAGGCTGTGTTTTCAAAGCCCACTTACTGCGGTATTATTACAGCACCACAAGGTCCTTTTGCAGTGTGCCATAGTAAACTGGCTCCACAGGCATACTTTGATAACTGTCTGTTTGATGTGTGTGCTTCCAATGGTGATGGAAAGGTGCTATGTGACAGCATAGCATCCTACGCCTTCAACTGTCACATGGAAGGAGTGGACATCAAAAACTGGAGGACAGCTTCATTCTGTCGTAAGTGACAAAGAGACACCTTTTATGTTTTCCTCTTCTTCTTGTTTGCTGTACTATAATCCGAAGTATAAAAATTATAAGAACGGGCTTTTCACAATTTTTTTTTCTGTATTGCAATAATCTATTTCAGCTATGAAATGCCCAGCCAACAGTCACTATGAGGTGTGTGCAGAGCCCTGCTCTTCATCTTGCCCAGGCCTCACACAGATAGTACAGTGCTCCAACTGTACAGAAGGGTGTGAATGTGATTCAGGCTTTGTATTCAATGGACAGACATGTGTTAAAGAGACGGAGTGTGGATGCTATGAGAATGGAAAAACTTACAAGGTAAAATGTAATACAAAAAAGCTATTTCATGTTCATGTAATGAACAACAGCCTCATATGTAATGAACAACAGCTTTTTAGTACAAGGGCTTTAGAAAATACCAGCAACGTTCAGCCTCACATGGAAATAATGTTGTGTTTACTTTTTCCACATATGTACTCTGAGAATTTATCCTAATACTTAATTAGCAAAATGTCTAACGTTGTGTTCCTTGATAAGGTAGAATAGACATGGAATAATGTGGACCCTTCTCTGACCTTTACTTCCTTTTTCCTCCTGTCCCCAGCCTGGTGAGGTTGTGTACGAAGACGACTGTAACAAAAAGTGCACCTGTAATCCAGTCACAGGCCTTGTCTGTGAAAAGTACTCTTGTCCTCAAAGCACTAAATGCATGGTCAGGAAAGAAGTCAGGGCGTGCTACAACACAGGCAAGACAAATAACTTCATTTCATAACTTCCTTCAAATAACTCCATTTGGAACTATTTTTGACAGTAACTGCGTTTCCGTTTTTTCAAAATAAAGTACAGTATTTTGTAGATTAGGTTTGAGACATAAAAATTTTCCTGTTAATGTCCCTTCCTACATTTTTCCTGTATAGATCCTTGCAAAGATGCCAATTGTCGTGTCAAGGAGACATGCCGTGTTGAGAATGGAGAAGCTGTCTGCATCCCCCAGTACACAGGCACCTGTTGGGCCTGGGGCGACCCTCACTACCACACTTTTGATGGTTACAACTTTGACTTCCAGGGCACCTGCAAGTATGTCATCTCTAAGACCTGCAGTAACCTAGATGGGCTAGTGCCATTCTCAATCAGTGAGAGAAATGATAACCGAGGATCCACAGCAGTTTCCTATGTCAGGGATGTATATGTGTCTGTATATGACTACTCCATCGTAATTGGCAAGAACCAGAATGGTAAAGTCACGGTAAGATTTTAGTTTCTCATCTAATGTGTTGACCTGTAATAAATTGAAAGTACATTAAAATTGTAACTTGAATTTAAAGTGTATACTACATGTTGTTGATCTACTTCCTTCAGGTGGATGGGCAGTTGCTGAATCTTCCTGTAAAATTAGGTGATGGTGAAGTGTCAGTGTTTCAAAGGGGTCTCACTGCAGTGGTGGAGACAAACTTTGGCCTGATTGTCTCCTATGACTGGAACTGGGAACTAATCATTAAGCTGCCCAGCAGCTACTATGGGAGCGTCTGTGGTCTTTGTGGCAATTTCAATGGTAACAATGGCGATGAGCTTCAGAATCCAGCTGGGAAAACAGTTTCCTCTGTAATAGAGTGGAGCAAGAGCTGGCAAACACCTGACCAGGACAAGGATCATCCTTGCTGGGATACATGTGAGAAAAACTGCCCTACCTGTGATGGCAACCTGGTTAAGCTCTATGAGACTCAGGCTTCCTGTGGGGCCCTTGCAGCCAAGACCAATGGTGTGTTCCAGGAATGTCATGAAAAAGTAGACCCCCAGGTCTTCATGAACAGCTGTGTGTATGATGTGTGTTTGAATAAGGGAGACAAGAAGATGTTGTGCCAGGCGTTGGCCTCCTACAATAAGCAGTGTCGTGACACAGGAGTAATAATCAAAGGCTGGAGGAAAACGTTTGACTGTCGTGAGTATTTGTCAGAAGCTTTTTTGCTCAAAATTGCAATCAACTATTTAACTTTTTGTGGTTAACGCCTTTAAACTTAATTTCTATCCAGCAATGAACTGTCAACCTCACAGCCACTATGAAGACTGTGCCAGCCCATGCCAGCCATCCTGCCCATTCCCTGATCAAAAGCAGACCTGCAGCAGTGTCTGTGTTGAGAGCTGTGTGTGTGATACAGGTTATGTTCTCAGTGCCGGTGTCTGTGAACCTGCTAAAACCTGTGGTTGTTCATATCAGGGCCGCTATTATAAGCCAGGCCAGAAATTCTGGGCTGATGAGGCTTGTGGTCGTCTGTGTGAGTGTGATGCCACCCTGGGGATGGTGACATGCCGTGAAGCATCCTGCTCTGCCAATGAAAGGTGCACTGTACAGAATGGAGAGCGTTCTTGCCAACCCATCAGTCATGCGACATGCACAGCCTCAGGTGACCCACACTACCGCACTTTTGATGGCCACAAGTTTGACTTCCAAGGCACATGTGTATATCAGCTGGTGGGACTGTGCTCTCAACAGCCTGGGCTAGTGCCGTTTAAGGTGACTGTGCAGAATGACCACCGGGGAAGCATGGCTGTGTCATACACTAAGACTGTCACATTTTCCGTATACAACATCACCCTCACCATCAGCAGAGAATACCCCTACAGGGTCCTGGTAAGTTTGGATGTAGAAGTATAGATAATGTGAAGCATATGGGTGATTTAATAAAAGATTGAATAAGTAATCAGACACTTTTGTGGAATTCTGGAGAGAGAAGAAATAGGGCAGAAACATTGTTACAGTATTTAAAATAAAAACAGAACAGAGCCTCATTCAAACGGTAATGCATAATGTTATTGTGCTAATTCTGACATCCCTCATTCTCTTCTGCATATATATACTGTATTTAACTGCATATTCAAATTTTAATCCAGGCAGACTTAATTAAACTAAGACTTAACTGCACATTAGAATGGATTAGCAAGGACCACAGAATTATTAAATCTATAATCTCCTAAAATATTCCTCCCGCCCTTGTTTTCTGCTCTTCAGCTCAATGGGCAGCTTGCTTCATTGCCACTGGATTACAATAATGAGCTGGCTGTGTTTCTCAGTGGCCGGACCGCTGTAGTAAAGACAGCTGCTGGTATCACTGTGACCTTTGACTGGCAGAGCACGGTGAGCGTTACTCTGCCCAGCAACTATCAGGCTGCAGTCTGTGGCTTGTGTGGCAATTACAATGGGAAAGCTCAGGATGACCTGATCATGCCAAACGGCCAGAGCGCCCCAGATGGAACCAAGCTTGGGGAGAGCTGGCAGGTGGCCCTTGTACCAGGCTGTTCATCAGTCTGCCAGGGGGCCTGGTGCCAGGCCTGTTCAGACTCCCAGAAGAAAGAGTACCAAGCCCAGAAGTACTGTGGCATAATTGCTGACAAGGCAGGGCCTTTCAGAGATTGCCACAGCCGTGTGGATCCTGCTCCTTACCTGGAGGACTGTGTGTATGATGTCTGTCAATATCATGGTCACCAAGGATCAGTCTGTGATGCAGTGGGAGTGTATGTCTCTGCCTGTCAGAGCCTAGGAATCACCATCCTGTCTTGGAGAACAGATACTTTCTGTCGTGAGTTTGTTATTGTGTTTGTTTTTAGTTGTTTTGATATTTCACACTTCTTATTTCAGAATGTTTTAAATTGTTCATACCCCCTCTTCTCATCCTATCCCACAGCAATGGCGTGCACAGCTAACAGCCATTATTCACTGTGTACCACGGGTTGCCCAGCAACCTGTGCTAACTTAGCCTCCCTTGCTACTTGCCGCAGGAGTTGTACAGAAGGCTGTGAGTGTGATGAAGGCTACCTACTGAGTGGGAGTACCTGCGTACCTGTGAGAGACTGTGGTTGTTCATACAATGGTCGCTACTACAGGAAAGGAGACATCTTCTATCCTGAAACTGAGTGTGTAGACCAATGCATCTGTGGAGAGAACGGTGCTGTATCTTGCCAAAAGGCCAAGTGCCGCCCAGGAGAAATCTGTAAGCTTGAAAAAGGGGTGAAAGGCTGCCACCCTGAGGGGCAAGGCAAGTGTGTGGCTTCTGGTGACCCTCATTACATTTCCTTTGATGGACAGCGGTTTGATTTTCAGGGTACCTGTGTCTATGTACTGGCCAAGGTTTGTGATAATGACAATGGTCAGCTGACGCCATTCACTGTAACTCAGGGGAATGAGAAGTATGGAAATGGAAAAGTGGCTGTTACAAAGTCAGTAGCAGTAGCAGTCTATGGTTATGTCATTTACATTCAACAGGGGATCCCATGGAAAGTCCTTGTGAGTTGAACAACATTTATCTAAAACAGTTTTGTATGTGTTTATTTCATTTTGAACAAAAGTATCTTTCTGTGATTTCACTTTTCTTCTTTCTCCATTCAGGTGGATGATGAACTTCTAAACCTTCCACTCTCCCTAGACAATGGGCGTCTCAGAGTTACCCAGGAAGGTCGCAACATAATTGTCCGGACAGACTTTGGACTGACAGTCCTTTATGATACCGTCTATTATGTTGAGGTGATTGTGCCTTCTACATACCAGAGTAAGATGTGTGGTCTTTGTGGAAACTACAACAAGAAGAGTGACGATGACTTCATACTTCCTGGTGGCAAACTAACAAACAATGTTGATGACTTTGGGAAGGCATGGGTGGTGGACTTGCCTGGGTATGTGTGTGGAGGCTGTGGAGGTCAGTGCCCAGTATGTGAGCAGGCCAAGGCTACTTTGTACGGAAAACCAGACTCCTGTGGCATCATAAGTGCACCTAATGGGCCATTCAAAGCCTGCCACAGTAAAATTGACCCAGCAGTATATGTGTCTCATTGTGTGTTTGATGTTTGTGCGATGGATGGCAACAAAGATACTCTGTGTAACAGTGTGCAGGCATATGCTTTAGCCTGCCAGAGTGCAGGAGCTCAAATTCAGCCATGGAGGAGCACCTCCTTCTGCCGTAAGTTACACATAACTGAAACTGAAGAATTATCAATTTTTTCTATGTTTTGTATTTCAGGTGCACATACAGACACTTACAAATGTGTCCTTCTCTTGTAGCTGCTTCCTGTCCTCCAAGCAGTCACTATGAGGTGTGCGCTGACACCTGTGGCGGCACCTGTGCCAGCTTTATTTACCCATCATCCTGTTCTGAAAGCTGTTTCGAAGGATGCCAGTGTGATGCCGGCTTTGTATTTGATGGTGTCCAGTGTGTTCCCTTGGACAACTGTGGATGTGTGTACAATGGCAAATATCTGACGGTAAGACAGAACTGAGATTTTACTTTGTTTACATACATAGTAAATGTACTACAATTGAAAGTTTGGCGTGCAAAAATAGTTAGCATATAAAAAAATACTGTACTTTTATTCTTGCGATGCTTTCACATGTGAATGGAGGTGTTCTTCAACCTTGAAGATAAATGTTAATGCACATGTTTCCAGGTGGGGCAAGCAGCTGTAGACAAAGACTGTAAGTCCAAGTGTGTGTGCCAGGCCTCCGGTCTGGTGAAGTGTGAAAACCTGTCTTGTGCCAGTGGGGAGATTTGTGATGTAAGAGACGGGACCAGAGGTTGCCATGTCAAAAACGGCCAGTGTAGCATCAGTCAAGCTGGCCAACTCAACTCCTTTGATGGCATGTCTGGAGCAATTGGAGCTCAAGGGGCATTTCAAGTGGCTTCTCTGTGTGATGAGACCGCTGATCTTTGGTTCCGTGTGGTAGTGGACATCAGGGTCTGCAACAAAGGGACGTTTCCCACTGTTGCCACTGTGTATGTGTTCTTTAAGGAAACCATTGTCACAGTAAACAGCCAGCAAGTGACCTGGGTAAGAAGAGTTGGGAGGGATAAAGAATAGTTTTATGTTTAATCATACTGATATCATTTTAACGTAGGCTTTTTTTTCTCTTTTCTGTCAGGACTGATTTTGGTTTTTTTCATGTCATGCAGGTAAATGGCAGGAAAGTGTCTCTTCCCAGCAAAGTGACGAGTGAACTATCTGTCAAAGTCTCAGACAGCACTGTGATCATCGAGAAGGCATCTGCTGTGCGGGTCACCTACTCAATTTCACAGCAGGTCAATGTCATTATTGACAGCAGCCTGTCCGGAAAAATGTGTGGCGCCTGTGGCAACTACAATAACAACTCCAAAGATGATATGACGACTGCAGATGGGAAAATCACCACTGATGTGTCTGTGGTTGTCAGCTCCTGGAGTGCTGGAGACTTTTCCAGATGGTGAGTATTTGAAAGACACAGAGTAAAATTCCCTCAGAATAAATGTAATGGCCAAAGACACATTGCTGCATTTAGTGCTACGATAATGTCTTTTTCTTTGCTTCATGCTCTCATTACCTTGCTCCTGATGTTAGCTTTAATTGTTTTAATAACATAACAATTTTGCCTGCTCACTATGCTTTTAACCTTCAGTGCTAGTTAGAGTTTTAATCTTGAACTCTATCTTACCCTTTATTATGCAAACTGCTAACTTAATTTGACCACTGAAATAATCAAGTACAGATCAGTGAGAGATGGGACGGTGCTATGGCCATTCAACCGCTTATTCTTTTAACAGCAAGAACTAAACAAGGGCTCCACAGAGCCCTTTTAAAGGAATGAGAGTGTGGTTTTTAATTGCATTTGGTCCAATTTAATTAAGAAATGCCAGAGAATCCCCTATGGTAATTACTGATTAAAAAACAGGTGAGGCTGACAGGCATGGCCATCAAAAGCTACCAAGCTTGCAATCCAATCACTGCTTGTCATCCAAGGACACTTAAGACTCATCGGGGTGCAATATTAATTTGAGCCCTTGTCTTTAGTTCTGTGTTCCAGCCTTAAGTCAGTCCCTTAGAGAATTACGTTTTGTGTTTCCAGCTTCATTCTATGTAGTTGTCAAGAAACATCACATACTAAACAACACAAGAAACACCCACCAGAAACAGTGTTGTGTTGCCCCTGCATGTTTGCATAAAATATAGATGTGTTACTTGTAAAATCTATTGTGCGTGCATGATCATGACTTATTTGCTTCAGTACCCCTTGACTGTAGTTTTCATTTGTCTTTCCAGTGGCCTGTAGAGATGTTGGTTTTGTAGTGAATGAAAGCATCTGGTATACAGGTAAAGTTGTCTCTCCTCTTCCTGTGAAGTATGTTTCCTCATAAATGGAACAGCTGCACAATGTGGCTTACATCCGTGTTTTTTTATATCCCAGGATGAAGAATGCAAAGTTGTTCATCGAAGGTTTCGTGTTTACAGTCTTACTACTTACTCATCATACCTCTGCACTTCCTCTTGATTTGTGAAATGGTTTTGTTGTTTACTGCTAGCCTGCTTCTCCATTGTTGACTTTTTGTGTCATAGAGAAATCTCTCATTCTTGACCAACATCTCCATCTGGTGGAGGAAGACAATTATAGCATCTCTTTTCCATATAACTGCAGCTGAAAACTGGGATCAGTTACAAGTGTTTTATCCCTCTTATACTTGTCAAGTGTTGTGTGTTTTACAAAATGCGTTCTCCTCACTGTTCCGACCAATAAATACATTTTCATTACACTGGTTATTTGTAATTTAATCCCAAATAATGTATGTGTACTTCTACAAAATCTCTTTAGAAGTTTCTGCAAGTCTAAATAAAAAATGCATGACTCATATATAAGTAATATGTGTGTGATTTCTGCTGTGTCTGCCACAGCTGAAGTGAGAAGAGATATTGTGCTGAGTTTATGTCTTGATCAAAATGCTATCTGAATTAAAGGCCCTCTACTGTTTACAAACCACAACTTCAAGGGAAATGCCCTCAATATCATAGTCTGCATACTACAATGAAAAAGGACCTATTGCCATAAAAGCCTGGTCAACTCAGATCTGTATTTGTTACTAGCAGAGTGAGGAATGTAGTAGTTTGGTGAGATCTTGGGAAGACAGTTTTCATTGACTGACTGCTCTGGTTATGAAAGCACACCAGTGTTCATGTTTTCACTTCACTGCACTGACTGACTCTCCAAAGCCTGTTAATCACACTATAGCAAATACAGCCTCACTGATGCTGTTTGTGTCTTTTATATATGATCTCGGGGGGAAATTAGACGGATTTGCCGGTAATTATGAAATAATGTTTTATTATCAGTGCTGGTAAAAAAAAAAAAAAAATTAAAACCTTACAGGAGGAATCGTCTTCTGTCACAGTACAGCACTGTTGCTCTCCTTGTGTTGTTTACCTCTGCACACTGTAGCTCTGGGTAATTTGTGGGAGTAACTTCAGTGGCTTGGTCCTCACTCCAGCAACCCCCCTCCCCAGCTCTCATTCCTGAGACAAGACTGAGGAACAGAGCTTTACTTGGTATTGTCGGACTCTATACTGCCGAAGAGGTTCCACGGAATGCGACATAGGACAGTTCATTTTTAATCAGTTTTTTGCGTAAGAGAAGATTTTGCATTTATTTTTTTCAGTTCTTAGCTAAATAACAAGTGAAAAACTTTGCTGCAAACTTCGGCTCACTTCGGGTGGAAAGAATTCGCAATAAAGCGTCCACGCTAAGAGGCTGATGCACAGTAAGTTCATTTAAATGATCACATTTCTGCTCCTCTGTACACACTGATTTCCCTTTAGACCTATTTGCCACATCACTGTGGTTAGACGTTCACTTACTACAAATCTGCAGCTTCAGGTTTCCAAAACACACTTGTATCCACAGATGTTAGTCTTGGAGAAAAATTTCCAACCCCCAACTTCCAACTAGATGCCTAAGTGAACATGTGACCATTTAATTACATCGAGTTGCCGTTTGTGCTGTTCTCATAAATGAACAAGCCCAGTGTGTTTTTCTTTTTTCATTTACCGGTGTATTATGGTGGTTAAGAGTTTTAGATCGTTTCGTTGGCACGGCGTTTCTGAGAAGTTCAATAGAGTTGTTACGCGTTCACACCAAGCGATGGCAGCAACACCGGAGCAAACTACTTATCAAATGTTCTTCCAATCTCGAGTCTCTACATTTTCTATCATGCACTCTTGCAATAGAGCGATATTTCTATTTGGAGTGTGATACTGAGAGGATTAATGTTCTTCCCAATTACTAAACTGTTACAGAATTGTACATGCATCATCTTTTTATTATAATAAAAAATAATCAAGTGTTGCTTTTTGGGCTTCTTGCCTGTCTCTCCATTATATTCCTTTTCATCCCTGAGAAGATTAACAAACGAGATTATTGGATTGGTTCCTGTAGCAGTAACTCACCCTGCATTTCTTTGATTAAACCTGATTGGCAGGTCTATGTTGATTTTGCTCCAGGGGTTGAAGTGTTCGTTTTTCTCCACTCCAGGTCCATGTTCACACCCCCACTCTAGTCATGCATGAATCCCCAGCAGTGTTCTGGGCCAGGGAGGGAAACCTTGGCTCTGCTGATGCAGGCTTTGATCTTTGCACTGCAAAACATTTTACTCCATGGCTTAGATTTTCTGCAGGCATAGAGCTAACTGTGTGTCTACCTTAATTATATTTTTGTTGTCATGTCTTGAGATTTTATTGGTAAACTGTGGCTGTAAAACTGGCAAACCTGTGATTTCTAATGTCTTTGGTCATACAGTGTTGTTAACTTGTGGACCTTCTACAACTCATCCAATCATGGATGCCTGGGAGTGGAACCTTAGCCTGTAAACATGTGGCTGTAAGAGAATCTCAAAGAATGTCCTAGATAACAGAAAACAGCCCCAGGACAGTCACTCTCTACACGTTAACTAGATGAGCCAGCAAAACCAGTCCAAACCCGGTGACCAGATATTAGGTGCAACTCAACACCAGTGTCACCCACCCCCATGTTCTGAGGTCCTGAGCCTCAAATAGACCCTCTTCACCTTTACCAGTGTCAGTAGGCCACTCGATTAAGACACTTATCCTCATAACATAAATTATCCTGTTATGTAACGTCTAGCCAAAGATGTATCTTTGTATCCCTTCCAGGAATGGTCTCATTAGTGGGGTACAGTTGTATAATTTTCTGTGTGACTCTGGAGGGAGGTTTTCAAAGTAAAAAAAAAAAAAGAAGACCTCTGATGTAAATGTCTTCAGAGTGTAATGAAACACTTTATTCATTTGAATTGTGGGGAACGTATGTAACGTATAAAAAGACCTCCGCTGCTTTTTTTTAACTGTGCTTTTGCTATTTGTTACTTCGCTCCTCTTTTTAACAATATCATGGTAAACTGTAGTTAATGCATGTAAGCAAACTGATAAATTGAAGCATGTTCTCACATTTCAGATCTTCCACTTCTCTGTAAAACAACTGTCCTAACAAACCAGTTATTTATTACTTCTCTTTATTATATGCTTAACAAAGTTTGTTTCTTATCAGCAGGTACAATGGATCTTATGTTGTTTGTGGCACTGAGCTCCTGGCTGGCTCCTGTACTCGGTGAGCGTCCTTTTCACTAAATGATTAGTGGTTTGATGTTTCCCCTTCGAAACCAAATGTGCGCTTGTTGTTCCTCAGTTGCTTGCTCTTTCTTTGTTTAAATTGCCTCCATGCTAAGCACACTGATGTGTCTGTATAACAGGGTCAGCATTTGGCAGGGAAATGTTGGGTAAGTTTCCTGCATTAGAGTGGTCACTGCATGGCCTTTTGATACCTTCATTTTTTGGTTTCCGCTGCTCACTTATTTTGGTATGGCTGCTTGCCATGCACTCCTTTTGGCAAAATGCATAATAAAATGTTATGGTTAGCATTACAGTGAGACTTGTTTCAGTGTAATTTACATATCTTTTTTCCATTTTAAAACGTTTAAATCAGTGTTTTTCTGTGAGAAAAGGGCATGTCAGAATAGTGTTAACATTTTCCTCTACTGCAGCATTTATTCAAACTGCTGCCAAGTTTTCCATTGTTAATGCAGGCTCTGGTCTTTGGTTTGTTTCTCTGTGTGTGCTGCCTGCCATCAGTTGAGCATGATGTTAAGCAGATTTGCCTAAACTAAGGGATTTTTAAAAATCTTTTCTGACTCCTCGGTCTGTTAGAGTCAGACCTTATTTTCAGAGGCTTGTCAGGAAAAGTCTGGTAAAATGTGGTTTTGCTAAGTAGAGGAAGATTCTAACATTAGCATTTAATGCCTGATAATGAGGTCAAAGATAACTTCTGCTCTTTAAACCCTTACCCTGCATTAAATGGGATGCAACAACTTGTTATAAGTATATATTATTGAGTTCAGCAGAGATTCTGCTGCAAACTCATTTTCAAACGTTAATATCCAGGTTAAAGTGAATCATGTACTGTATATCAGTGACATGGCATCTAAATAGCATTTAGACTTGTTTTCATGAACTGCTGGCATAAATTGGAATAGGCAGACTTCAAGTCCACATATTCTTGGGGATGATTCACAGATTATCATTTTACTGCTTAGTTATGAAAGTTTATACATAAACACAACTGTCAGGACTGGCTGACTCACTTTATGATTACACAAAGTGAATGCATTTCATTAATTATTCTGCTTGTCAGTGTAAGGGAGGAATTGCGATTGAGTTTGTTACCAAGTACAGTATGCTTTCTAGCAAGATGTTACTGGAGACTGGAGGTACAACATGAATGCAAACAGTGTGTTATTCCTCATGGGATCTAAGACATATGACAGATCACTCAAGGGTCTGTACTTTGCCAAGGTCACTGATGGGACAAAAACAATTACAGATCAGGGCAATATAATATATATATATATATATATATATATAACGTAGGTTAACAAAGGTATAAAAAAGTACAATCATAATTATCAGCAGTGCTGTACTTTAGCCATTTTAAAAATGGGGTGAATTTGAGTGGAACAGGTAAAAGTTGGTATATGTGACAAATATACTGAATGACAGTGATCTCTGTGAAGTCTGATAAATATGCAAAAGAAATATCAGAAAGGGGGCAAATACTTTTCCACAGCACCTTGTACTTTTACATACAGTAGATACAAGTTGTGGTCTGAAGTTAGTGTGAAATTTGCTGATATGCACTTAAACAACCATGTGAATTTCTTTTAAAGACTGATGATTGTTCTTCTTTTCTCACAGCTTCAGGAGCAGATGAGGCCCAAGGTGGGTGTGTTTTTTTTAATAGAAGCTTAGAAAAGCCAAATTAAAATAAGCTGCATTTTAGCCGGCATATATATTGTTACAGGCACCAAACTGGCTAATGACTAGATGAATGACAGAGGTCTTAAAACTGCTGAATAGCTGTCATATGACGAGTACTGTCTGAAGCGTGTCAGTGGATAAATCTCCTTTCACATTTGTTTCCTTTCTCTGTTCTCTCCTACCAGACTATGACAGTGCTTTTCAGTACGGTGAGTATTGAGCAGATGAATGTGGTCTTCTAATGTCTGACCCTCTACACAGGAAACATCTGGGAGGTTGGGATGGGTTTGCGTTTTTCCACTTGTTTGTCAAGAAGTGATGGAAAACATTCACCCTCAAGGACAACCCTGTGGAGTAGTCCCAAGGGAAAGACTTCTAATCCTGTCCACTGCTCTGTAGTTCTGATTTTAGTTCATCCTAAACCACAGAGACCACAAAAATGTAAAATTATTACCACTGGTGTCATACTTCTGTTTTTGGTAGTGTTCTCCATACCCTTATTGTACCATCCAAGTAACTGTCTATACTCTGTTGGAAGACAACTAAAACAGTGGTTTGCAATCTGTTGACAGTCTGTGTGAAATTATTTCAATCATGCTAATCCCTGTCTTGTAGGTTAACTAGGTTAAGCAATGCTTGCTAAATGAAAACAAAGCTGTGGCTCTGTACGTAGATAATTATGTTAGCATTGCAGTTAAAAGGCGTACCTATAATTATCTAATGATAATAAGTCACTAGATTTAATAAGAGAAAACACCATCCCACACTCTGCTGCCTGCCTTCTTTTTATGGAAACACATATTCTTTCTTTTTTTCCTTGATGTGCATAAATGTTACAAGTCAGATGGCTTATGCACCATTTTATTCTGCCTCACTGACACAGCAAACTCCAGAGTGAAAGTGGATTGTAATGTTTACAGTTTCTGTGACTTCAATTCTCAGGAATTTGTGGTGTCTAGCATGACCAGTGGGGGGCTGCACAATACTTCTGTAATGCTGCTCTTGAATTAAAATGTGGTTAGTTACCACACAAGAGGACTCATGATTTCTAACTGAAAACTTTCCTATTCTACCGTGCACTTTTACGAGCACTAATGAAGTACTTTCTTTATTATTTCAGATTATGAATCCTTGAGAATCGGTGGCCTGGTTTTCGCAGTGGTACTGTTCATCTTGGGTATCGCTTTAATTGTCAGTAAGTATATATTCACCTTAAGAAAACAAAAGATGTTTAAAGTCCACTGTCAAGGCAAAACAACCTTTACTTCTGTTTCCCTTGGAGATCACACTAAAGCACACTAAAGGTTCATGCACAATCACAGTACTCAACACCTTCATGTTCAGCAATTTTCCCTTTATGCCTTATCCCTTTTCTCACTTGTAGTGTATTTCCAAGGCTCTTCCTCCCACCTGGCAGCACATGCTGTTACTGCCAGTAGTAGCCCTGAAACCAAAACCTGCCAATAAATAATTCAGTGGGACCCACACACCCTGCCGCACTCCCTGTTTGCTTCTATTAGTCAAGTTCACCATGGATTCCTAACTGCTCTCTATGGACAGCTGTGAACAGTGACTGGAACAGGTTATTATGAGTGGCAAATTCACAAAAAGAGCTAGCTGATGAAAGTATATAGGATTGATACAAGGCTTTTGAAAGAACCAATCTGTGATTCGAGTGTAAATCACTCATCACGCTGCCAAAAATCACAGTGGAACCTGCTATCACTCCAAATTTGATTAAAACATCACACATTAACAGAAGAGAATAGCTGTTCTCGTATGTAATCTATTTTCCAATGTTTTGCGCAAGAAAAACAACACACTGATTTTACACTTTTAAATAAAAAATTAAGTAACATTTGTGAGTATAATTTAACTGTATGTGACTATAAAGGTTATCAGTTGGGCCATTTAGGTTCTCAACAACATGAAATAGATTGGATAAAACACTGCTGAACTGATTGATTGACACTATTGATTGAAGAAAGAGCTTGATTTAATCATCACTTATGAAAGTGTGACAACATTTGCCACCAAAGGCAGGGTGAACTCTGTTAGACAGAGCGTAAAACAGTGTATGAAGAAACCAAACCCAAGATGTTTATTGTTTGGAATTTCTATTTTTGCACTAGGAATTAAAAAATAAAAACATCACTGATAGCAATTGTCAACCTCTGGCACCTCCCAGTGTCAAAGAGAGTGAATGAAGTCTGATGAATGTTTTCTTTAAATTTGTTTACATCTCTTAGTCCTGAGAGTATGTAGGTCACTAGCCTGGTGTGGGATTTCCCAGCTATTTTGCTGGCAGCATAATGAACCATGAGCACATTCTCAAGCAAAGTTTGATACATTATTTCAGTCACTAATCTACACTGTCGAGTCTTCTAGGAAGATAAAATCTAGTGACTCAATGATTCTCTCTATATTTGTTTGGCAGATTGAAGTGGTTAAATGTTAAGTGTTTTAAAGTACTAGCTCCTGTAATGTTTACATGAAAATTGTATTGAGCTCAGGCCAATAAGCTACAAGCTTATAAGGCCTCCCGAGGCTTGCAGTCCTGATTGGCTTAGACGAGCTCAAGACTATATTCAAGTACACATTAAGGCTTTGAGCAACCTCTTGCCCTTTTTTAGACCATTTTTTGTACTGTGTGAGGGTAAGGGTTACATGGATAATTGTTACCATTGAATATATTATTTTTTTAATTTGTTTTTTCTTTTGTACAACAACAAAGTTGCAGCTGTTGGCTTATATAAGATAAGATGAGACTTTATTGATCCCACAACGAGGAAATTTGTGCTTTACCGCAGCTCAAGTACAGAGAGCAGAAGAATAAAAAAGTATATCAAGAAATACAAAATAAAATAAGACACTATAT
>JAUMHL010000009.1:13624790-13652133 GCA_032362345.1 Sandelia bainsii | reverse complement strand
ATATATGTATCATGTATATATAAGCAATTTCACTTTTGTAATTAATCTATCATTCCTCAGGTAAAAAATTCACAAAATGTGTAAAATCCTCATCCAAGTAAGAGTTGTGCAAAGTTTAGTGGATGATCCGCCTGTGCATGCTGTATGAATCTGACTTGAAGGGGGAACTCCAACCAGTGTGGGGAAAAAATTTATCTTTTTGTTATGTTTATTGACTATGAACTGAGTTTCCCACAGCCTTTTCATATCCCTGCCCTAGATGCATCTTCTCGTAATGCCTTCTCCCTGTGCTGCGTACACAACCCAAAACACACTTCCAACACATCAGAGAGTTTTCCACAGAACCTTGTGTGACAAATGAAATGAAATTCTCTATCTTAGTGTTTGCTCTTGAAAAATATTTTAGATCCCAATCCTTATGTGTTGCGAGTGTGTGGGCAGTGTACTGTATATTCTCAGTTGACAGCATGCTGCTTGTATGGCCAGACAAGAAGAAAGACAAGAGCTGCTGTTTGAACAGGACAATAAACTGCATATTGGTTCATAGCTCTGTCTCAGTTATCCTGCTACTATAGCTGATTGTGAATCTTGTATAATAAATTTACCTGATTAAATCTGAGCGGAAGTTGTGGCCACAATTTGGCCAAAACCAAATTTGATAGTCAGTTATCTTGATGAATTAAAACATGCAACTAATGTCATTCCTTATTTCTGTTTGCAGTTCCAGTTCATCTGGTACCCAAATTCCAAAGACAGAGGGTGAATTCACTTTACTTGAAAGAATTGTTTCAGGTCATTATGTGCCTAAATGCAATAATGTTTATTTTCTCTCTAATTAGTTTCTTCTTCTTTTGCAGTACCTCCTCAAACTGTATAGAAAATACTGTATATACTTGAGAGAGAGGAACTCATCACAGGAACCACGCCAGCAAAAACGCACACACAAACACTGGTTATTTATGGCCACTCCTCTTATGGCTAATATACCTCTGTTTGCTGGATGATCAATAAACAGGGTTTTCCAATGTATCCTGCAATCTATTGATTACTCTGAGTCTAACTACAACCTGAATAAGATATACAGAAATACAAAAGAAATAAAAAAAATGCTCCCAAACATGAGATTTCATAAATTTAACCAAACAAATGCCTCAATTGTTGTCTCTCCTCTTTACATTTTACTTTTGCAAAACAATAAAATTAACACAATTATACACTTTTTTCATTTTGAATCAATGTAATAACAACCTGCATGCATCAACAGATGTAGCACTTGTCTTTTGCCATTGTTTTGTCTTCATTTCTGCTGGTGTCTTTTTACTTCTGTTTACAGTAAGAAATAGTATGACAAGATAACAATTAAACAGAATAGACCAAATATAAACCACATGCCAAAATTAGATAGCTACAATAATGTCATGATGACTATTAAATGACAGCATTAAGTATTGTATTACATTTGAAAAGCTTTAAAAATACAATTGATGATATGTGTGGAAGTGTTGTTTTGTGGTTGTATTATTATCAGTGTTAAAGGCAAAGTATTAAAGCTATTATAAATTAATTTATCTGTCAAGCCTAAACAATAAGACCACAGTTTCAAATAAAGGTCTTGTGACTTTAATAATCATAATTTGGAATTATCTTAGAAAATCCAGAAATGAGAAAATATTACAATATTGTTTACTTGTGAGATTGATCTTTCCTTTGTGCTTTACAGGAATGTACAATGTGTATAAAACAGATGACACAGTTCAAATCACATTTCTGGCTCAAATTAAACTCCAAATGGAAACTAATTTCGCCTGTGACTAAGGTTTAGGTCATAGCAGTAAAGGTTGGTAAAAAATGGGGCTTAAAAAATAAATAGCCTGTGTAAACAACTGCAGAACATACAGCTTTCTAGTGGGATGGCGTATTTTCCATCCTTCTAATTTCTGTAGCCAGATGTAAACGGGGCTGTTCATACCCTGTACATCAAAACAATCAGTGGAACAGTGTTATTTTACTTGCATTCATGAATCATGACTAAAATGTAAAGTTAGTCAGACAATTTGTCATCTACTTACTCATGTAATGTGTCTGTGACAAAAAAAGAACATTCTTTGTCACAAGTTTCAAATAGTTTTACACAGTAAATTAAATTTTTCCCACAAAGAAAATTTTACCTGATGTTACAATTGTGATGTAACAAGTATGACAGAAAGTTAAATTATATGAATCATAATATTGTAATTTTAATACACGCATTCTTAACATAAGCACACATGCTGACTGAAATCAAAACCATCACTTAGTGTATCAATATGATATCTTATTATGATGGGGGGGGTTTTTGGCAAGAGTGTCAAAGGGGTTTCAGGGACATTGTCCTGGAGGTAGTAACGATTTCACAGAAATCAACATCAAACTGGGAGTGTAGCCTATTAGGAAAATGATTACTCCACTTTCCACAACACCGGCCATCTACTTTTTGAAGACAACTAATGCTATTCATTTACTGTTAAAAATGTCAGCTATTCATTTTGAAAATAAAATAAATACATAAATTAAAATGTCTATATTAGTCAAAACATTTTACATAATTTGTTAACAAAAGCAGAAGCATTTTTTTGGAAACACCACATTGAAGGATATTATATGTTGGAATGAAATGCTTTGCCTGCACATGAATAGTAGCTTTGTGTGTAGAAAAATAAATAAAGCATTACATTTTTACAGACATTCATAATCATAGATAATTCAAGCTTTTGCAGTAAAGCATCACTTGTCTAATCCAATGTGAATTATATTTAATGATTAATATCCTAAACTAGTTTGTTAACAGTACACTACCAGTCAAAAGTTTGGAGTCACATAGAAATTACAATACATGAAAGAAAGGTAGATTTTATAACATCAAATTGATGAGAAATACAGTGTAGGCACTGTTAACATTGTAAATGACTATTGTAGCTGGAAACTGTTTTTTTAAAAGGAATATTGACATTAACATACAGATGCCTATAATCCGCAACCGCTAGTACTGTCTTCCAATAGTATGTTGTACTAATGTAAGTAAGTTTATTAATTTAAAATGGTAACAGATCATTAGAATTTTTTTATGAAGTTTTATGAAAAACACGATAGTTCCCATGTGTGTTCAAAGTTTTGACTGGTAGTGTATATAGGCCAGAGACTCCCAAAACCTCATATCATTAAACTGTACATCCCCTTCTCAAAAGAGGAAACTTCTTAAAGACTCATTCCCTCCAAAATGGGATTACAATTGTTTTAATTCATTCCTGGTCCTGCAAGGACATGTTACGTCGACGAGAGGAAGCATTTCGTTTCTTCAGCATGAACTTGAGCTAGAAATCAAAAGATAAATTAGGACAATAATGAATTTGCATATTAGTGCTTAGAACTGAACAGTTAAAATGATGGTCAGCTCACCTGCTCTCCCTGTGGGCCACTCTGCAGCAGGTGAGCTGGTTGGTCGTTCTCCAGGTTGCGGATACTGGGATCAGCTCCTCTGCTCAGCAGCAGCCGCAGGATCTCCTCCTGGTGGGGGTTACCATGGAGACCAGCTGCCATGTGTAAAGCTGTGTGACCATGAGCCTATGGAAAAGGAAAAATGCAGCATGACTCAAACTGTTTAAAATAAGGTGTGTATACAACATATATTTGTACAGTACATAGATATGAAGATACAAAAATGTGCATAAGTAAAATCTAGCTCTCAGTTTCATATCAATGTGGAACTCACTTTCATGTTGATAAAGTCTTTCATGTTAGCCAGGGGAATCCTCAGCAGATAACGCACCAGTTCAATGTTCCCCTCCTTTACAGCCAAGTGAAGCGCAGTCTTGTTACTTTTGATTTCCTGGAATTGGAGAATTGGAAGTAATGGAAAAAACATAATGAGACCACATGTCAGACAGAGACATTTAAGTGTCAAAGAAGAAAGTGAAACAAAAGAGACAGACGGGGGGAAATGGCTCCCACTATGACATCACTATGCTTAGATAAAACCTAAGCACTTCCCCTACAGTATGGACTGTATATACACTGAATAGTCAGGGTTTAGCATATTAGACTTGGATGTTTCTGTAATTTGTTAATCCATCCATCTATTAGTTGTGTACCACAGTTCACACACACTTCAAAACAAGTAGAGCTGTACTGTACCTGGCTGTAAAGGGATGCCCCTTGGTTGAGCAGCCACTGCACACAGGAAAGCTTATCCATAGCCATTTGCTGAAGACTTACATCTGCCAGCCCACTGGCAGAGAGAGCCTTTATGGTGACACTGTGAGAAATGGCTGCACAGTGAAGAGGGGTCATACCTGAGGCAAAGAAGAAGACAAATATGAATTAAGGCTCCATCGATGTAAAGATTTTTTGAATTTGTGTTGCAAATGTGGCTCAAATATCTTGTGCATAGTTAAAATAACACCGCTTCCCTGTTAGTTAATCATTAGTATAGTAACTGGTAAAACATAAAATCACCTTCAAAATTTCTGGCTTCCAGGTTTAAGACAGGTCTGCAAGACAGAATTACCTGCAAAGAAAAAAAACCTATTAGCTCAGTATAGCTGCTTTTCCCGATTCTCTGTGAAAATTGTTTAGTCATTCATAATTTAGTTCTACTGTTGCTTTACCTGCAGAACACCAGGGAAGCCATAGTGGGAAGCCAGATGAAGGGCTGTTTGTCCTTTAACATCACAGGCATTGATGTCTGCTCCTAATGAGAGTAAATCTTGCACAATCTCCGGCTGGTTTGCTGTCACTGCCACCAGCAAAGCAGTCTGCACAAGCATATTTTTATTCAATTTTATTTGTCTGTGATAAAATAAAAAACGCGTGCCAAAAGGAAAAATTTGAAAATTTTGGATATTTTGTCATACCTTTCCCTTGTGCTCTTTGGCATCAAGCCTCCCTATATCCCTCAGTTTCTCTGCAGCAGCAAAGGCACACTCCCTGAGCCCCTTGGCAGTGTAGATGTGCAGGATGCTGACAGATAGAGAGCAGATGATAAATTAGTTAGTGAAACTTTGTGGTAATCCCCACACTATTCCTTTTTACAATTGAATTTGTCTCCACCTTATCTGAGTTTTTAGTCATCAAACATGAATGGCTGATTCATTGACATCTTTTATTTTCCTTTATCTTTCTACTATTGTGTATTATGTGACTCAAAATGAAACTCTTATGGAAGTAAATAAGTTGCACATTTTCATGCACATTCACACAACTCACATATTGTCAGCAGTGGTGGGTTGAGTCTACTTTGAAAAGTTTTTTTCATGAAATATGCATGTAATATGTGTATGGCAACAGTTCAACCTTGCAATCTATGGTCTCAACAAAAAATGAGGCACGTTTGCCAGGTTTTGTTGAGGTTTTGTAGATATCCCAAGACTCTAAGGCCATATACTGACAAACATGCAATCACTCATAGGCACTCACGTGTCTCCGTCTTCATCCTGCCCGATGGCTCTGCTATAGTCCATCCCACTGACTAGCATTCGAGCCTCTTCCAGCTTGGTGGCATCCATTGATGACCCAAAATTCAGCTGTGTGGTCTGAGTGGGACCCAGAGGTGTCCAAGACTGAGTCATATTGGGATCTGGGATCTGACAATCCTGCTCAAAATAACATAGGATATGATTTAAGCCAACAACATTAAGGTATAATTATGCACTTGCAGATAAACTCATCATATTAGTTATAAGTCTGTGATAACTGTTCTTTTACATAAGTCTGAGGCACTGTATCTCTCAGTCCTGCAACATCCTGCTGCGTGTATTCAGGTGTCATTAGGAGGCTGTAGGATGTAGGATAGCTTGGAGCCGGGTGGCTGGGGTAGTAACCGTGTGTAGTCTCTGATGTGGGGAGAGTCCACTGCTCATAGCTCACTGCCATGTCTGAATAGCTGCTTGATGCACCTGAAATTGAGAAAGTTATGCATCAGTGATGATTGAGTCAGATCAACATTATGCTCAAAACAAAATAATCACAAGGACAAGGCTAGTTATATTCTTTTTTTTGTTGTTATTGTAAACAAATCTCATTAAAAGACCAACAATGTGTTTGGTATGGAATTTCACAAAACAAAAATACACCAGTTACTAAGTGTTGTGCAGATGTTCAGCTTGTACCTGTAAAGGTAAATTGTTCTGTTGAGGCCAACTGCTGCAAGGTAAAAACAAAAACATAAATAACAACATCTGCACAAATGATAAAATATTCAGTAAGACATTGAGCCCCACTGTGTGTGGACGTACTGTAACAGTATTTGGAGGAACAGGACTTGTGCTGGCTGTGGAGCAGGAAGGTGACAAAGAGGACGTCTCACGCCTTCTCTTCTCCTCCAAGAGTTTCTTCACTGTGGGCAGAGTGCAACACGGCTTCTCCTTTGGCGCTGAGAAAAAGTAAAATAATGCCAAATTATATGAGTTTTGATCATATAGTTTGTCAAAAAGTGCTGGTAGATAACTAAAGATTTTTTTCATTATGTATTTACATATAGATTTTTTTTATTAACTGAATAACTACCTTCTTATAGTGAAAATTGCCCATCACAGTTTTACAGAGCCCAGAGTGACTTATTCAGATTCCTTCTTTAGTCTGACAATTATTTTTCTGTCAATCACTTAATCAGTGAATACAATAATTGTTTCATCAAAAATTATATGGGGTAAACAATTCCACATCCCGCAACCAGTACACAAGTACAGTAGGTTAGTTAAGGATAGTTTTTCAGTGTCTGCACATATCTTATTTATTCTCACTTCAAGAGAGACTTGGCTGTATTCATTGTAAATTGTTAATAAACTAAACACTACACATGTAGGCTGAAAAAGTGTGGGACCAAAGAAAAATTTTGCAAGCTTAGGGTATTGATTTGCTGCTCTATATCTGCTCTATAACGCCTGCTCAGTTTCTCCACAATGGCATTTTCTGCTCATCTTCAGACATCAACATCAAATCCACCATACTATCACTACACTTTCCACCTACAAACACATATAACCTTTAATGATAAAAGTATCATTTCCACTGAACAGGTAAAGGAAGTGAGAAAAATAGGAAAAAAAAAAAGCAAAACAGAATTCTGATGTTTCCAGCAGACATGATGTGACAACACAGGTTGTTTCCTCAAAAACTTCACCCCACATGTGAAAGATAAAGTGATATTTCCACCTTGTCTGTGGAACCAGAGTACAAAGATAAAGGTCTGACAGAAACCTCCTCCATTAGGAACACAGTTCATGTGGCCATGCAAACCAGACAGATTCATCAGAAAAACTGCATGGGATTGCCATTACTTATTTTCTATGACATCTTCCTGTCTCGCTCCGTTACGCTAACAGAAACGCAAACCACATCTTCCTGCCTTTGGTGTGTCATAGGCACGTCACCTCAACACGTGTAGTTGCCTTGTGCTTTCTGTTGCACGAATGTCTGAGAGACAGAGCAGGAGAAGAGTGTCATGTTCTTTTGTCATTTCTCTTTTTCCTTTTACTCTGAGAGTGTTGACTGCTATGGAAATACAAACAGAGTGTAAAAGAAATCCATATGAGAGCGAAGTATGAGCTCATGGATTTGCCATTTTACTCGTGGTTCTCTCTTCTCAAAAACAACTATGTCACTTCCAGCTGAAAACCTGTCATAAACAATAAACCTTTGTACTGTTGTGTGTGATGATGTACCGTTACCACATAACAAAGGTCACTTTATAAGAATACATGACATCAGTCAGTAAATTTCACTGACACCGAGTTTCGTTTTCAAGTTCAGAAGGTGTTACTATAGGTTACCTAATCCTGACTCATTTGATCTTTACAAAAAAGCCACCTTTGGCATTTACACAGATGACGTAATACAGCAACATGTAACTACACAATTTAAATTAAACGGTAGCTACACTAAGTAAATCGCCACATGACAGAAGTTGCTCCATGCTTCACATTCTTATCTCACACGTCAGCTGAGCAAAACTAGTGAGGAAATGGCTTTTAATTTCTTGTCCAAGAATAAAAGGGCAACGCACACAGAGACATTTTGGGTTTACACTAACTGCCCCCACACTGCTTTGGGCTATTCTATGCTATATTCAAATAAGTCTTGTGGAAACCCCTGGACATTGACTCATGTGCGTGGGTGACTGGGGATTCCGACGACCTTTCTCTTTCGGCTCGGATCTCAGAGAAAGAAAGAAGCAGTGCAGAGCCAGTTTCCTCATTTTGTGGTTTAACAGACCCAGTGCACACGACAAAATATATAATCACTGGGGCCTGTATCAAAGAAAGCATGAACAAACAATGGTAAGCAAAGCGGGTTAATAAGCTGTCACGTCTCACAGCTTGCTTGTCTGGCATTAATCAAAACGGGAAATGAAAACAAGGGATGTAGGGTGGAGGTTTATTAGGGTTTCCCCAAATGATGACCCGACTCTTGGATTCACCCAAATTGCTTTCATACAATGAGAACCGACAGAACAGCATGTAACGTGTCATCTACATTTATTCTGAATGAATAGTTCATGTGTAATAAAAGTGGGAATGTTCACTCCTAAATATATAGAGCTGTTATACTGAAAACACAGTAGCTGAATGTCAGATTTAGGATCCAGTGTCCCAAACAAAGTCAAAAACTAAAACTATCAAATGTGTTTAACAGGTGTCTAATCTTAAAGGTGTGGAAATAAAATCTAGTTTTCATAATGCTACCACTAACAGGATAAAACAAATCAAGCACTGTATGATGTCCATAAATCCCCGTAATATAGAAATTCTAACATAATAGTGATAACACCTGAAAGAAAAGCATGTATACTCACATTTATCAAAGTGCATGTCAGAAACGGTTTCGCTTTGAAGTTTGCAACAGGTCTTCCTCTTGATCGCCAATCTGTTCAAAAATGGATAAACTGACAGAGCCGGAGAGATCTGCGGTGTTGTGTGATGCTCTGGTAGCCTGAAGTCTGTGTCTGGCTTGTTGTCTTACTGCTGCTTGTACACACAGAGCAGGTTGTTCCCCATCACCACCCCCAGCTGTGGTCCACGCCCTCTACAGAGGGGAAGCCACACATTCACCATACTGTCAGGCTAGGGCAGGTCATAGAATTAAACATAATGTACAGAAGATGAGAGATGTAATAAACTGCTATTGGCTATATGAGCAACAACTATTAAAAGTAAACAAATAAATACAAAGATACATTATGACTCACAATAGTGGTGGAAGAGGTACTGAGATCATTTCATCAAAAATAGCAACACCACGAAGTTCAACACCACTTGAATAGTAAGTTAAGTATCTCAGACTGTACTTAGTACAGTATACTTTCTGCCACTTAGAATGTCTATCAGCAAAATGTAGTTAAGCTTCTAATTGTGCAGAAAACTTTTACTATGATATTAGATCTCTTAACAATTATTGTTTGGCAGCTTAATCCTGAGCAAATTTTCCTATTTTATAAACTAATCTAGTGATTATGAACTTTAGCTGTTGTATAAGCAGTACTATGGAACTAGAGTAACTTAATGTTTTACTTAAGTACAGTGCTTTAGAAAATGTACTTTACTAAATCAATAAATCAACCAGTCAGTAAAAACTGTTTTACCTTTAGTTCACAAAAAAAGACACAAATTAATATTAGAGGTAATATTTAAACAGTACAATAAAATTACATTTAATTGACAAACAACATAATTCTAAACACAAAGTTAAAATTACATTTTTAAAAGTCAACAAATCATTCTTTTTCAACACAATCTTCAAAGTCTTTAGGCTATGCTTTTGGACTAATCATAAGTCAAAAATATCTTATTTTCATGTTGCTCAAATGCTTTAGACAGTTTTAAAAAATCTACATAACACCATGTATTAAGGTTCCTTTTCTGTATATTTAGTTGGTCCACTGTTTGGTTTGTCTGTCTTGCATATTGTGTGTTTAATAAAGTGTATGCCATTTGAGTACCCAGCCTCACAGGAACATCTGTCACCTCAAAAACAACATGAAGACATAATATTGGAACATGGGGATGAATCTGTTTTTACCAAATGACTAAAGTTTGAGTGTCTGTATAGAGAGTATAGAGATATGCATAAAATTGAGGAAAATAATAGAACATACCCTTAATAAAACGCAGTGGGATAATAAGTGAGCCAAAAGTTTAACAAATGGTAGATGAGATAAGTATATGTATATGTATGAGGATATGTAAAATTGCTGTAACTAGGTCCAGTCTCTATTCTCTTGTCTCTTGTCTCCTGTCTCTAGTCTCTTGTCCACACATCTTGTCCCTGGACAAGACACTGAAACCTGGACTCATGGTGCCTTAAATGCAGCCGCCTGTCCATAAGAATTTGCCCAAAGAGGATTATTAAAGATTCAGTTATTATTAATATTATTAGTTGTTATTATTAGTAGTAGGAGTAGTAATAATAGTAGAAGTTAAAATGAAAAATGTGTAATCTGAAAGCTTTAGATCCTCAGTTTGTTTAAAAAGTTGAAAACAAACACATTTAAACCTGCTTTCCATTATGTCTTAGACCAAATAAATGGCCAAAGGACATTAGGGATCCAAAGGAAACTGATCTTATTTTATATTTGAACATTTTTGGATGTTTTTTTTACAAAAAAAAAAAAGGGTTTTCAAGGTGTTATGGCTCTTATCAAAGTGAATATATAAACATATGGCTTTTACTATGTGTATTTCTATATGTAAATGTTCTATATACATATTTGTGATATTTGTGAAGATGCTATATCATTATAATGTAAACTATCTATTACATAATTTCTGTTTTGCCACCATCAAAAAAATTGTCCCCAGTCTTGAATACATTATTTTGGTTAAGACTAAATTTTGAGGCCTTTTTGATTATAGGCGGGTAATTTTAGTCGAAAGAAAGAAGTGGAAGTTGAAAAAGCAGAAATATAGCAAAGAGAAAAAGTGTGTGAAACTTGCTAAGAGACTTTCCATTTCCAAGTAATTTAACTTTTAATGTTGCATACTGTACATAAGAAGTCTCACAGCTCCCTCTGCTGTTGCAAAGAGACACAATCAGTCTAGAAAAACCATCAAAAACATGGTCTGAGTGCAACCTTCAAAACTTTCAAACTGCTAAGTTAAAAAACTGACTGGTTTGGAGAAGGAATTCTCTGGATGAATACTCATCGCCCAAAATAGTTGTTTGAATTTTTTCATAATAAAACAGTTCATGCCAGTGTATCTGTGGACTGAAATATACTGTAGGCTTGATGGTAATGGTGTTGATGGTGCTTGGCCACTAAGAGTCAGCAAAGTTACAGCAAGAGCTCAGGGCACATTAAACAACCCATACACATTCAAGCTTTTCTGTCTCGATGATTCTTCTCTAGATCATCTCTAAGCAGCGTCTTAGAAAGTACGTCTTCCATGTACCGTTATGAGTTTCCACTTCTTTTATAATGACATAAAGTTACTTAATGTAGAGAACTGCTTCAAACGTACCTAGAAGTTAAACTTAGCGAGGTAAAATATGTATGTGTCCTGGTCTAGTTTGTGCAGTTGTGTATCACTCAATGCACCTTTTCCTAATGTAACTAATGTTTTATGCCTGCAAATTTTGTGTTTGATTTAGTCATTTTGAAACTGCAGGGCAAATTCCATGACAAATTTCTCCACATAAATATTAAATTGTATTCTACTGGATGCTGCTATAATCGAAATCTTCTCCGTCACAGTTAAGCCGCCAGTAATCAGGCAGGCAAAAACAAACAGGCAGTGTATAAGGCAAACAAAGGACGAGTGAAAGTTTGACGTCAGCCCTCAAAAGCGAAAACTAATGGGAAACTAGAGTCACATCATCTTCTGGTTTCCAGACGGCAGATCAGTGCAGGCAGAGCAGGTATGAGGATCTTCACACACACACTGATTTTCTCTTTTTTTTTTACCATTTGATATTTCCCACATCACAATACTTTGTGTGTAGTTTTAGACTGAAGATATATAATCCCAGTTATCTGGGAAAAGTCAGTTTTATACCAACTATGAATACAGAGTTTGTCAAATGAAATGCAGCTAAGAGAGCGTAGACCTATTTAATTTACAATACTTAGATGACTTTAGAGAAATCATGTAATATTTTTTTTTCTCATCTCTTTTTGGGAAATGCCCACACGGCAACTTCTGACTCATTGCAACACAGGAGCTATGCATTTTGTACTGCTAAATGAAAAAGGTCAAACCGTCTGTTTCAAACTGTTTGTGATTTAACTCTGACATCGACATCATATAACATGAAATACGAAGGAAGCATATGAAAACATAAGAATGTGTGGAAGTTTGTTCAATGGATTTTGTAACACAAGACAAAGTTTGGTCTTTTTTTAATCTTTCAGAAAGCACACAACCAAGCTGACACGTTTGGCAATGGCATATAACAAATTCTTTATTGCTGGCCTTCTTGTTCTTTGCAGTAAGTATGTGTTCACACACAGATGTAACGGTGGTCTCACACAGGAAAGTAAAACCACAAACATTCTGTTTGCATGGTGGAAACTTAACTGACAGAGGTGTTGCTGCATTATATGAAAAGCAAACAAGTCTGATGGTGTCATGTTTGTTTCTTTTTGTTTCTCTAAGACCTGTCTGTGGTGCTCACAGGTATGTATGACAAGAAGAAGAAAAACACAGCTTTGAAATACATTTATGTTTATTAATCTTATCTATTAGAAAATCAAGCAACTGAAATGCAGAGCAAGGCAACCACATCTGATTAATAATTTCCACTGGTGTCTTTAGTTCACATCCTTCCACTGTTCCATCCCACTCTTCTCTCTGTATGTTCGTTCACTGTCTGCCCTGTGTTCTCCAGATGACACAGTGTCTTGCTACAGAATTGAGCCAGGCACGATAGCAGGGATTATTTGTGCAGATGTGTTGTTGACACTTATCATTGTCATTGTCACTTACCGATGTGCCAGCTTTCGACGTCAGAAGATAGACAACGGTAAGGCGGTGGGGCAAATATTTGTCATATTTTTGTACAATTTATGTGTTATTTGATATATAGATGCATTTGTTTACTGCTTGGTCCCTCAAAGTCATTTTAGAAATGCTCATGCCTTTTCTTACTCCTGCTTAATAAGACGCACATATATTTTTAAGCTTTTGCTTCTTGTGAGAAGATTTTTTTGTTTGCATTTGTAAAATTAATTTTTTTAGATTTATTTCCCATGAGTGTCTGTGATTACCACATATTCATCACACAATGTTACTTTGTTCTTTGGTATTGTTTTTTTACTTTACAATAATAATTTCTGTTTCTGTTTTCTGTTTCTCTTCTCATCTATTCACAGCTGACAAAGTGTATATGAACGTCCGGGCCAACTGCAAGAACTAAACTAAAGATGAGGAGTACATACAGTTATACACACTCAAGTCTTCTTTAGTCTTCTTTAGACCCTGACTTTCAAAACCATATTTCACAATACAATATGAGTCAAACTGTTTTTACATCAAAGTATTTTGAAATAAACACAAGTAAAGTGTGTTTTACATATTATATACTGTTTTTCTAGATCATTACACATATATTAAACACAGTCATAAATAAACCATTTTACAGTCATTTTACTATTGCTACATTATTACATAAAATGCATTGGGCCTGGCCTATGCTTTAAAACCTACAAAGGCCATTTTACATTCACTCATTGTGTGCTTGTGCTTGTCAGCTATCTGCTAGGAGTTATTTTATAATAAATTAAAGGTGTGCCACACTGTTCGGTATATGTAAATGAAATTCACAAGTCTGAATAAAATATTCTGTCTCTAATCATTATTTAATTTCATTCTACATTTTACCAGTGAAGCGGCACCATACAGCGCGCTTTGCAGTTGTATTTTGTAAGCAAAGTTGTGAACTGTACTATAACAGGCAATGAAAGTGTTTTGTAATTATTTTCATTATCAAGAGCTGAGTTGATATAAATTACTGTAAGAAAACTTTTATTATTAATTATTATAAGAAACTTTTTAACACATTTTATATAGATGTTTTAAAATGTATTTAGCATCTGACAAATCACAGTCAACAAATGAACACAACATATAAAGAAACACAAATAGAAAAGGGAATTTACTTACTTCAAGACATTAATCAAACAACCCCAACAAATACAGAGAACTCGCATGTCTGCTACAATTTATGTTGTTTTAACATTCACTGATAGAAGTGTTCAATAAATACTATGGTTATTTACTATTTTTGTGCATATGTATGTGGTTGGTCAGTTCACATAATTGTTTTCTACATGTTTTATACCTTTGAAAGTCATTCTGTTTCTTTGTTACAAAACACCATGCTGTAAAGTGATGTTTAAGCTGGCTGACTAACAATGGAGACCTGATTAGATTTGGGCCAGATAATGTTTAATCCCGCTGTGTGTCGAGATGATGCTGTGGTTAAACTGCAACACAACATGTTGACCAAAGCCAGGTCAATATTATCTGTCTGATCTATGTAGGTGCACTGTGTTTTATCATCACAAACCAGAGTAGTTTGTCTGTGCAATGTAGTTACTTTCACTGCAGATTTCTGAAAGAGGCCAGGCAGGGAGAGTTACATCTAAACTGTTTTTTCTTACTTCCACAGAAAAATGGGAAGTTGTAGTGAAGAGGTTGAATATGCAGGTTTTTGACTGCATGACATCATAAACCATTGTACAATGAGTACAACAAGTACAACATCAGTTGGTTCACAAAGCTTTAATTCTTTTTGAAATAATTTCTTTGTCTGTTGTTTCTTCTGTCATCAGCCCTATAATCTGCGGCACCGTCCTTTCTTCTTATTTCCTTGTAAAACCCAGCAATTGTATTTGATCTGTTTTCTAATTTTCTTCAACAGGATTACATTATATTACATAAGAACAGCTTTTTGATTGCCATGTTATGAAAAATATTGCTGGTGAGTCATTAATTGTGAAGTAATAAGTATAATGTAATGAGTTTTTTTCCCCTAAGACATCAGGTAAATGATAAAAAGTGTTAGTAAGTCATAAAAAAAACCTAACAGATTTTTATTTTAAAGTACGAAAGAGGAAGAGAGAAGCACCAGCTAAAAATGTCTTTCACCACCTGAAAACCCACAGGTTGCTCTCACTCATGGTTTATAACTGATCTATTTAGTATTAGTAAATGACTAACTGACCATTAATAAAGCCATTAGTTATAACTCACAACCTTTTTTTCTCATGTATAATATGCTTGTATATACAGGTATGCTGTATTTGTTATTTCAATCATTGCATTTGAACATTATGAAACATCAAAGCATCCTTGAGTGAAAAAAAACTATAAGGTGTGCTTTCATTTTGCTGACAGTACAGCATGATTAGAGATAAACCTGTGGTTTAAGAATGCAGACATTAGGTAGAAGTGACAGTGGGATCCCATGTGCAGTAAACCACAGGTCATGAGGAAATGGAGATATGATTGCATGTCTTTCAGCAGAAACTCCAGATGTAAAGAAAATGACCTTTTACTGTACAACCTATTATCTTGGCATCACTTAGAAAAAGTTAATTTGAAGTATGTGTACTCTGTTAAAAAAGCTAAAAAGCATTCAATCCTGTGATAAAACAGAAGAAAAATACCTTCTGTTCATGTGAGACCAGCTAACCTCACACAAATGTGGCATAGCAGAAAACCAACAGAAACACAGCAGCTTCCTCTCCTCTGAGTGGACTAACTCCTCCTCCTCCTACAGCCACATGCATACAAACTCTAACACCACTGACAGTATTGTCTGGGGACAGTTCTTCGTCTGTGAGCACTCCTTCCTTTGGCTTCTAGCATCTTGTTTATAGGTGTGACAACGCAGCCATTTGAAAAAGAATAGAAGGACTGGTGGCTTCATTTCCTCCTTAACCAGAAACCAACATAAAGAAGATGTCTGACGCTCTTTGTGTTGTGGGTTCATTATTTGGTGAGTGATGTGTTTTAACAGTGAGATATATTTTAGGTACTATAAATGAGCATAACCACCCTCTCACAACTGTTGTTCTAATCTGAGGTTTTATTTAACTATTTGTTTTTCAGGATCTGCAGAAGGACAGCAGGGTATTTAGCTTTCCTAATCTTTTGTTCTCATGCTGGAAGATGGAAAATTAAACTGTGTGTTTTGATTTTCTGTTTCAATCCTATGTCTTCACTCTTTCACAGAATGTGGATCCTGTTACCTAGTAAACATGGGGTCTGTAATGGCCATTATTGCCTCTGATATTATCTTAACCATCTTCATCACTATTTCTGTGTTCTGCTTTGTGACTCACCACAAGAGAAGGAGGGAATGGGATTCTCATGATGGTGAGTGAACCACTTTGTGTATTGTATATTTGTGATTGTGTTCGGTGATGATGTGACATGTGGGCATTTGTATATTCTTACTAGGTAGAAGAAACGTTCCATCATCAATATCGAAGAAAATGGCAACAGAAGTCACAGAATCTCCCTACCAGGTAGAGTAGCACTGCATTATTACTTAAATCTCATAGACACTAAATGTGGAAATTATATTGTTTCAGGTTTTAATTACACATTATTTGTGCTTCCGTGACAAATTACTTTTACTGTTTTGTAGGAGTTACATGGAGTCCAATCAGATGTGTACAGTGAGCTTCGGCACTTTAGGAAATGAAACAATGGGGCTACAAAAATCCCAACAGTGTTTTGTCTGTAATTAGTTTCACATCCTATATTGAGATAGTAACACATACTTCCCTGTGCACACCTTGTTTTACCTGTTATACCCACAGTATTAAAATATGTATATTTGTAATGTAATTTATATTTTACTCTGTTGTGCTGAATATGTTTGCTGCATTGCATTGTTGTTTTTGTGCGTAAATCTTAAGCTTTATTTAAAAAATTTATTAGTCTAATTATAAATTAAACTACATTTTAAAACAAAAGAAATGAAAAAGATACATTCTTTACAGTTTATTTCCCTTTGTATTAATATTGCTTACACACTTTTACATTCAGATATTGAGATAAATGCAACTTAGCAAAAACAAAACAACAACAATTTCAGGTTCATATAGATTCTGTTCTAAGTAATCAAAAGTAGTTATTCTCATTTTAGGATGATTTCATTATCTGAATTTCCTCATATTATAAAATTACCGATTCCAATTTTTTTTATGTTTGTTCACGTGATCAAATAACATAAAATACATGTAAAAATCTAAATTTGGATAAAAAAGTCCCGAAAAGAACTTTGGGAGCAGCTGCCGTGCCTTGTATAAGTCAACAGACCCTGACTCACTGCAAGGAAAAAACAGGATCTGAACAAAGAGAGGAAAAACAATTGCCATTCAACATTGGATTTATAGCATATGAATTATAAAGCAATAAGGTTTCATATTATAACTCAATGAAAATATAAGGATTTTAGCACATAATAACATTATTTCCTACGCTGTGTGGATGATTGTGCGAGCAAAAAAATCTGTCTGTCATCATCTGTCTGATTCAAATGCAACAGATCTTTGTATGATCCTCAGGAGGGTCGACTCTTGGCTGGAACAGCCAAGCTACTGGACATGTGTTCTGGAGGAGCTAAAGCACATACAAGAAAGAGAATCACAAGAAATTATAAATCTTTTTAAAAAGCGATAACTTAACTACAGCACATTCATTGTAGTCAAACAATGCATTTAGAAAACTCACAAATAGAAATAATGTTCTTACCTAGTAGGTGTGTTTTAGAGCTGTAATATTCTCGGGTTTCTGTGGGAATATTAAGGTCAGCCTTTAATTGCTCTGGAAATAATACTTGGAAAAGTTTGTTTTATATGAAGTAAAATCTAATCTTACCATCATAGTCTGTGTCTCTGTTGCCCTGTGGAACAAGCCTGCCATTGCTGTCCTCCAAACTATCCCGATCCAGCAGTTCTCTGCTTTCACCTTGGGCCAACAAACCATTCAACCCATCAACATTTCCTGTTTTTCTTTGGAGATTAGCACCTTGATTGTCACTGCCAGTCCCTTTGTCTCCACGTGAATGGGTGACTTGTTTTCCTGGCAAATTTTCAACCCCACGAGCATCTGGCATCGTTTCTTCGTCACTGTGAACGTCAGTCCACTCTCTGCTTGCTTGCAGTGGCCTGTGAGGCCCACTCTGCTCTCTGCTCCCATAGTTCTGAACCAGTCTTCTGCTTGTATCCATCAGCCCCATGCTTTCTGTTCCTGTTGTCCTCCTTGATGGTGCCTTGTCTTTCTCCAAAATGGCAGGAATCATGATTTCATGGCTGTCAAGGTCTTTGACAGAGAAGAGGAAGAGTAAAAGTTATTGCTAGAACATTTGTATCAATATATTATATGCACTGTCTGAGACTTAAATTTATTACGCTATGCCTTTGCTTTGACCTCCATTATTATCAGATACTTCAGATTCTCAAATATTTAAAAAAACTCAAAATCAAAAATCTGAAATAAAATACTTTTTCTACATTTGTATCAGAAATAAAGCCCACATACCTTTAAATCCATTGGTGACAAAACTCTCTACAGACTTTGCCTCTGACATATCTGTGAATGAGTTTTGCTGCTATTTAAAATTAAATCCTACTAACAACAAACATATAAATCCACAAATGTTTTGTATTTTGATGTGTGGCATAAGCAATACCAAATCTAATGACAATTTGAAAGTTAAATTGATGCTTTATCTATTAAACAAAAGTAACACAGAAAACTGTACCTTCTGAGTCTCCTTCTGTTGCAGGTTTAGTTGGAGGGTTTCTATATCCTGCAGACATGACAAAATATTGTTTTAATCACTGGGGTGGTTGTATATACAGTAGTAATGATTATACAATGTCAAAAGTGCTTGCTACACTACACCTTGAAGATTATGCTAATAATAAAGATCCACATGTTTCTGTTCTCTTTAGTCATCTCCTTTTTGAATCTCACAATTTCAGGAACAAAAAGTACTCTGCAGAGATGAGCTGTCTTTCTGGGATATAAATGGATGTTCCTGTTTTGAACATAATATGTCTCAATCAGTTTCAGCATTGACCTGTGGTACTTGCAGGTTTTGTATTTTCTGTAGTTTTGGTGTTTTCAAGTTCATCTATGACAACAGTAATGAAAAATCATATGATAAAAAGTGTGGTGATTTACATTGTCATTTATCTGATTTCAAATAGCAGTAGTAGCATTATTTATCATGTGAAAGAAAACTTTAAAAGCAAAAATCTTACCAGTTATGAAGCTTAACACATTTTCTCTTCGGGCTTGAAAAAAAAGAAAGAAAGAAACATACAAAGAAACTATGTTATCTGTGTTTTATGGAATTAATAGTAAACATGCATTGCAAAAGTTGTGCAAAGTCCAAATGTTTACCTCTCACTGGGGCTGTTACCACCATAGTTGCAAATGGAAGAAATAGGAGACAACACATGAACCTGAATAAAAGTAATCCAAGGTGTTAATGCGAAATGCAGGTTTATATTTTATATAAGTGGTAAATAAAATACATTTTCATGACAGATGAAATCACAGAATATCAAAACTTACAGCTTCATTGTTGACTTCTGTGCAGCTATGTCCACTGTTTGGTAAGACTGCTGTTTATATGTACTGCCACTTTTCTAGGCTTTTTAACCTTTAATAAGTCTGAGCCTGACTCCTAAGCCTGAGTTAATTATAGATTCTGAGAAGTATCAGATTGAGCATAAGTTAACAAATAGTTATTTGTGTTTAACAGTGCACGACTTGCAGGCAGAGAAGCAACAATTAGGATGCAGGTCCTGATAAGTTTACAAAGCTCTATTCATTATATCAATTCTTACACAAAATGGATTTTGTCTTTCTATCATGCTGTGATTATAGGTAGCTGGTTACTTTAGGAAAATGCCTCCAGCGTTTTCTATCACTGAGATAGCCTTTTAAAAGATGCACAGACCGTGTATTGTTTTGTGTTCCTATTTCACCATTGTTCATTTACCCAGTGTAACCCTATATTTTTAACAAAGACCTTTTAAAACCAGGCCCCACTGAATGAACACTCCTGGTAGAAATATCCCCACATGTAGAGCACAAAATTGGATTAATGAAAAGTGATGAAAAGCAATGTGAACAATTTGACCTTTCATGTGTGTCTCTGAAGATGTGAAGGCTGACAATGATACGAGAGAAAATAAGATAAATTAATAATATAATGTAAACTAGGAGAATGAATAAGTCTGCCTGCTATTGTGTAATTTATTAAAATTAAAAAATACCTAACATCATGCCTGTCATCATCAATATCATGCAGGACTTGAGTTGGTGTAGGTTAATATAAATGAAATTCACTGACAAATCCTTGTTTAAATAAGACATTTCAGCGAACAAAGGCCTACACTCACATGCAGCTAAAAGTTTCTGCTTTAGTCAGACCTGTTGGTGGCAGAGGGAGCTGCAATCTCCCCCCATGAAAAAGAAAAAGAAGAGCGCCCTCTACGGGAAAGTCTGTTCGCACTAAGCTCTTGATCCCAAGCATCGCCATATTGACGTCCCAACAACGCTGAGAGGTAATCGTGTTATTTGACCACAAATCCTCATAGGTTTGGAGCTACCATTGGGTTTTTTATATGTCAGGATAAGCTGGGAAGAAGTAACACAACCGCGGTACCATTCTGCTGCTCGATCACAGTGTTTGTAGGACGTTTTTTCAAGGCGTTGTCAGACAGATGCCTCGCCAGCCAGCAGGCTATTCACTCCACTAGCCTGTTAGCACTTTTTACCTTTAGGAAATATATTTTTCGAAGCTTGTGACTTAGCTCTACTATAATAATGGCCACTAGAATGATGGTGTGACTATTTTAGCGCTTACGGTTCATTTCTTTCCGTCAGAGTGACATAATGTGGTCGAGAGCTAGCGTTAGTTGTGACTTTCTAGCCGGCTTTTCCCTCCGCTGTTGACGGGCTAATGCTAACTTGCTAGCAGCACAACCACCTTCCCGGTTTACTAGATAGCTAGCGTTAGCTGTTAGCTCCACTGCACTTGTGTAGGCCTTGGACCACAGATGTGCGTACACTCACCTTCTTCTTCTTCAGTATTAAGCGGGCAAACTGGCTAAAACTGAACCCGTCTTGTGTGAAAGAGACATTTTATCGATTGGCTTTTTCTCATAAACACAATCATTTATATTATGTAGCTTGCTAGCTGTATTAGCTGGCGTACATTGGATCGTATAGTCTGCTCATGCTTGCTTAATTGACAGCATTGATTTTAATCAACCTACTTTCTGTCTTTTTTTTCCAACAGGATAAATTGTCTTGTTGTAGCCCCCAGTGATGACTGTATTGAACTCTGTACCTCCCGATTAGACTGGTTGGATGCCCCCATTTAACATCCAGGTTTCTCCATTTCGCACGCCACCATATTTAGTCAGCAAGATTTTAGTTTGACTTGAGTTATTATTATTTTTTCTTAGTTATGTATTAACATATGCTTTTGTATTACTTTGTAAATTATTATTACCACCTTCCCGTAGCATGTGAGAAACATTATTTTCATTTGAAACTTTAATATTCAGATCTACATTTTATTAAAAAGTGGAAAATGATTTTCATGCAAAATAATTTATTTCTTTCCATTCACATTTGCCCGTTTTACATATTGTGTTGTACAAGTGCAATGAGCAGCCAGTAGTAACCTCTCTTTTTTTTGTATGTCTATGTAGCTTTCTTACCATAAAGGCATCTCAAGTGCTTGTGTTCTAATTCATCGTCACCACCATCCTGGAGGGGAACTCCCAGGTATTATATTGGCTTATATGGACTTAGTTAACACATATCACCCCCAGCCCCCGTTTACCTAAAAATGATCAGTGATTGCAAATATGGTAAATTAGTATATATGTTGCCTAGCTGTTGTTAATATTCATAATATCTTTGTTGATACAGTCAGTTTATGCTGCTGTAATTTGATGCATATTTTTTCGTATTGCTTTTTCTGTTTGTTGTAGGAAAGTTAGAGAAGATCCTTTGTAGAATATGTCTGGCCCCGTTCCAAGCCGCTCTCGAGTTTACCCTGATGTAAACACACAGAGACCCCGGGAATACTGGGACTATGAGTCCCATGTTGTTGAATGGGGGTAAGACCTAGTGGAACTGTTGACACATTAGTTGTATTTGTTTTGTTTTGCTTTTTGTTAAGTGTGGCTTTTTTATTTTTTTTAGGAACCAAGACGACTATCAGCTAGTCAGAAAACTAGGGAGAGGCAAATATAGCGAAGTCTTCGAAGCCATAAACATCACAAACAATGAAAAAGTGGTCGTGAAGATACTGAAGGTATGGAGCTTCAGTTGATTATACTATTAATGCATACATTATACAAATGTTTTCTGTAAGACACAGTCATAATATTTTGTCACTTCAGTGGAGGTTTCATATACTTGTATTGCTGTCTGTGTTTACAGCCGGTCAAGAAAAAGAAAATCAAGAGAGAAATAAAGATCCTGGAAAATCTGAGGGGTGGCCCAAATATCATCTCACTGTTAGATATTGTCAAAGATCCTGTGGTAATTTTGTTTCTCTTGTTCCCCTGCCCTTTAAAAATTCTGATTCAGATCTTATATATGTACAAGTTGTTATGCATAACCAGGTGTGTGTATATATATTTTTTCTTTCACCTTATTAGTCACGAACCCCTGCTCTGGTCTTTGAACATGTGAACAACACAGACTTCAAGGTAAAGATCTATGCTTTTTTGATTTGTAATTTTCTATATACTGATGCTATTTTTTTCCTGATGGCGCTTTTGTTTTGTTTTTTGCAGCAATTGTATCAAACCCTATCTGACTTTGACATACGGTTCTACATGTATGAAATCTTAAAGGTAAAAAACTGCTTTTGTCACTGATTATTTACACCTTTTTTGTGATCTGTATTGGGTCTTTAACATTTTACGAAGCTTTAGTTATATGCCATATTTTTTCTTTTTTTAACCTGCTAGGCTCTGGATTACTGCCACAGTATGGGGATAATGCACAGAGATGTCAAGCCACACAATGTAATGATTGATCACGAACACAGAAAGGTATTATCGCACATGTTGATTATTTAGTTCATGTCTTTCTCTTGTAGCATCAGCTAATTAAACATATATATATATATATATATATATATATATATATAATATAATCAATTTAATAATTTTAAACTTCCAGCTCCGCCTAATCGATTGGGGTTTGGCAGAGTTCTACCACCCGAACCAAGAATACAACGTGAGAGTGGCATCCAGGTACTTCAAAGGACCTGAACTGCTGGTAGACTACCAGGTGAGTCTTTTAAATGTATAGGCATGCCAGTTTTGCACAAGTTATTATTAAAATATATATTTTTAATGCAGTCATGAAGTCATTTCAAGAGTTTTTACCTCGTTATTTGCAGATGTATGACTACAGTTTGGACATGTGGAGTCTGGGTTGCATGCTCGCCAGTATGATCTTCAGAAAGGAACCTTTCTTCCACGGTCATGACAACTACGATCAGGTATGAAGATTTTTTTTTTATATCTATTGCAGCTTAAAGCATTTTTTGGTGACATGTAATAATACATGGTATTGCTGTTCTTACAAAGCCAAGCCGTGTTCGTCTCACACTAGAAACTGGAAACATAGAAGGTTTGCTGAGGTTTCTGGGCATTTTATCTTTCTCAAAGTTATCTTAACAGTTACTTATCGAGGGCAGATAATTTATTATTAACTTTTGGTGTGCTGGGTGTGTCAGTTGTGCTGTGAACTTTACCTACCTATACTAGAACACTGACAGTACACCATGGCTCATTTGGGCTTTTTCCTTACACCTATGTGACACTACTATTGAAATTGAGTTTAAACTTTATTTTTCAATGATCTAGTAGAGTTCCACACTCTGAATATTGAAGATAAATATTTATTATTTTGGCAAAAGTAAATTAATCACTGTATTACTCTCAACAGAAAACTAAGTTTTGCATGTTAATTAAAGGAAAGTTTGCTGTATTCAAAATGAAACAATCCAACTGTGGATAATAATATTTCATGAAACATGCAAATTGTTACTTTATCAAGATCTTTGTTTCTATGATATTTGTCTCCCACAACAAACACTTTGAAATAATGTATAAACTTAATAATAATAATTGATACTTTATTGATCCCCTTGGGGAAATTGTTGTTTGGACAGCTGCTGGACCTGTGTCAGCGCTACTACAGGGTTTCAGTGTCTTGTCCAAGGACACTTCGGACATGTAGCTTGCAGGGACTGAGAATCGAACCGCTCACCCTTGGGTTGGAAGACAACTGCTCTATCCACTGAGCTATCATGCCGCCCCCTTGCTACACACAAAATGATTACCTAATCTTCTAATTTGCAGCTTGTGCGGATTGCAAAAGTACTCGGCACTGAGGACCTGTATGACTACATTGACAAGTACAACATTGAATTGGATCCACGGTTCAATGACATCCTGGGAAGGTAAGACGCTGTGGCTGTCTGACCTCAATAAAGTATAACGGGTTGACTTGAGGTTTGGGCTGATAAACACCTCGCACAAAACTCAATTTGTGTTTTTCTTTTCAAGACACTCCCGTAAAAGGTGGGAGAGGTTTGTGCACAGTGAGAACCAGCACCTGGTGAGCACAGAGGCTTTAGACTTCTTGGACAAACTGCTGCGCTATGACCATCAAGCCCGCCTCACAGCCAGAGAGGCCATGGATCATCCCTACTTTTGTAAGATTGTCTTTTCATCCTGGAAATACATGGAAGCAGTATGTAAGAATTGACGGCATTGGTTACTTACTGCTTCGTTGCATTGCCTCGGGCCATAATTGAGTATTTAATGTGACTTGATTGTGTACTTGGTTTATGAGTTGCTATGAAGTGCTCCACTTTTGTTCCTAGATCCCATTGTTAAAGATCAGGGAAGGGGGGCCACTCCTGGAGGGATGGCTGCCACCTCCACACCAGTCAGCTCCTCAAGTATGATGGCCGGTAAGAAATCCTGCTCCAAATGAATGACCCTGGCCTTTTCACAATCTGTTTCTTTTGCAAAGGTGGTTATAATCTCTAATTTGCAAATGGCAAATAAATAGTCAGGTTGTGAGATGACCACCTAAAAAGATAGATAGATAGAACTTTATTAATCCCTCGGGAAGGTTCCTCCGGGAAATTCAGTTTCCAGCAGCAGAACACCGACAGACAGTTTTTACAAAGAAATATATATGAAATAGGGAAAATAAGAAAATATAAAAATACAGCATATAGCAGCAGTCACACAGAACACAGTGGTAATAAAATTTAAAAAAAGCTCTATGTCTAAATGTAGTGATGACATATGCAAGCATTTTTAAATGATTAATGAGCCTCCTGTGTCTCCCTAGGCATCACCTCAATGTCCTCCTCACAGCCACTGGCTAACATTGCTGGATCACCTGTCATCTCTGCCCCTAACACTCTGGCCACACAAGTCCCTGCAGCCACCGGGGCCCAACCCTGAAGCCGCTTCTTCACCCGTGTTTATGTGTGCTCATGGCCATGTCCCGCCTAGCTCTCACTGCGGTCCAGGGCCATAGCTTTTTATGTTGGAAAATAACAAAGAAGAAGATTTAAATTGCTTTTCACATTCAGTTATATTTTGACACCTGGACTTGACAGAAATGTATTGTTGCACCTGTCAGGATTATTAAAATTAATTTGGGTGTGTTATTTGACAATGCCATTGTCTAGAAATTCTAATAAGATGTAGACATGAACAGAATGGATAATAAAATTTATTTTGTATGTTCCAAATATACAGTCTTGCTTGGAACTGTTTGATGGGGATCCTGCTGTATTACACTGTGAACCTTTACACAATTTCACAACACAGAGTCAGGAATCTGGTTTGCCCCACCTAACAGGGCTCGCTAATTGCACACAATGTAATGTGCAGGAGGCGTTGGTGTTTTGAAGTTGTTAGATGCTATCATTCTTTAATTGGACATTTGTAGGTATTCTACAGCTACTGTCAGGTTGCATGCACCCAATGCTGAGTATCACAGGGTCAATAGTTTGCCAATTTTATGTTACTTTCACTTCTGTATGTGTATGTATATGTTCATGTTTGTTTTTTATGAAGCCTCTTACACATGATTTTGATTACATAGACAATTTTGTAACTTTTTTTGTTTTATGTTGGGAGGAGTCATCATCTACAGAAAAACAACTTCAGAAATAAACAATTTAAACAGGGGTTTACAGGCACTACATGTTATTGAGTTATATATCTGTTGCTAGTTTGCATTGACAATATCCTGTATGAGTGAATAGTGTAGTTAGTATATCCCATAAGACAAATTTCCATTCATATGGAATTTAAATATTTTAGGTGCTTATTATATTCACATATTTTGATTAGTTTGAACAAAGTGGACATATGTGTTATGTTTTATATCCATTTTACAAAAGAGAGGATGTGTGAACATGTACAGTATATTTTAGACGCTAAAAAGAACAAAAGGTGAATGTATGAACAAGAGCAGTGAACCACATTCAGAGCACACATTTTTTGTCAGTGCTGGTAGGAATAGTGCGTGTATAACCCAGGCCATTTTAAGCTTCGAATCAGGCTGTGTCAAAAACGATCCTAGTGTTCCCAGGTGTTAAACAAACACAATACACACGACTCCTGCCAATACACCTGCAGATGGATTTAGGCCAAGAGGTCAAATGTGAAACCTTTGACAATAAGACCGCTGTACTTCTATCCAATATGGATTAGACAAGTGGTGGTCACATGTAAAAACTCATTTAACAACGTTCAACCCATTACTTAGAGCAGACTCAAGCCTCAGTCTTTATGTGACTCTACCATTAGAGTTGTAAAAGGCTCAAGTGATCCCAACCATTCTTAATAATGGTGCATTCAAGGCCTTCTCTGATGTCGGAAATCACAAACAGTTAAACCTTTTCTCGCTTTCCACTCAATTTGGTGTGTGTTTACAAGAGTGTGCTTCATTGTATAAATGTGTGTTATTTTATAAACTATGAAATACGCACAGAGCTTACACTCGTCGGCAGCTGTAAAACAAAACAGATCAACCAAGTCCGACGCAACTGTGTCAACTGCAAAATGTAGATCTAAGTCTCTGTGAAGGTTCTCAGTCATCCAGGTCATGGTTATCTAAAAGAAAAAGGTTTTTCAATGGCAACTGGACTTGTTTTAGTTCCTTGACTACGTTTCCCCCTTCTACATGACTGAACTATCACCCACTTACAATGCAGTTCTTTCAACTGTACCCAGGCGGTTTCACAGTCGTTCACACCCTGGCTCAAGTGG
>JAUMHL010000009.1:13608477-13624690 GCA_032362345.1 Sandelia bainsii | reverse complement strand
AGACTTGAAAAAGCCCTCTGGAATGGAGGGCGAAACGTAGTCAAGGAACTAAAACAAGTCCAGTTGCCATTGAAAACTTTTTTTGAGGTAGATCTAAATCATTTAAGTATTTTTATATTTGAGTTGAAATGGTTAGCAATGCACAAAATGGAAAGTAGGCGCGATTAATCCGAGAAAGAAACACAAAACTAACAGATGTTTGTTTTGTTTTTTCCAGATTTGTTTTCACAGTTTACGACAGCTTACGACAGCGTTCATAGAGGCGGTGATCCACCCCGGCTGCAGGAGCTGCACAGTTGTTAAGCTCTTTGTGCAACTTTCCTATCGTGAGCCAAACAATGGGAAAGATAGGCTTCGTGTCGCTTGCAGTCGTTGTTTTAGCAGCGCTGTTCGGAGAGAGGATTGTCACCTTAAGGTAACAGCGAGCAATTTTATTTATATCGAAGTGTTTCGGCTTTTGCTCTCGACTTTTTCTGTGGGAATGTGAACATTTGTTTGTTGCCACCTGTCCTCTAACATCATTTATTTGTTGAAAACATGACAGGAAAAGGTGCCTCGCCTCCAGGGAGCTCGTCCAGAATCACCTCCCCAACTGTGTTGCACTCAAAAACCTGGGTAAGTAACGCAGAAGCAAATTAAACTAAAAAGAACATTTAAAACAACTGTGCAACCATCGCACTTTCAGATTTTGGCTCGGAGGACATAACGATTCTTGAAAATGGACTCGCTTTTATCAGCGCTGTGAGTATTTGACTTGTAGAGCAGCCAAACTGAACCACCCACACCGTCATCACACTGTTCATACTATATATGACCAACTGTGCATTTGTTTTTATACTGTACGTATGACTACACACATACTTCTATCCCATCCATAAGGCTGTGCGTGTGGCTTAGTTGACTAATTAAAGGAAAAACCTGAATAAATGAGTGGAGAAAATGTAACTAATCCAGATGTTTGCTGCAGTTGATTCAGGTTGTGCATAAAGATGACCAGAGGAAAACATCTAAGTGTGAACCCACTTTGAAAGAAGGTTCATTGTTTGGCCCTGGATTGCTGGAGCTTCAGTTACAAAGAAAAGTTAGTGTTTGAATAGGACCAGTGACATCTGCATTTAGATCTTATCACTTATCAAGGGATATCATTTAGGAAGAACACACGTGACTGGCTGTCTGTTTCACCTGCCTTGGTGCAAATTCACTCTTGATCTTCAGTGTGATTTTTTTGAATACAGCCCTCTATGGGTTGATGGGGGTTTTTTTCTTTCTTTTGACTGTTATTATGTAATTTTATTCTGAACAAATTAAGCATTGTAAATTAATTGCTGTACCGGATCAAATGTATGATTTGAGTGTTCCCTTAATTTTTTCCAACAGTGTATAATATCCCTACTATCTAAGATGATACAGTGGTGTGAAAAAGTATTTGCCCTCTTCCTGATCTTTTTTCTTTGCATATATGTCACACTTAAATGAGTCAGATCTTCTAACAAATTTTAATATTACACAAATTTAACCCGAGTAAATACAAATTGCAGTTCCAAACCCGCCTGGCCTTATGTGAAAAAGTAATTGCCCCCTACACCTAAAAACTGGTTGTGTCACCCTTGCTGGCAAAAACTGCAATCAAGTGTCATTGTTTACAACAGTGACAGGTGTTCAACTGCCCTATGGACAGGAGCACTATGTTATGTTTTGAACCAATGTGTTACACACTGCTCTCTACCACCATCATCAAAATACCAGATGTAGGAATATCTTGAATGGATGAAGAATGTTCATTCCTCCAGTAGAGTTTAAAGACTTGTAGAAACATGATGACCCGGCATCTTGTTAAGATGCTTAATGTTGTTTTTGGGGTTTTTTTATTTGTCACCCGTCTATGGCAAATGCATATTTGTATACATCAAATGTATACCTTGCATGTCGGTGAAGATTCTCAGTTGTCCAGGTTATGGTTCTCCCAAAAAATGCAGTTCAGTGGCAACTGGACTTGTTTTTAAGATATTGAAGATGTTTCATCTTCCTCGCAGAAGGCTTCATCAGTTCTGACTGACTGGCTGCAGCCTTATAAAGCCTGTGGACTTCTTGAGTCGTTCACACTTGGTGGTCACCTGTGAGTTGTTGTTCGACATGGCTTTCCTGTGTGTCACTGTGACCATGTGAGACTGGTCGGTGTTGAAAGAACAGCATTGTAAGTGGGTGATAGATTATGCTGTTTACCAAGGGTTGTTCAATCTTGCAGTAAACAGCTTCCCTCACACTTTTGTTGTCTTCCCTGTCCAGAATAGCATTACTGTCTTCAAAGGAGTGGCCCTTGTCTTACAGTTTAATTTTTTGGGGTTTAATTTTTTGAGGCATACCTTGTATCATTCATTGCACACATATATACGTTGCCATTATAATATGAATTATGGTCCCACTTATGCTGTAGTACCCATTTATCCATACTTGCACTTTACCTGTAAATAATCTTTGTACTTTTTGTTAGATACTAACTGCATTTAATTGGCTCTGTTTAATCTAATCTAAAAAGTAATATCATATTAAATATATATAATATAAAGATTTCAGTCGAGGCCTTTTGATTTGTGTTACCAACATTGTTGTAAGATCTTTTCACATAGTTATATTGTTATTGAAAACATTAAAAAAATGAAATCCAATAGAGTCAATTTAGCGACTTATAAAATACAGAAAAAATATGTTATTTAGCTACTGTCTTCTCATATAAGGTTTATACAGCTAAATCTGTGCTAAGACTTCATCTTTTGCAATCCACTGTCCCTAATCAAAAGTTGTTTTTATTTTTACACAAATTTATTGTGCATTTTTATAGTCTTTAGAATTGAATATATTTTTAATTTAACTTGTTTTTTTTTATATGTAAGGGTCTGAAGTATCCTGGACTTCCATCCTCAGATGTGACAGGAAAGCTCTTTTCCCTTGATCTACATGATTCTCGTCTGAAGCCAGTGGAGCTTCGCATGCCAAGAAACTTTGATCTGGAATCATTCAACCCTCATGGCATTAGTGTATACACAGATCCAAGTGGTAAAAACACTTACCATACTTATGTGTGGCTGCACACGTTTCTACACAATAGCACTTAAAGTGTGGAAAACGTAGTCTAGTGGCTTTCTACTGCATAGCAATGTACTTTATATTTATCAACACGTACACATTGATAGCACAAATTTAAGCAACTTTTCCGATAGAAAAGTAACTTTTGAGTTGTTTTCAGTTCAGCTAATTCGGCAGAACTACAGAAGATAATTTATTTAGTGTTTGGTAAATGTAGAGTATCTGGACAAACATACCTCTTTCAGCTGTGTTTCTGTTTCTGTGCTTTCTTTGTTTCTCTTCAGATGATTCAATATACCTGTTTGTTGTCAACCATCCTCATCACAAAAGCCAAGTAGAGGTGTTCAGATTTGTTGAGGACGACCGCTCCCTGGAGCATCTCAAAACTATAAAACATGAGCTTCTCCAAAGGTATAGTAAGTTGACTAATGTATATGCACATAACATCAACTTCACCTGAGATTTACTGGGGAGGAGGATCAGTCTGAAACTGTATTTGTTAAACTACGTAACTGTATTTGTTGAACTATGCCTTGAAATAGTGAAATAGTTGTACAAAAAACATGTGGGATATAATTTTTCTTTAGATTTGAAAATGTATTAATTACAATTTGTCTTTCTAGTGTGAATGATATTGTTGCATTGGGAGTGGATACATTTTATGCCACCAACGATCACTACTTTGCCCATGAAATCCTCAAAGGTTTTGTGGAACCTCTTCTTGGCCAGCCCTGGTCTAATGCTGTGTACTATAGTCCTAAGGATGTGAAAGTGGTCTCTCAGGGTTACTACTTTGCCAATGGCATTAATATCTCTCCAGATAAAAGGTATGTATGTGCAGTGCTATGTAAATGGTCACACATGTTTGAATTTCTTTATTTTAATATTCTTTGTCATTCGCAGACATATATATGTGGTAGATTTATTTGACCATAACGTGCATGTGTTGGAGCGAAAAGAAGACAATGCATTGGTGTTGATGAAGGTAAATTACAAAAAAAAATTTATAGAACGTTTCAGAAATTGTTTTTTCATTTCTGTATAAAGAAATGTATTTTACTTTTGTAATCAACTTTACTAAACAATTGTTTAATGTAAATGTGAAAAGGAGTTATGACAAGTTATGTACAAATCTAAACTGTAAGGCACTGTAAAATGATTCTAAACAGTGAAATACAAAACCAGGTGATGCTAGATTTTATTTTAAGGCGATCAAAACACCTTGATGACTGTATAATTATGACCTTGTCTCTGACACCTCACCAGTCTGTGGCCGTGGGTTCACTCTGTGACAATGTTGAGGTTGATCCAGAAACTGGTGACCTGTGGTTAGGCTGTCACCCCAATGGATGGAAAGCTTTGATGTTTGATCCCAAGGACCCACCAGGATCAGAGGTTTGTCAGTTTTTTCCACATAATAAATTATGAAAGGCCAGACAAGATAGAAAATCTTTGTTGCATTACTTGCTCAGTTTTTACACACATGTTCTCTTTACACTAATTATTTTTAAAAAAATTTCAGGTTATCCACATCCAGAACATTAATTCTGATCAGCCACTGGTGACACAGGTGTATGCTGACAACGGCCAAGTGATAATGGCCTCGTCTGTAGCTACTACCTATGGGGGAAAGTTGCTTATTGGATCTGTGTTCCATAAAGCCTTGGTCTGTGATTTGAAATAGGCACTTACTCTTTAAACTATTATTCCCAATAAGTAGAATAGTTCTTAAAAAAAGGTGAACATTGATTGAAGTTCAAGAAATTAAATTTTTGGGAAGAACTGATTTGAATGAGGGTTTTCATTCATACTGCAACACATGAAATATGCAGTTTCCCCTCATTGTGCTAGACAGATATTAGACCTGTCTCTCAGCTGGCACAATAGTGACTTAAGATTGTGAAAATAGTGATGAGCCCTTGGTACAGCTGAATATTTAAAAGCAGTTTCAGACACTGGCGTTACTGAACTCCATACTCAAAGGACAGAAAAATAGGCACTTGGAAAAATAATGTTTTCAAACTGTTAAAACGTGCATTTGGTGGTTTTGCTGTGTAATAAAATATATTAATGCTTTTGAGTTGAGTTACAAAATTGTGAATATTTCAATGTATTTAATCGTCAATGAAACAATAAAGACTCATGTTACAGCTTCAACATGTGCAATAAGTAGTCATTTTGTATGCAAAATAGAATATTCCAATATTTCTTGTGGAAATATTGGAATATTCTTTTCAAGCAGCATATTACAGATACAGATTTAAATAAATTTTATAGTTTGTGTAGTTACCTGACAAGTCATACTTTCAAAAACACAGGCCCATTCAGCAACTGCATTCTTTATATCTTTTCTTGCTATTCTGTGTAAACTGCAGTAATTATTGCTAAATGTTTATTTCTAGTCTTTTCATAATTTCTTCTTAAGGCATGACTATTTTATACAAAGGTGTGCTGACACATTAAGCGTGAGATCCCTACACAAATACTGACTTGAAAAGCAGCAAAACAGACTTCTCATGAGATGTGTGTTGTTCCTGGGAAAATTGTGACGCCCTGGACTTCCTACTTTAGCTCCACCTTTAGTACAACCGTGTAAATGCACTTTGAATCTGTTCCTGGAAAACCTTTGACTTCTAAACATGGCTACCATGAAGAAAGCACTTTTTGCTGCTGTGGTTGCTGCATTTGCAGCTTTCATTGGACACAGATTTCTTAAACTAAAGTAAGTGTTCTTTTAGAAGCAAATTTGACACCATATATTGAGTTACAGTAAAGATTTCTGAAAACCTCTTAGTGTTCATAACTGTTATTACAGTTGGCATTTAGGAAAGGAACAACATGCATGTTTGTGTCGAGCAGAGGTGCTGCAGTGCTGTGATAAAGTATTTGCCCCTTCCTGATTTTCCTTCTTTTTTTTTTTTGCATATTTGTCACATTTAAATGGTTCAGATAATACAAAATGCAGTTTGTAAATGATGATTTCATTTATAAAGGGAAAAAGCTGTACAAACCTGCCTGGCCTTACTAAATCATGAATGAACTGTGATTAACCACATTTTTTGGAAACTGAGTTTAATTTCACTTGCCACACCGAGGCATGATTACCACCAGACCTGTTGAACCAAGAAATCACTGATTGACATGTAATGAAGATATAAGATATGGAAAACCTTCAGGGTTATGCTTTTCAAGGATTTTGCCATACTTAATATTTTCTGCAGGGAAATGAGCCTTGCTTCCAGAGAAGTGCCTGTGAAAGACCTCAAGTGTCATTATTTAAACAATATTGGTATGTATTTTTTGACTTCCTGCTCATGCAGTTTTCTTAATTTTGAGATTTACATAGTCAAACATTTTTTGTAATTATGCTTTAGGACTTGGTCAATTATGTGCAAAAGTTTTTGGAGTAAGTCAAGTGTTGGCTGTCTTTGTCTTGTAATGTAAGAAGTAAAAAGGATAAAAAGTGTTACTCTGTTTTCTTTTGTACAGAATATGGGGCAGAGGATATAACAGTAACTAAAGATGGACTGGCCTTCCTAAGCACCGTATGATATGATTTTTATTATCTCTGTAAAGCCTCAAGATTTGGACAGATTTGCATAAAACTGAATTATGTGCGTTTTTTTAATGAATCCTCCATTATTTTAAAATATGGGTCATCAGATTAGTTTAGCATTAGTTTTGAATACTAATGTGTTGGTTTAATTCTGGATCAAGTGTTTCTGTAATTACTTCTTTAACTAAAGTCACAGATCTAAAGAGGTCTCCTCCATGCTGTGTTTTTTACTCAGGGGCTGAAATATCCTTCATTACCTTCTTTTTCTGATGAACCTGGGAAGATGTATGTGTTGGATCTGTTGCACCCACAACCAACTCCAGTGGAGCTGCAGATCAAAGGACAACTGGACCTCAGTTCATTCAACCCACACGGCATTAGTGTCTACACTGATGAAGCAGGTGAAGTACAAATTGCGTGCAGCAAATTAACTGTAGAGCAAAGAAGCCTGTGCATGAAATTATCACACTTGTTATGTTGAACAACTAAGAAGTGTCACACAAATGCTAATTCAGTAAAATATCAAATTTATTTAATTCAGATGTCACACAAGTCATATGACAAGTAATACATATTTATTTACAAACACATCCATTCTTTTAAAGGCCATTGTCAGAACTGTACAATCTGCTTTCAGAAGAAAGAATTATGACTTTTCACAAATAGAGCACTAAAGAAGATGTTTTGTTGTGTTCAGTTGAAGGGCAGTGAAAGCAAACTGTTACAGTAGAAAATAATCAAGTTGGTGTGAAAACAGTTGCGATAACCACTGATTTCCTGGAAATTGTCTGGCAGGTGATTCGTTGACTAAATGTTAGTGTGTTACAAACTTGCAGTTGATGGATGCACAACAGTATGGTAACTGTGTTGCTGTAGGTGAAAAAAACTTTGTGTTTAGTAGTTTCTAAATTACTGGTGGTGAGGTAACTCAACATCAAAAACACCAACAACACCTGAAATATTCTGTTTTTAGTGCAAGTTTTTGCCTGAGAAAAAGTAGGTTTTACAGTAGGTTTTTTGGATTTTATTCAAAACAAACACACAAAAAAATTAAACTGAAATAAGGAATAAGCAAATATAAGTAAAACAAATAAAAGTAAAAACATGAAACATGTTTTTAAGGCTACAATCCTATAATCCCTTCATGAAATCATATCTAAATTTGACTGCCTGTGTTGTCTGCAATAACCATTTAATCTATTTGCATTCAGTAATTACCTCTCTAAATACCAGTTTGCTAGTGGTGGAGTCCACCATGGGATTCACGGGAATGCAATATATAATCCAGTGCTACCGTCTGAAATTTGATCTCAGTTATAGCACCCTCACTGTATACAGCCATTACTGTAAGTCACTGCTAAAGCTAACCCAACATTTTCTTCTGCTGTTGTCACATTAAATACTTAAGACAAGCACAATTGTTTTTGTTGTTTTTTTTTTCTTGTAAAGCAGTCACAGAAAACAAAGTGTATTTGTCGCAGAGGTTAACACTCACCACAAATGTTAATTAAAAATATTACAAGTAAAAGTAAAACCTGAAATTGCAGTGACATGAGAAGATATTGTCAAGCACTGACAGAAAAAGTTCAACTACATATTCCTGTCTCTTTGCAGATGACTCTCTATACTTGTTTGTTGTCAATCACCCTCAGTACAAAAGCCAAGTAGAGGTCTTTCACTTTGTTGAGGAAGACACACTTGTGCACTTAAAAACTATTATCCACCCTCTCCTCCACAGGTATGTACTATAATATCCTTTCATATTATTACACGTTTTACATTTGACAATCTACATGTTTTTTATTATCCATCATGTCTTTCAGCGTGAACGATATCGTTGCAGTTGGAGTAGAGAGCTTTTATGCCACAAATGATCACTCCTTTCCAAATGATGCCCTTAACTTTCTGACCAACTTCCTGGGTCTGGCCTGGTGTGATGTGGTGTACTACAGTCCAGAGGAAGTGAGGGTGGCAGCCAGTGGATTTCTGTCTTCAAATGGCATCAACATATCTCCTGAAAAACGGTTATTTTCAGTTCATATAAGCAAACACTAATGATACATATGTGCATATTTTTTTAATTGAATAATTCAACAACAATGTGTTTCTTGTGTAATTCTAAAATAATAAAATAAAATTCTTTTTTACAGGTATATTTATGTTTCAGACATACTAGACCATGAAATAGATGTTTTTGAGAGACAAGAAGGGCAACAGTTGGTATACATTAAGGTAATACTGTGTTTTCTTATTTTCCACCCTTAGCAAACAAGAAATCAAGCAAACAGTTCAGCATTTTGGGAAGTAAGCCTTTTTGCTGTCCTGCAAACTTGAATAAGAAGATCCATCTGTCACATTAATATAGGGTTTACAGCCAAGCTGGTTTGCTTGGTATAAAGAAATTTCTGTTTTTACACATTAGTTTTAGACAGATTAAACAAGATACAGTATAAGATTTGAGCTGTAGAGGTGTTGATAGATGGATATTTTTTGCATTTGAACAGAGCCTGGCTAGCTCCCAGACTACTAGCTGCTGTCTTTAGCTTCCCATTTAATACACAGTATTTAAATTTGTATCATGTCTGAAATTCTAATGCTAATAAGCATAAATCCCCAAAAGTTGAATTACCACTACTACTGTGCTTGTTTATAACTTAATTCAAAATATGCTTTGCTTTCATTTTGTATGACTAGTTCTAGAGGACAGAGTATATTGAAGTTATCAGGCCTCATTTATTACATGTGATGTTTCCAACCAGTCTGTAGCTGTTGGGTCACTTTGTGACAACATCGAGGTGGACCACATCACGGGTGACATATGGCTGGGCTGTCATCCAAATGGCATGAAATTGTTAAAATATGACCCTGAAGATCCACCTGGCTCTGAGGTCAGTATTTTAGGATGATACATTTCAAATAATGTTTAATTTTCCCTGATAATTGTAATCATGTTTTCTCTAGGTCATCAAGATCAAGAACATTCACTCAGATCAGCCAGTGGTGAGCCAGGAGTACACCGCCACCGGCCATGTGATCATGGCCTCATCTGTAGCAGCTCCCTATGAGGGAAAGTTGCTAATTGGCTCTGTTTTCCACAAAGCCTTGTGCTGTGATTTGAAATAATATGTTTATTATGTATTATCAATCACTAGAAATGATTTTAAGAAAGATTTGGATGGATATACCATTTAAAAAAATAAAATTGGTATTCACTGTGTAAGGACGAGTGATATTTTACCTAATAAATGCACTGACACATTGTGTGCTGCTTTAAAATGTTGAAATTTGCATAGATTAATGTCATTGTAAAGTAGAAAACTGTCTGACAGTGCAGCCTCAGTATCATTTGTTCTCCTGACACATAACAGTATGATATTTTCAAACAAAGCTAATTCCTCCAAAACAGCATGACTAGTTCCACAATTTTGGTAGAGGAAGTTTTAGAAATGATCTTTTACCTTTTTTATCCTTTATCCATTAACACATCTTCCTCTGCTACCTTGGATATTGTAAACCTGTTCCCCCCACCATCCGGATGTTGTACATTTTCTTTGGTAGCAGTTTTGGTCGGCACCATGATGGTGATAGAATCATTTTCAGAAACAAATGCGCAACTGTCGTCGTTCTCTTCTTTAGCCGTTCTCACACACTCAGCAGGTTCAAGGTCTCCATTGCCTGCTTGTATTAGAGGACGTTTCTCATCTTGAACACCGTGGTCCATATCAGTATTTGTGTTAATCATCAGTTCACAGAAACTGATCCTGCGTCTGTGCTTTGGTGATTGTTCCAGGGTCTGGATGGCCAAGATATCGCTGCAGCTCCTAGAGCGATTTATATTTTCTGGTGGCTTTCTTAACTTTGCTGTGATTCCAATCCCCTTGATGACTGTGCTATAGTCTTCCTGGTTCTCAGATAGAAAGTTGAAGATGTCAATGACAGTCGGCTTTACATCTGGCGTGTGTTTGACCTCTACAGGCTGGGGTTCCTCATTCTGAATGTGTCTGTGCCTGTGTCTTCTTTTCTTTAGTACTTTGTGTGCTTCCACTACCATGTGGACATTCCAGCTGAAGAAAAGAGAGAGCCAGGCCAAGCCCATGTAGATCCACAACTCTACAAATACTCTGTACAATTTGTGGTATTGTATGTTTGGGTTTACACCTGAAAGAGGATTACATGCAGTGGCATGACTTTTGCAGCAAAGGAAACAAAGATTTCAGACCCATGAATACACTCTGACAAATATTAATCTTAGATTAAATAATTAACATAAATCAAGCCTACCTGCTACATAATCTCCAAAACCAACAGTTGTGAGTGTAATGAATGAGAAGTAGATGCCTTCCAGGTAGTCCCATCCTTCCATAGACATGAACACAAATGGAGGGATCACAAGATGCACCAAAAGCCCCCATAACAGGAATAAGGCTGTGCAGGTAAACTGGACCTTTTTCTGAGAAAAGGGAGAAAAGAAACACATAGAATATTCAAGTGATGTTCCAGCTTTCTAAAGTTACTGTATCTTTTAGCACAATATTCAGACAACTCCAAGATTCAGTCGTTTCTTACCACTGAAACGCCTTTGCGGATCAGAACCTGGGACAGACGTTTGGCCCGATCTCCAAAAAAAGAACCCAGTTCACTTATCCATACGAGACACAGCGGGATCCCGCACAGACCGTACAGAATGCAGAACAAACGGCCACTCTTAGTCTTGGGAGCAACATTACCGTAACCTATGTAGCAGATGAGCATATTTAATCATAATATGGAGCTATTAGGAATATTTCACTGTTACTGCTTATGGATGGTAAATAAAGCCGTAAGAATAACGTGTGGATTGCTGGGTTGAAGAGTGTCATCTAGTATTACATGGTTTGTCTTTTTAACTACCACTAAGACCTCTCCAATGCACAGTTCAATCACTTACAAACATTTTGGTAACACATCTGTTGCTTACACATCACCACTGTCAGCCCACACACGTGCCATGGATAATGGTAATTCATTAATCAGCAATGTGAGTATGTTTTGATATCAAAGGCACCCTTTGATTTTAATGGCTTGTAAGCAATAAAGAATCTTACACTTTATTACAGAATACAACTGCCTTTTTTTGTCTTTTGGTCTTTGCAAAAGGCATTTATAAAATGTCTTGGATAGCGTGCTGGTCTCAAATATTAAAATTAACTACGGTAAATAAAAGATGATGATGAAGATATTGCACTTTGTGATATAATGAAGTTACTTCTAACGTTGTTATATTTTATTTTTTAAATAATCTTCGAACAAGTTAGTTCAAAATACTTTAGACCTCATACAAACCTATGGTAGTGACAATCGTGGCAGCAAATATGACGGAGTTTCCCCAGTCCCACGTATTACGATGATTGTCCCCAGTGATGGTCACACCTTGGCCGACAGCCTCTGACACAACCTGCATGAGTCAACACAGTAAATCAACGCCAGCAAATCCAACCACTGTAACTTCTAACACTACGTTACTGATAACAGCGGCCTTATTGGATATTTTATATGGTTTGTTCTCCTATAAATAGCACAACTCGTGGCAGTCATTAAAACGGGGACACACCTTTTGCAAGCACACACACATATTTGTGACTGCAGATTGCATGTGCCATCGTGTCCAGCACGGCGTTTAAAAATGGATGCTTATACATTCACATTGTGGTACATCACATGCAGTACGAACACCCCATTGCAACAAAGCAACCTTTAGTGGTTTTATTTTTTTTAGCAGCTCTGAGTGAAGCTTCAGACAGCGTCTATGGTCGTTTTGTATTTCTTACCAGGAAAACAAGTTCTTGGCGTGTGAAGGCGACGCACCCCTTATTTACTCTTTCTCAATGTGTTCCTCAAATGTACTGTGGTTGTATACGTACAGCTTCATATAGGACAACATCTGTATATTGTTTGACTACCTTATGTGTATCAAATCATGTTTGAGAGTTGGTGGTACAGTTTCAGTTAGTTGGCCAATCTACACAAAGTTTCTAGGCAAACTCGGTTTCCCCCGTTAGGATAAATGGAAAAGTACTTTGTAACAGCTTTGGTGTTTCTCTGTCATACCATGAAAAACAGATGTGCGTCCTTACCTCCAAAATCTTATCCAGATCCTCCTTTGTTAAACAGGTATAGTTCTTCAAAATGTTTCCCTTCTCTTGGATGTATTTGTCTCTGGCTGATTTCCAGTTTGGCTCTTCAAGAAGCTCGAATATTGCGGCCCCGATCGATAGGTAGAAAATAATACATGAAGTTAAAAGAGGACCCTTATCAGCCATATTACAGTCATAACTTCAGTCTTACGACGACGAGTAGCTCATAGGCTGTCCTAACAGAGGGCTGTTGTTATCCTACCCGCGCTGCTTCCTGCTAAAACTTAATGGGCTGCTTTTTTACTGCGCTCAGTGGGTACTGATTCAAACTTAGCTCCTTTGTTCGGCTGGAGTGTTTCACCGGACACTGTAAAACCTGTTTGAAACCATCTTCCTTAAGCCAGTCTTTAAACAATCTTTGGCTTCTGCATAAAAGTATTAGAAAGACTGAACATCGCCAAACAGAACTTTTTTTTTTCCCCACACAGATGACACTAAATTATTCCATCTAAACGCCGTGCATTCAAAGTGCCAAAGTATTCGCATACAATTTTACCAACAGTACTAAAAGTAAAAGCACTCATTATACGCGATTGGCCTATTTCAGAGTGATGCGTGCTATTTTACTGGATTGATTATTTCAAGTGGACTTCACTTTAATGTAGATTTATTATTACCCTTGGCAATTAATGAAGTCTTGTCATGTCTTAAATAGCCAAAAATTATTCTAATGAATATAAATCAGAATACAATGCAATTAGTTAATTATATTATGATCTATCTATCTATCTATCTATCTATCTATCTATCTATCTATCTATCTATCTATCTATCTATCTCTATCCTTTCTTGCAGTTGTGGACACATTCTACAGGGGGCAACATGTCTTCCACAGGCCTAATAGGTTTTCACACAGCTGTGCGCAAGTATTCAAGCATGTGTCTAAACTGGCGTGTGTGTGAGGACGGTTTGTCTTATCTCCATGCGCGAGCATCGAGAAGGCTACAGTCAAATATGAAAAGCTGCTCACACTGGGTGGATCCTGGCTGCTCTGCATGATAATTGATAAGATGTGTTTGTAGGAGCCTCTGTTAGAATACAGTATATTGCATATGAAACTGAATGGAGGTTTGTCTATCTATAGAAGCCAGTATTTTTACCTATACTGGGGACTAAAAATAAGGATACATAACTTCCATTTCGTCTTTTATTTACTTTATGATTGACCACTGTTTTATAACTATAGCTTTAAGGCCAGACGTAGCCTATTTGATCAACCTACTGGGACAATTCCAAAACTGCCCGCTAGGTAAAGACAGATGTTCCAGCTGTAGTAGCTGCTACACTGAGGTTTAGTTCATCTTCTGGGATTTCAGTCCTCTTTTTAAGGAGATATCCAAGGTCATCAAATGAAGCCACAGTTCTGTTTGAACCCTATACAGTTGAGGTATTAGTTCACATTAAATGAAAGTGATGGTATGGCCATCATGAATTTAATGCAACCACTTTTTAAGGGGACACAAAAATAGTAGCCTAATTAATGTATTTTGAAAACTAATAATAATAATTTGTACAGTTGCATAACACCACTTCAGGAACATTGTATAAACTAATCAGTCTATTAATGATTCGTTCATATTTATTCTACTTGCTACAGTGACTGTTAGAAATACCTTTCTGTTTTTTCCCTCGTCAACTACAGAATATGTTTCAGAGGGTTTCCTTAAATTAATAAACAGCAGCACCTATATGCCTCCACCCATGCACACACACAGAAAGCCTCTTGTACAGACATGGCTGTACATACAGGAAGTGGCTGTGAGTCTGCTGGTAGGAGGCTGTATGTGAGCAGTCAGTGTAGTTTGGCAGAAAGTTTGGCAGTAGCTGAATAAATGCTCATTGACCACACATTCCAGTAAAGCCTGATTTACCAGACTACACAACCATGCATAAATAAGCAGATCAGCATCTGTTTGGCAATAAGTTGACATTTTAATAATGACATCATGACAACATCAGCATTGTTATTATTTTTTATCATTTTTCTTTTTTATATTTTTTTACTTGTCCCCATCTGTGTGACAGACACCCACTAACAGCTGCTGTGCTGCAGGAACTATACTGCACCCGTCTCACCTGTAACTGTAAACAGAAATGTCTTAGCATTTGTAACCATAAATAAAGTCGTATGTGCTTCCAGAGACTATTACTATATGACTTTTTTTTTTAGAGCAGCGAGCAATGAATAATCTTAGAGGTGAGTGACGCTCCCACCTCTGATCTCCACCCATCATCTACTTAGTGCTTCGTCATTGTAGCTGCGTCATCGCCTCTCGGTGGAAACCTGATCGATAGCCTCCAACTTGTTCTCAAGGGAAACACCGGAATTATGGCATCCACTTAAAGGTGGTGAAAAAACACAGAGGAGACAACTGTCTGCTCAGGTATGACTCGCCTACTCTGACGCCGTCATTGTGTTTATATCGCACACCTTTTTCAGCGAGTTTGTGTTGTTATTATTTTTTTTTTACTTCCTCACGGCGGGAGTTCGTTGAGAGTTCACTGCACCGCATTTAGAAGGATTATGTCAAATACGACGAGCTCAGAGATGTTTGTGCTGTTAGCCTACATAGAAAATAAGAATAAGAAAACTCCTAACTTATAGTGTTTCGGGCAAATTATAAGAAATGTCTGCAGAAGGTTTGTCGTAAGGTTGCTTCACCAGCCAGGAGGGCCACAAATACTTCACAAACCAGAGATATCTGCCTGTATTTTCAGTGCTAAACAGCAAACCTGTGTGAATTATTTACACTGTTCAGGTGTGTTTGTTAAGCTCGTAACACAGACAGAAATCCAGCTTTGTTTTGATCAGTTGTAACATTGTTTTTTTTAATCTGTTTTTCTGTTCTCAAAGTGACGCTAATACTGTCTGTTATACAGCCACAGAGCCACTTATATTCGGATTCAGACTCTTCAGCTATTTGCTAAATTATTAACTGTTTATATGCTCAGGCTACAGCTAGTAATTTGTTATTCAAAATATGTTTAATTCTGCACGGCTCCATGAGTATGCATGTTGTCACCTTCCCCTACTCTACATGAGGTGTTCACTCACATAAAAAAATATTTTACTTTATTTACACACTGTTTCTCTGTCTCCATCTCCCTCTGACCCGGGCACACTGTCTGGGAATGACCATGTACTGTACAACGACGTTCAACATGGATATGATGTGAGTATGAATTACCACACTAAGCTGTATGAAACTGTATTTGTGCATGTGAGCTGTTGTTGTAGGAATGATGTGATAATATACGCTACCAGTCAAAAGTTTGGACACACATAGAAATGACCATGTTTGTGAAAGAAAAGCAGATTTCAGAACATCAAATTGATCAGAATGAATGTGTAGACATTGTTCATATTGTAAATGACTATTGTAGCTGAAAACAAGTGTTT
>JAUMHL010000009.1:13581324-13608377 GCA_032362345.1 Sandelia bainsii | reverse complement strand
TTAGAAAACCATGTGCAATGATGGTAACACAACTGAAGACATGTATCTTTTCATGAAACACATGGTCATTCCTATGTATTCATATTTACTCTATAAACTTGCCCACATCTCACCCAATGTACAATAATATGCTTTAAAGGTAATGAAAGTGCTGTCCTCAGCCACAGGGAAGCATTTAATTTATATTTATGAAACATTTGTATGAAGTCATAGCTCAAAAGCCTTTATATAGACTATTAAATATTCATTCTTGATTACTTCTATTTGATGTGCTGCTCTCTGTGAGATTGACTGCAGACTTTGTAGACTTCTTGTATGCTTCCTCTATTATTATCCTTTATTTATTTGGTGAAAATATCACTGCTATGTTTCAGCTTGATCTATTCCTCCATATCTCAGGAACAAAAGGAGTGTTGTACTTTATGATGATTAAGTTCTCATAAAAAATGCATGACATTCTTTCCACAAGAGTCAGGGGTAAACTGATTCAAACAACGCCGTGTGAAGGATTCACAGAGAATTTTAGTAGATTAATTTATGGTACACTGCTGTGGTTGAACTGCTGGTGGCCACATCATGCTAGTTATGGGAGGGGTAGTGAGATCGTGTCACCCTGAAGCATCTTGACGCAAACATGTCTTTATCTCTTATGAACACATGCTCCCAAAATGCATAACAGCTCTGTGATAAGGCAGACTGGAATTTGCGAGGATTTCCTCTCTCTTACACAACAAATAATTACTAGGGAAGTAGGGTTTGATTGTTTAACATTGTGCTTTTTTACTTACAAGTCCCAAAGAACACATACTTATACCCAGACTGCTCGGTGCATATGAAAACTGTCACTGTTGTAGAGACATTGGAAGTGTAATTATGGTGCTGTGTTTACCGTGTAACGAGTATGATCAAGAGAAGATATATTTGCAGTTTTTATTCCAGTCCCATAACACGTACAGTTCAGTCAAATATGCCACATGTATGTCAAAAATGAATTCATTTATCTCTCCACCAGGTGGCAGTATAACATAAATCAAGCTGGCTCTTTATGGTAGCATTAGATGATCAAACACAATGCAGCCTGCACTTAGGTGGCCTAGAATGTCGGCTACAATTTGTTCAGTGTACTGTGAGCCCTGGGCTTGGTACACTGAGTTTTTAGAGGCTATTTTAATTCTCAGATGACATCCTAGTATGTACATACATTTATATAACAATTTAAATTCAAATCTTATTTATTGTCTTTGGACAAAATGTTTATGGCAGTTTTACAAGGTGCACAAAAGACTTTTTTGGGAAAGCTGTCCTGCCTTATTCTCGCTATTAGGTGGTAACACAAGACTTAATCCACAAAACAAATACCCTGACTCTTTCCTTTGAAGAAGCACCATAATGTGTCATTTCAAGTCTCTAAGGTGTGAGAGAATTCACACAACAAAAAAAGTCTAACAAGATGAAGAAGCAACGTGCCTGCTTGAAGGAAGGAGCAGAAACATGGAACACTCCTGGCTTATAAATTCTTCATAACATAATGGTACACTATGAATATTGATGTGTTGTTACCATCTCTCCCGTTAGTGCTCTTGAGAGCTGAGATTCTGAACACAAATAAACCCCAATAACCATGTCTCCGTCTCATACACTCAGTTTTCATATTTAAAGCATTTTTTATAAAGCTGCACATGTTGTTTTACATAAGAAATGGGAGGGAAGGCGGCACCGAGTGTGATACATACCCAGATGCAGTATTGAAAGTCAAAGAGAGATGAATGGGGTAGAAGCGGTATGGGACATTATGTAATCACCAAGTGGTGGAGCCAGAAAGGGATAAAGATGTTCCAAATAAACATAACCCCCATGCACTCAGCTGCAGTAATGCACTGTGCCATTATATATGTGTGTTTCCCCATGCTTTAGAACAAATGAAGAAGAGTGACAGGGGAGCAGAAGGTGTTCGTCACTGTTTTGGGTGTGTCTACTGTGTGAGTGGGTCGTCTCAGAGTCTGTGGTTCCAGTCTGTCACTGTCTCAAGGGACTGTGAGTGCTGCTCCTCTCCTCCCTCTCCTGGGTCCAGCTCAACACCTGCTCTTTGCAGTAGGCACAGGGCAGGACAGGGGTTCCTAAGCAACTGGAGGCAATGCGAGTAGATTCATGTAGTCTCTGTTTCTCTCCCTCCCTCTTCCTTGACGTGCTCATTCCATCTGAAACTAAAGCAGAGTAAACAGAAACTGGGAAAATTATCTACATCCAAAAGAACTTGTTCCTGTTTGCACCTAGCTTTGATTTATTGGACTTTTTCTGTTAATGCGTTACGATAAAGTAAATGTTTAACACTGCCAGTCTGAATGCTGCATGGTGCTGCTGCTATGTCGTCACTTTACTTGGTGATCAAAGTCTAGAGAAAAAACTGCCATTATCAAGCGTTACGGTGGTAGAAAGACATTTTCTAATTCCTTCCCAGTTTGGTATCTCTTATGTTTCTTATTAACTGCGTTGGACTTATGACAATCTACATTACAGGATTTATGGAATAACATTTAAACTGGTAAGACTTTTTCTTCTACAGTCCAGAAACGATATGTAAATGCTGCTGCGCACGACACATGAACTTGTCTCTGTTAGACAAAGGTGACTCACCCGTTGTGGCTGAAAGAATAATGAACCCCTAACTTCCCCCCGCTGCCTGTGAGCCGTATGGCCCTAATGGGGTCAGGCAGATGGGTGGGGACATGCCAGCTTCCATATAGACAGCTTGCATGTATGTGTATGCACATGATCAGATGCACATGTGGGCATGCTTGTTTGTTTTTGAATTGTTAGTTTGAGATAAGATGGCTGAGGGTGGATTTGTTGTTAGACATGACACTGTGAACTGTGCCTCTTTTAATTTTTCACCTATTGGTAGATGAATGTCTGAAAAGGCCGAACAATAGGCTGAAGTGTTTTCTTGTTGCCTCTCTGCTTCCACATCATTACTGTATAATGATTGCACTATTTGGCACACCTCCCACGTGCCTGTTGGAAATATTTATAATGAGGCTCAGTGAAGGCTACTGTAACAAATTAGTGAGGAGCTGTGTATTAAAAGTGGATGAGCAATGTAAATATGAGCAAGAAATATACACTGATACTATAAATCTGTCATTTATCTGTAGATTCTAACAGCTATGGGTTATTCATGTGGTTTTCATATTTAGATTATTGCAGCGTTTTCTCATTAAATCTGTATTTCTGTAACAGACTGACATTTAGTGGCATGAAGCGTTTCTTAGACCTACATAAAAGTTGCGTTCACTCCATCTCCATGTGCGGTTGTGAGGCGTGCTGGTCGGTTCTCAGTTGGTCAACTCAGGTCCAAGCTTCAGCGTGTGACTCCACCCCTTTACGAGCATCAGACACCTTCAGCACAACAAAGCATGTGTCGCTCCGCAACGTTGTTTCTCTCCTGAACGTGCGGAATACAGGATTTTGTCGGATTTGTGCTGTTTGCTTTCCCATTGATGCTAATCCTAGAGTAGGTAAGCCAAATTTAAGATTTATAGGTGATGGGGATGAATTAGTGTTTATTTGTGTTGCTGAACATTCGGCGCCATTTTCATACAGAGATTGTTTAAATACCCTGGCACGCTTACCACTCGCAGCCTATACTGTTTAGCGGTTTTCATTTTTAAAAAGTTGGAAATTGAAGTCATATAAGGCTTTATTACCACGCGATATTTAAAAGATGATTTGTAAGAGCCCAATTAAATTATAGACTATATATTGCCCAATTAAAATAGCTATATCACATCTCCATAAATACCAAACCAAAAGTGGTCCGTATTAGCGGAGGCTGTGATGTGTTTTTGTTATGTCTGAGTTGTTTTTGTCAAAATGAATGAGCGTGCAAGTTACCGCTCTGCTAAAAGAGGGCACACACTTTGTACATATTAGTTAAAGTCACTTTTATAAAGCAGTTTTCTACACGTTTTAAACAGTAACCTGTGCTATATAATGCGTATGTGTTTCCTCCTGACAGGATGTTTGTTTTTTTTATCTCAAATCCTTTTCGTTTTGCAGTTATTTATAACATCTGCTCAAGATGTGCAAATGTTGATGTTTTCTGTTGCTGTTTCAGAGATGGCTCTGCTTTTGGATTTAATTTTCTGCTTCACATGACTTGCTTTTATCCTGTGAGGAGTGTGTGGGTTAAAAATATCCATCTTTGCTGGAGGGTGTGTGTTTGTTCCTGTGCACGCACACGCCTGTGCGACCTATAACGCACTCAAGAGAAACTCATCCAATAAGCTTCATCTCCATTGATGATTCTGCTGGATATATATATAGTCAGATAATCTTTTTATGAAGCGCTGCAGATATGACGTAGAAAGTGTGAGAGAGAAGGAGGCAGTGTTAATGCAGGAGGGCAAGTGCTTGCATGAGCAACAGAAAGTAAACAAAAGGTTGAAAAATGACAGAGATAAGACCTGTTCAGGGGCTCCTGCACTGCTGAATCAGCAGTGTTGTGAACACAGAGCTGCTGAAGTGATGCTAAAGGATGTTTTTGGCTTCTCTGTGTGAGAGTGAGGTCACTGAGGTTCCCAAAGAGCTTGCTGGTGTTAATCCTCTTTTGGGAGTTATGATGCATTCGTGCAGTTAGAGTACTACTCTGTGTGAGCATACTAAATACACTGACAGACTCCACAGCAGATTCTGTTGCTCTCTTCTTCATGAGTGAGGGAACAGGTGAGGCTGAGTCACCTTAAGATAATCTAAAACATCAAATTTCCACTTTACACAAATATTTTGACAATTAATAAAATCAATCAAATAACTACACAGTATGCATTATAAATCCTCCAACTAGTGAGTCCTACAACATAGACAGACATAAAATAACACTTCTATCATAATGTGCACTAATGTACAGACAAACTGTTCCTTTGTTAGAAATGGATTCAGAATTGCTTTCAGGGTGACCATAGTAAATCAATCAAGCTACTTCATTCTTTTCCCCTGTTGGTTCATGTTACAGCATCTGGCTAACAGACCATCTGCGTGTATTGATTAGTTTAGAACTTGGTTTGAGATAGGTTTACATGGAAAACTACACTAAAATAAGCCTTTGTAGCCTAATAGCTTATGGTTCAGTATGCCGCACTTGGTACCACAGAGTCACTGATTGCAGTATTTCATTGAAAGTTTACCATGTTTAAAGTTGTTGCAAGAGACACTCTACATATGTGTCTCTGTAATTGTGATAGCATGCAATATTACTTCAGACTTTAGAATTGCTTAAACATAAGTAAATGTGTACACTATAAAGGCTTTAGTGCCAAGCCATTTTGCGTGTATTCATGATGTTGCTGGGCAGACTTGTGTGTGTGTTAATGGATCATATGAACAGTTTAACCAGGCACGTGTTAGCGTGTATGTTGGCATGTGTCCGTTTGCTTACAGAGGTGAATAGGAGCCACCATGTGGCCAGAGGTCTGATATTTTGGCCTTCTGTTCATTTCTGTTGATTTCAAGCCAGGTAGGCGGGGTCCTACATAAAACCATGAATCAGCTCAGCTGATCGCCACTGTGCTTCTGCCAGTTCTTGTCCCTCTCCCACACACACACACACACAGACACAGAGCACGCACACCCAGAGAGAGGCAGTCCGAGAAACAGTGAATCAGAGTGGAGGGACACAGTGAGTTAGATACAGTAGGCAGGTAGATGGAGATAATCTCACTTGGTCACTTGGGAGATGATTAACTCTAAAATCCTTTTAATTCCTTAAGCCTGCGCTCAGTACCCAGGAAACATGCTTTCTTTATGTCCAAATATTCCTACAGTGTAAAGTTATTTTGGAACTCATGTTAATTGTTGGTCATTGACCAATATTGGTAAGGAAGGGACTGTGAATTTTACTCTAAGATCATCTTCTGTTGTCTTATAAACTACTTCTGTGTGAGTGTGTGTTTGCTGCTGTGTACACATGTATGCACATGTGCATACGTGTGTTGTGTGCAGTGTACTTTGTACAGAAATAGATTCGAGCTTGTCTGTAAAGGCTAATGAGTCCCTGCATCATGAACACATGTAGCTATTTATATACTATACCTCCTCCTCCTTCTCTGCCAGCTCTTTCCCATTCAGCTCTCTTGTCTCATTTCATCACACATACAGTATATACACACACTAACACATGTATGGCAGCATCACTGGCAAGTAAGATGAAGTCTTTGGTATTTAGAGAAATTCATGAAAATAAACCTGATGACTTGACTTATTGGAAAATTAGACTGAGCTCATGATGTTACTTAAACTTAAGCATATAGCACAAAATGACATTTTCCCCAAATCCAATTAATTGATTCCCTAAATTTAAGTTAAATGTGGTCTCATTCTCTTTCCTTTAAGTGAAATTCACTGAGTCAAATCAAATCCTCCTGTGAGAACATTATAATCATTTAAAAGGCATAGAATCTCTAAATCATATCCTAATTCAACTCCTGCTGTGGTGTTTGCACCTGATCCAGCAGCAAGCTCACTCTTGCTAGAGGGTAGCCTGCTTCATCTATAATTTAGCCCATTAGAGACACTAATTATGTAGTATTGAGGGCAGAGTTTTTTTTGCAGTCCAGCAATATTTCATCTAATTACGTCCACACACAAAAAGAAATAGCTTCGTATTTGAGAGATTGTGTGGTCTCTTGTGAGACCCTGTGGTGTGAGTGCTGTTATCTCCATCAGTTATGATGCAGGTTAGTCCTGCTCAGCTGGCTGATAGCAGAGATGTTAGAAAGACAACACAAAATGGAGGAGGCAGCAGACACAAGCTCAGCTGGCCCATTAGGAACATGTCTGTTTCCTGACAATCAGAATTGAGATGACAAAGCATTAAAAGACCCAGAGGAGCCCATGAGCACTGATGCGTACCGGTGTGTGTGTGTGTGTGTTTGTGCGAGTGTGCGTGCGTGACGTGACCTAGGGAATAGGCCTATGGGGGGTCTCATGGGGGGAAGGGAAGGCAGGATTAGTTATAATGTGCAGCACAGTTATTGGTCACTGGATACAAACAATGGGAGGGCTAAAGAGGATTTGGCCTGAGTGTGTACCCCCTCCTCCCCTCCTGCTGTCCTGTAGTGCTAGTAGGAAGAGTATGGTATAGAGGGCCAGGCTGTACCCCTGTGCATCTGGAAGACTGGTCTGCCTGACTGTCTGCCTGTCTAGCATTTCCCCTCCCCCACTCCATACAAGGCTTGATGGGACATTGAACTACATATGGAAGAGACAAAAACAGCCACATTAGTCAGCAGTTAGATAAAGCCTAGTCCGGACAGGATGGATATCTCAGTGATGTATCATTGAAGTTTAAGAAGTGATTGAGATCTGAGTCAGAGCAACCGATGCATCTCACTTAGAGGAGATGTGTGTGATTTCATAATACCTGCAGTGCCATGTTAACAACTAACACATCAACAGGTTATTTTAAACGCTGCTGGACTTAAAACAAAAATCCAATATTTCTGGTTAGAAGTTTCTAAATATACCAGACCAGTCCTCCCACTGCCATCAGAGTGATTAATAGTTAACTCCTATGGATTCAGGTTGAAAAGGACAGGAGATAAACGGTTTCCTGCTACCTGTGTAGAAGTATACGATATGGGAAAAAACACTTTCATAGGATGCTGGATGGAATATAGCCAACCATTGCTGTTTACTGACGCAGATACTGGTATTGGCAGTTTAACAAAAATCGATTATGGGTATATTGGCTGATAACAGAACAGAAGCTAACAGAAACACACAGCCCTGATGAACAATGTCAATAAGGATATAACATGGCCACCACAGATACTAGTATGGTGTGTCTGTGTTAACCTGCTGTAACATATAATTCTATGTAAATTATCTGAAAATCAATTTTGAAACTGTGTTGTGCATAAAATAACTAGCTCTGTATTTGATTTTAAGACAATAATATAAGTTTTTGGTTACTCCAGCACTTGAAAAAATCTTCATCACTTATAGCTGAACTCTTGGTCCTATTTGTAGCGTTACCCAGAACTGCCTAATCCACTCAGAAATATCACTGAAAATTTTATACTGTATCATTTTGCATATATTATTCTGTTGCCTGGTCCTATTTCTGTGTGTATGAAGATGCCTTAGGTGACCTGTGCAGGGGGTGTATGTGAGATAGAGATCCAGGCATGTTGGTGAGGATGATCCAAGATCCAGGCAGTGCTAATAGGCAGCTCCAGAGCAGAATGCCTCCTTTGTGTCATTGAGATTTAATGAGTCTGTGATGGGCAGGGTTATGTGCGCGTCCTCAGAACTTCATGTAGACACAGACATGTTCTTCAACAAGGAAGGCTATTGTGCGATGATGTAATGTTTGTGTATGTGGAGTATATATGTGTGTTGTGTCAGAGCATAATCTGTGGTTGTCAGTTGATTTAAGGTTTTATGGAATTTTATGGAAATAAGTCTCAGTTTGCCACTTCAATTAGGCAGCTAAGAATAAATTTAATTAGAGATGCAAATTACTTGTTTAATGATAAATTACTCTTGATTGGAGAATCGGCTAAATGATGAAATATTAGGAAGAATAAAGAACTATCCATACAGATTACCCTACCTGTGATAAAATACATTTGCCACTATATTTTGTGAAAAATGATCAGATAAATGTGGGCCCGTTCTGAATTATTTTGGGAGAAATCAAATCCAGCTAAAGGTTTTGGATTATTGTATTAATATAGAGCAATTAACTAATTAATTAATCTACCAATTTTTTAACTTTTTTTTTATCTAAAAGTTTTATAAAACTGTAAAAAAAAAAGTAGTTTCTTGGCAGTTGCTTGTTGTCTAACCTTTTTTTGTTTGTAAAATTAGGTGAATAAAACATAATTGATTTATTGTCTGCTCTGAGTTGTTTTAGTCCTTAAACATAAACATGTGATTTACTGATTAATGTAAACATTACATATTGTATGAGAATAGTACAGTCCATGTATTTCATGAGTGTATTGTTTCCTACACACTCGCTAATAGTCCACTGCTCCTAATCTTTTTGTTAAGTATAGCCGTATTGTACTGTCACACTTTGTACGGCATTGTGACCTTTCTCTATCTATGACTCCTTCATGTTCTCCTTCCCAGTGGCTAACATGACAACAGAGGCAAGTGCAGTGAGTGAGGCGGACACAGAGGGCAAGCAGAAGGCCAGCGGTGCTGAACCTGAACCAGAGAACAAGCAGAACCCAGAGGTGTCAGCATCCAAGCCAGAGGGGGAGCAGTCGAGCAAGAAGGCCCAGGAGCAGTCCTCTGAACCTGGGCCTGCTGATTTAGCTACCTCCCCTGAGGAGGAGCAGCTGAAGCCTCGTACCCGGACCTCTGCTGGCAAAGGCCTGTCTCGACTCTTCTCCTCTTTCCTCAAACGCCGCTCACAGTGCTCTGAGGGTGAGGGGTTTGAGGCAGAGATTACTGAGGAAGAAAAGACTGAAAGAGAGGAAAAAGCTGACAAGGCAGAGAAAAGTGAAGAGAATGTGGCAAAAGTAGAGGAGGAAAAATCTGAGGTAAAGGAAGTAAAAAAGAAGGACGACGAAGAAAAAGAGGTCACAAAGAAAGAAGAAAAATCTGAGCAGAAGGGCAGTAAAAAGAAAAAGAAAGAAGCCAAGAAGAAAGTAGAGGAAAAGGATGAGCAGGAAGTGAAAAAAGATGAGCAGAAAGTGAAAAAGGACGAGGCAAAAAAGGAAGAGGAAAAGGGGAATAAGAAAGAGGAGCAAAAAGAAGAAGAGAAAACACAGCAGACTGTAGAAAAAGAGAAGGAAGAATTAGAGGCGAAAGAAGAAAAGGAGACTGCTGAAGTTAAAGACAAGGGGGCAGAAGCTGGAAAAAAAGATGAGGAAAAATTAGACAAGAAGGTGGCAAAGAAAAAAGAAAAAGAGGAAAAGGTGAAAAAGAGAGAAGAGGAAAAGGCAAAGAGGAAAGCAGAGGAAGAAGAAAAGGTAAAGAAGAGAGAAGAAGAGAAAACAAAGAAGAAAGAAGAAGAAAAAGCCAGAGAGGCTGAAAAAGCAAAAAAGAGAGGGGAAGAAAAGACTAAGAAGAAGGAGGAGGAGAAGGCGAGAGAGGAAAAGATAAAAAAGAAAGAAGATGATAAATTAAAGGAAGCAAAAAAGAAAGAAGAAGAGAAACCAAAAGAAGAGCCAAAAAATAAAGAAGACAAGGTGAAAGAAGAGGCAAATAAGAAAACAAAGGAAAAGAAAGAGGAAAAAAACGAAGAAAAGCAGAAAACGGAAGAGGAAAAAGGGAAGAAAAAAGAGAAGGGGAAGAACAGAGGAAACAAGGAGGAGAAGAGGGTGAAAGGACCAAGTGAGGAGGAGGTGAAAGCTCCAATAGCTGCTCCAGAGCCTGAGCTTAAAACTGAGCCAGACATTGAACAGGCTCATGATCAGCACTCGATAAGCAGCGGAGAGACTCAGGTGAGTGTATATCGAACAAATATTACACTTCAACAAATAGTTTGAGATTTTGGCAAATGTACTTGTTTTCTTGCTGGGAGTTACATGAGCGCAATGATACCAATTCCTGTATGCTAAATATCAAGCTGTTTACCCATTTCCAATGTTGATAATAAGCTGACTGTCTGCCTGCTGTCTTTGACGTGTGTGGGCATGACTATCACCCTTGCCACCTAACTCTCAGCCAGAAAGTGAATATATTGCTCCAAATGTAAAATGTTTCTTCTGTGTGAGAACCAAGAACAAAAGGTCAGAAAAGGACAAAAATCATTGTCACAATTCTGCTGATAGAGCATATCCAAAACGGAGCTCTCCTGTATACAAATTAATACTGCACATTTGATTGTAGCAGGGGAACATGATTTTTCCTTTTCTAATGAATTTTTCATGATGCATATAGCTTGCTCAGCGGAAGTATCTGTGCTAGTTTGAGCCCAAAGCTCGGTCTAAAACAAAAATAATCCATGCTGCTTTGAACTACAGGTATGATCAACAGCAGTAATATTTGCTGTTTATTAAGATCTGTGGTTATTTTAATTCTCTGTCATTTAAAAAATACATTGTGTACTCCCTCATTGTTTCCATCTGTATTTGACACACTTTGCAACTGTCTTGTTTTAACTCTACCAGCCAGCCCAAGAGGAACACAAGGAAGAAGCTGTGATACAGAAGGAGCCAGAATTGCTGGAAGAAGTGAAGGAGGAGGAAACGGAGCCAAAAGAGGAAGAACCAACAAAACAGGAGAAAGAAGCCAAAGGAGAAGAAAAAGTGAAGGAGGAGGCTAAGAAGGAGAAGCCTGTAAAGGAAAATAAGACGGAGAAGAAGACAGAAGACGCCAAAGGCTCCAAACGTCAGAAAACCATGCAGTGCAAAGTCACCTTACTGGACGACATTCAGTTTGAGTGTGAACTTGATGTAAGTTACTTCACACATTTCAATATGTTACCATGTGTTTGTGCAGTGGATATTGCCCCAGTTAAACATTAAATTGTTCTGTGTCTCTTTATCATTTAGAAACATGCCAGGGCCCAGGAACTTTTTACAAAAGTGTGTGACCACATTAACCTGGTGGAGAAAGATTACTTTGGCCTTGCTAACTGGGAAACCTCAACCAGCAAGGTAGGCTGTTTTTTTCTCCTGCAGAGAACAATTACAGTGCTTAAGTATAACTAGATATGTTTACATGACACAGACAAGAAATTGGCTGTGAGCAGTTTTTTCCTTCAATTTCTGCAGACATGGTTGGAGCCCACAAAAGAGATCAGGAAACAGGTTTCAGGTGCTGTCTATGAGTTTACCTTCAGTGTTAAGTTCTACCCTCCTGATCCAGCACAGCTTACTGAAGACCTCACCAGGTAAGTGTTAAAGGAATATTTGATGTTAGGGGAACTCTGCTAATTCCCTTTCTTGCTGTGAATTTAAATTAGGAGATTGATAACACTCTCATTTCTATGTGTTAAGTATAAAGCGTGATCCAGTAGCCTGATAGTTTAGTTTAGCATAAAGACTGAAGCCAGCCTCAGTCTTTATGCTGGCTTTAGCTTCATACTTTAGCATGCAGAAATGAGAGCAGTCTTGATCTTGTAAGTCTCAAGAAAGCATGTCTTCCCAAAATATTGTCACTACATCAAACACGGTGTAAAGTCTTCATGAGTGAACTGTTTTTTTTATCTTTTCCAGGTACTTTCTTTGTCTCCAGGTGAGAAAGGACATTATGCGTGGTATTCTTCCTTGTTCCTTTGTCACCCTGTCTCTGCTGGGCTCTTACACAGCCCAGTCAGAGCTTGGAGAGTATGACCCAGAGCTCCATGGAACAGACTATGTTAAAGATCTGATTCTGGCGCCTGGACAGAGCAAAGAACTGGAAGAAAAAGTGATGGAACTGCACCGCACATACAGGTAATAAAATGGGAAGGGAACCGATTGGTGCAGTGGGGTAATGGAAATTTTAGTTAAATTTGAGTAAGCACAGTGCAGCTGAAAGACCTCTGCATCTTCAGTGTTTTATGTAACACACTTCAAGTAATCCTTCACATAATGTATCTCTTTCATCTGTGTGTTTCCAGGTCAATGACTCCAGCCCAAGCAGATATGTTGTTTCTGGAAAATGCCAAGAAACTTGCCATGTATGGAGTTGACCTACACCAAGCCAAGGTAGGGTGTTTTTCAAATGGTTTAAACTGTTTGGAGTATTAGTGGTGCATATTTTAATGGAAATTCCAAAATCCCACAAAAATCCCAGTCTCTTTCATTTTTAAAATGTTTGTAATCATTTTGCAACTGCATCCTTGTATTACATCAGTAGTATCCAGATTTTAATTACAAAATTGATGTCAGTACCCTTTCAGAAAAAAAGGAGAGATTAATAACATTGCAAACTCTGTGACCTCAATTTCCATGGGCTCATAGTGTGAGGAAGTCTGCCTCCCTGTGATTGTTTACTGTAAGTTCAGGGTGAGTGTAATGGTGTGCAGTGAAATAATACAGCTGTTTCACCATGTTTTGTGCATGCAGGATCTTGATGGTGTTGACATTACTTTGGGGGTTTGCTCCAGTGGTTTGATGGTTTACAAGGACAAGCTGAGAATCAACCGTTTCCCTTGGCCCAAAGTACTCAAGATCTCTTACAAGCGCAGCAGCTTCTTCATCAAAATCAGGCCATCAGAGGTAAATGTCTTTTATGTTCTGTTTGTCCTCAATTTTAATTAGATAGTTTTTCTCATTCTTCTGACTTTTTCAAACCAGATAACCTTATCCACCACCATTTTCTCCTGAATCCCATTCTACCTATCTGGTACCTTAACCTGGGAATAATGTGAAAAAGTGTGGCTTCTGCTAGTTCCCTACAGATTAACATTTGGATTTACTCATGGATTTATTTAATTGGAACCACAACTATATTGTTAAATTATAAATGCATGTTGTATTTCACATTATCATTAGGTTCATGAAGTCAATTAATTTAATTTTTGCCTATATGCATACCCTTAACTTTACTTAATGACTAGCCTAATCAAATCAAGTAATTAAAAAAATTCAGACAATTATTCTAGACTTTTAATTAGCTTAAAATTAAATAAATTTTCAGTATATTCATTCAACAAGCGGGATGTACAGCATGTCATATTTACATGCTGCATGGCAGAATAATGTCATCAACATTTGTTTTCACTCTGACTTTGTTTCTACCTACAGCAAGAGCAGTATGAAAGCACAATTGGATTCAAACTGCCCAACTACAAAGCCTCAAAGAAACTGTGGAAAGTGTGTGTTGAACACCATACCTTCTTCAGGTAAGAACGGGTCATTCATATCTTATACTGTATGAGACTTCCCTGCCTGGCAACAGAGGTCATTCTCAGTTTCTTTCTGTCCACTAGATAATTGGCTAACTAGGCTCTTGAGCTTAATCCCTACATTGTCCCCATGACAGTTTAAGCACCAGGGAAAACATACATACCTGTCGTCCTGACCTTAGAATTAAACCTGGAAGGTTTTGTCTGCTTAATAAGTCAAAGGCCAAAGTTGTTTCTATCCATGTTACATAACATAATTTTAGGGAATACAAAATCATATGGTGTTAAATGATGAATTATTCTATTTGATGTACTGGTGTGTGGGACATTTTGTTTGACTCGTGCCACTTTGTTGAAATCCCCAAATTGATTAAACAATGTTTAGGTGAAAATTAAATACAAATTTCTTTCTCTCAGGGTTTCAACAGTGGAGCCTCCATCATCACGTCGCTTTCTTGTCTTGGGCTCAAAGTTCCGGTATAGTGGACGTACCCAGGCCCAGACCCGCCAAGCGAGCTCCATGATCGACCGCCCAGCCCCTCGTTTCACACGTTCTGCAAGCAAGAGGCTCTCACGTAACCTAGATGGAGGTACGTCGAAGTCTGTGTATCACTGTTGGCATCAATGTATCGTGTATGGCTTGTAATAAAAGCACTGGGTCAATAAGCTACTCTCTGGCTCATTTCACTCTTGCAGCTGGAGATGAGACTCTCCAGTTTCTGCAACAACTCTCATCATCAACCAGGTCTGAGGTTGATGAATGGTCCTTCTTGCTGGCATCTGACAAGCCACAGCCTTCTCCTGAATTCCCAGGTATCATTAACGGCTTGGAGCTGCACCGGAGCAACATCGGTGTTGTTTGGCATACTCAAATAAGCAAAGACATCATTTTCTTTTCGCTTGCAAACAGGCTTATCGCATCATTTAACATACCCACCAATTCTGGTTTATTTGCTTTAATGCATGTCAGTCTTTGAAGGCACTGCCATTCAGCTTTCTGATAGATTGTAACTTGTCAGAAATGACCTATTCTGAGATGCGCATTTTGACACCCGTCTTGTACTTTTCCCTGGCATTATCCCAGGGTAGCTTTGGTCATTGTGATCTCAGAAGGAGCTAATAAGGCATTTCCTTACACACTTAACTACGCATGGACATTTCCGGTCTTGAGGATGTTCTTCTTTTTAGGGCATTTTCAGAAGTTGCTGCTTGACGAAGTTGCTTTCTTTTTTGCTTGTAACGTGTGTCTTTACATTAACATCTTACCTGACTCACTCTTCACTACCCCACCGGCTGTCCTTAAAACAGGATAAATATGGAATGTAAACACAGAAAAACTATGGCCAGTTTTGGCCTTACTGTCTGCTTTGTGCTAACCTCAGTTTACTGGACTCACGATAGTCTGGTATAAATGCTTGGCATCTTGATCAAAAACATCAAACAACAGCACTGTGAAGCGTTTACAGTGGCCATTATCTCTCCATCAAAACTATTACATAACTGCTGTGACCCCGTCATCTGTTCACAGCCAGAAAGGTGTGTGATCAGACTTTCGTTCAGTCCTTCGAGGAGGGGCAGTCTGTTCACACAGTCACAGGAACCTGGCAGGACACTGAGAATCAGCAGACTGACTCTCAAACCATCACCCAGACAGTCAGCCAGCCATGGCGGGAGCTAGAACCTGATGAGCAACAGCAGAAGACGAAGGAAGACGAGTGGTCTACACTGTTGTATCGGCAACCTTCTTTTCCCTCTGTGCCCGCTTTTGATTTAGTGAAACAGCCGTCAGGTATTTGCACTTACAATTATTTTTATTTCTGTTAGTAAACAATTTAAACACTTTTACAGTTTGTTAAAGTTAAATTTAAAAGTTTACTTTCATTTCTGCTCTTCTTAATCTCGCCCCTAGATCAGCTCAAGGGGAAGGATGAGCAGGGCATGCATGTGGCACATCAGGAACTAACCAGTGAGGAGGTCAATGAGAGGCTTCAGGGAATGGGAGTGATATTGGTAGACAAGATGAGTGAGGTGAATAATCTCGAAAAGAGACTGAGGAAAGTGAAAGATTTTGAGGAAAGGCTCGAGGAAGTGAATGGGATGGCAGAGAGACTTCAGGAAGTAATAGAGGAAGAGTTGGGGATTGAGGAGGTAGAGAGGTTAAGAGAAGAACTGGAGCAGAAGGAACAAATACAAGTAGAAGGCATAACAAGAACAGTGGTGAAGAAATCTGTGAGGAGGGTAGAGAGAAAAGAAGATGAAGTGGATGAATTGGAAGAACAAATAAAGCAGGTGTTTTTTAAAGGCTTGTTGCCTGAAGAGGTTGAGATAGATCAGGAGAGTGAAAAAGAGGTGACAGATGAGAGTCTGTTAGATGCTAGTTTAAGAGAGAAACTATGCCAGATAGAAAAAGAATGGCAAGATGAGGTAGAGGACAGGTTTGGCTCTTCAGATGATGGCACAGCATCTGCGGTGACCTACCAGAAAGCAGAGTATAAGACTAAGAAGAGAGTGACAATTGTTGATGAGACAGGTCAGCAGCAGGAAGATGCAGAAGACATGTTTGTACAGACTGGTGTAATATTAGAGGACAGGTTAGAAAAACGAAAGATATGGCGTAACACAGAATTGCTAGAGGAGGCAACTGAGAGAGAAGTTACAGAGCGGCTTTGGGAGCCTTCCAAAAAGGTAGAAGAGAAGGATGACTGGTACATAATGTTTGATCGTCCCCCATTCAAAGCTGTTTTCAAACCACCAGGTATAGTTTACATTGTGCAAATAGCTTTAAAGCTCTACTAATCTCTCTGATATAATTATAGCACTACAGTTTCCTTTTATTGTCCAGGACAATGTAAAACATTTTTCATTCATGTGAATGAAAATGTATAATCGCAGATATAAATATTTTCTCAGGTGTTGAGTTAATGTGCCAAAATAGCAATTAACATCCATCCATCCATTTTCTTAACCGCTTGTCCTCGTAAGGGTCATGGGGGGTGCTGGAGCCTATCCCAGCTGTCATCGGGCGAGAGGCGGGGTACACCCTGGACAGGTCGCCAATCCATCGCAGGGCCGCAATTAACATATTAACCACTTATTTTTTTCTTTCACTTCTTTGTGCTTTTGTCTACATCAATGTGTTTGAGATACTTGACTGTAGATTTGCAGTCTTAGCAATAAATGTATCTACTTTGGTTATCTTACTCTGAGTTTTTTGGCACTGCATGTTTGCATCTGTGCTCAAAGATTGTTTGTATTTACTCTCGTCATTAGTTACGACTTTGGAACGTGTTCAAGTGGATGAAGGTGAGTATTTGACCTCAAAGAGTGAGATTACAGCAGCTGAAGAGAAAACGGAAAGTCTAACCATCACAGAAAGAGATGACTTGTTTGTGTTGCTGGATGTTACTCCCAGAGGAACACCTTATGTGCCACCAGGTATTGCTAAAATCCCCCTGTATTGCTTTAAAAATAGCTTTTTTGTGTCTTGTATTTTTCTTTACCTAAAACCGTTTCTCTTTATATCAGTTATGTTAAAGGGGCAAGATCATATAGCTGCAGAAAGTGTTGTCTCTGGGGTTGGAACTGCAGAAGATATGATTAGAGAAGTAGTTTTCGAAGAGACAAAGAAAGTAGAAGAGACACCAAGTCGAGTACAGGAAATCCCACAACAGCCAGTAACAGACGGGGATGATGACTGGTTTATGATGCTGGATGTTATTCCCAGAGAGACGACATATGTACTACCAGGTATTGCTATAAGTCCCCTGTACTGCTTTAAAAAATGTCTGTCTTGTATCTTGTAGTCTGCCTCCTTACTGTTTTTGCTTGTATCAGTTATCTTGAAGGGGCAGGAACCTGCGGATGCAGAAAGTTTTGTCTCTGCGGTTGGAACTGCAGTATATGAGATTAGAGAAGTTGTTTTTGAAGACAGAAAGATGATAGAAGAGGCACCAAGACACATGCAAGAAATCTCACAACAGCCAGTGACAGACAGAGATGATGACTGGTTTGTGTTGCTGGATGTTCCCAGAGAGACAACATATGTATCACCAGGTATTGCCGAAAAAACCCTGCAGTGCTTCAAAGAGTTATCTAAGCAATTATCCCGAGCCAGGTGCTCCTATTCTTAAATCTCCAGTACTGTACATAGCGTCTGTTGTATCTATTTTGTCTTAGTTCTTGTGGAGCAAGTGTCTGCAGAAGAAAGCGACTCTCTCGTTGACATCACAACTGTGGAGCAGAGAGAAAAAAGAGTGGTGGTTGCTATAGAAGACACAGACATAAAGCAAGAGCTGATTGATAAGCAGGTAATAACACTGCCACAGACTGTGAAAGAGATAGAAGATGACTGGTTTGTGTTGCTGGATGTTCCCATTAGAGAATCATCACCTGTGCCACCAGGTACTGCCAACCATCTCTTGCATTTATGCTCTTTATGCTTATTTTTTATTTTCCTTATTTTGACTTAAGTGACTTACAATGTTCATTCATTATTTTTTGTTATCAGTTACCATCTCCAAGTATGTTGAGGTTTATCCTGGAGAAAGCATTTCTGTTCTGGCTGAAACAATAGCAGTGGAGTCCAAGAAGATGTTTGTAGTTGAAGAGACTGTGGTACAGAAAGAGGAAAAGAAGGCTCCCTTGCAAATTAACCCACAACCGAAAATATTCCAAGCAGAGAGAGAAAGAGATGATGACTGGTTTCTGCTGCTAGATGTTGTTCCCAGAGAAACGTCTAATGTGCCTCCAGGTACCCACAGAGTCTTTTTTTTGTTTACACATATACCATCAAAGAAACTTACAAATGAACTAAATGTCAAGCAGACTGCATAAAAAAAAACCCCCGCATCTGTCAGATACTTCTCTCATGGCTATAGCTGAAGTACTAATTCTGTGTGTTTACAGTTTCTCTGGCAGAACCGAGCCAAATATATCCAAGTGTTGTACCTCAATTTGACATGGTAAGCGTAGAGCAGAGGCTGCAGCAGGTTGATATTGACCAGATTAGACCACAGCCTTCCCAGCTGCTGCCAGAGACAGATGATGATTGGTTTCTGTTGTTTGATGCTATTCGTGAAGAGGCAGCCATTCAGACGTCAGGTATTAAGTTAAACTATGTTTGCGTACCATCAGGTTTGATTCTGAAGCTTTTATATTTCATGACATTTGCATTGTGCAAATTGTGACATTTCTACAACTTTTGACTTTCTTTTAAAAACTGTATATGTGAGCAATGGATGTATTAGTGTTACTCAGCTCTTTTGACTCCATCTGTTTGTGACAGTTACTCCTGTTGAGATTATTTCGGATATGAGGAAGACATTTGAGGCTGAGGTGGCAACCACAGAAACTAGAACGTGGAAGAAGATGATAATTGGTGTGGACAGCGGACAAGATGAGACGCATTTGTCTGAAATTAGATCAAGCCAAACTGCACCACTCTCAGAGAGAGAAGGAGGAGATGATTGGTTTGTCCTGTTTGACATCATCCGAGAAAAGACTGTTGTAATACCTCCAGGTACCTTTCAGTAACTGGTCTAAAAGGCCTAGCCTATACAAATATTTAAAATGTATTTAATTATTTAAAAATGACTTGCGTTTATGTTTCCGTTAGCTGCTGTGATTGAGCATACTGTCAGTGTGGTATTCTGTTCATTCTACATTAGTTGCTGTGGATGAACGTGTCCGTATGTATCCTGACATAAGACCGGCTAAAGAGTTTGCAGCCGTTGAGCAGAGAGCACAGAAGAGAATTACTATAGTGGAGGAGCAACAGGAGAGGGTAGTACAGCAGGAGAGGGTGGTACAGCAGAAACCAAGTCCAGCACTGAGAGAGGTGGAAGATGATTGGTATATTCTTCTGGATGTGGCCCCTAAGAAATCAGGTATATTTCCAATGGGACTTAGCCCAGATATTGTTAGAAGCAGTTTTATTTGAGTTTGTTTTGCAGGGCACATTTACACTTTAACATTTAATCTGCCCATTTCTAATATGCTCACGTACTATGTCTCAAGGCTAAGCAATCATTTAATTAATTTAAGTTTTTCTTAGGTTTATTGCAAGTTACTTTATATTATGCATTTTATTTTGTAAAATAATACGTGTTTATGTATTTCTATTAGTCTTTGTCCCTGAGCGCATCCAGTTCCCAGCAGATGCAAGTATTCCAGCTGCTGCGGCCAAAACAACGACCCTTATTTCTGAGATGACACCACAGTTTGAAAAATGGATCCTGGAAGAAAGAGATCCAGTTACACATGTCAATGATGATTGGTTTGTTCTACTAGATGTTGACCGCAAAGAGTCAGGTATTTTTTTAACGTGTTTGGGTTTGATTTGCAGATAACAAACTCACACATACTCCATGAAACGCTTATTAATATTTGCAGCCAGTTTACAGGATACACTGACTTCTCTTCACAAGAGAATGTGTCCACGGGTGGCAATACATTTTCACCATTCTTCAAGGATCTCTGGCAGTGCTATCTTTTCTGCATTGAAGAACGCTTTCTTAAACTCAGCATTTCATCAGTTCACCCTCATTGAGCTTTTTAGCTCTTTGCCGCCTACATTCATCTGCTTTTGCACCCAACATCACATCATAACAGGAATTTAACTGCGCTTTTGCTCTCACTCCACTTTGTGGATATTTGCTTCTGGCCTACATCTGGCTCTGCATTTTCTTTTTAAAGAAGAGTCAACAAAGCGTTTATGGTAAAGTATACCCCGGCAGTGTGTGCTCTTATGTGATCACATTAAGGCTTGAGACTGTAAGTATGATGTGGCTGTTTGCATTGATGCATTATTGTATGTCACTGTATTTATATGTTTATCGCTCTTGGCGATCTTATCCGCCCATTATACGCTGCATTTTATTCATAATTCCATTCTGTCAATTTTTTATCCAGTGGTGAGCACACAGAGAGCCACTCGTCCTGTCAGTGCTCCAGTCTTCTCCCAGGCGGCTCTGGCAGAGGCAGGGATCCCCATGGCCACTTTCGACCAGCCCCAGACCTCCACTCCAATCAAGACCAGCCAACAGGCAGAAAGAAAGCTGGAGATCACTGTAGAAGCTGTGGAGCCATCAAAAGTCGAGACTGAGGCTGAGATCAAGGTATTAAATTTCTTTGAATATTTTTTTAATCATGTTTGGAATATTTGTCATTTCAGCAGACATCTATGAGTTTATGTGCAAGAAATATTTAGCATCATATATGGTTGTAAACCGTGTATGTCTAACAGAATATGTGGTGCCAGTGAAAGATCAACACATTATGTAGACAATCACTATTTTAGTGTAAATACTTAGTAGTCTCTAATAAGAAAAATTATAAAGTATTGAACAGAGATTGTACTCTGTATCTGAGTTTGAACTGTATCTCTCTTGCTGCTGTAGCCAGCAGTGTGGAGGGACCAGAGAGAAGTAGAATCTTCAGTGATATCCACCATCAATGGGGACATTCAGGTTAGTGTCAGACATTGCCTACGTGCATGTCTGCCCTCAGAAGACATGTTTCCGCTATGACTGTGAGTGTTAAAGACAATAAGCAGAGAATGCTAATGTATGTCCCTCTCTCCTCCCTGGGTTAGCACGAGTCTGAGGTGTCGAGCACAGAGGTGGTGAGAATGCGAAAGGTCAGATTCTTAGCCTCGTATGTGTCTCTGTCGCCATTTCTCCACCTCCATTCTGATAATATCAAGCTTTTCATGTAAAAGACTAATATCACCTTCTTCTCATGGTGTGCTTCCATACAGCTAGGTCTTAAATGAAACCCACATCAGGTTTGATTTTAAGAGACAGAAAAATTTATGAATAGGCAGAATATGTAAACAGTAATAACTTAAATATGAAGAGATCCTGCTTGACTCAAAATATGTATGTCCGCACATAAGCCGTTTAAATGTTGACATTTCTTCACATTGCTTGCAGTTGTCATGGACACATGCATGGTTATTGATTAAAATGCACTTGGGGCATGGTTGTTGTTTTTATCACATCTCTGTGACGCCACCATTCTTTATTGCTTTTCTCATTATTAAAACTATACACCAGAGTCTTAAGTTCTTTGCTTCATTAGCATATTGTAGTTTAGCTCCCTAGTTCACTTGGCCCCAAATTATTTTGCATGCAAAATCTTTACAACTCCTGTTGTTTGTTGCATTAACACTTTAGAGAACTTTGTAGTATGCATGTCTAAGGTGCGGCTGTTTGATGCCAGCATAACTGAAAACTGAAACAAACCCACACTTTTTTTGTTCTTTTCATTTTTCACAGAAAAGAGCTAAGAGAATTGAGGGTGACTCAATTTATATCAGACATAGCCTTTTAATGTTGGAGGTTTGTATAATGTCTGGAGATGTCTGTGTAGCTGTATTTTCTTGCTTTTTGGCTGCTCTTTAATATCACGCTTGAATGTGGCATGTTTCACACTTTTTGAATCAGCGTAAAGGATTACATAATAAATGTGTTGGTGTGTGGCAGCGCAAGGCTAACCTGGTTGTTTCAGGAGAGTTCTGTTGAATTTAGAACAAATAAGTATGGGGTTATAGTCAGGATTCTTACACTTGCATTGGTATACAGAGACTTGTTAAGGATGCGGCACATCATAGCATCCCTAATCATCAGCCCTGCGATGTGGTGGATAAGTTAATTAGGTCCAGCAAGAGTTTCTCTTTAGTTTTAGTTTGTCATGCCAGCATCATTTTTATTTTTTTCCAAAATCACCAGTATTCTCCTGTTCCTGCTTTTGCTCATTCTGTATCTATCTCATTACCAGTAATGCACTGCACATTCTCAGCTATTATGCAAATGATGTCCATAAAAATTAAAAGTAATTATAAAGCTGTGTTGTTATGTATGAAAGGAATTGTGTTTGGAAAAACACTTATCATTAAGTTGTTCTTTAGCACGACAATGTGTCATGTTAAACACTTCTGTTAATTATTTAGAACACTGACTGCAGTGTGTTTTGTAAAACAGTAAGACGTCAGTATCTTGCTATTGTCAGTAAAGATCAACTTTGTGCTAAATGTTGCTTTTTGTTCATTTGTGATAAATGAATAGATTTTGAAGCTTCATCTTTGACAATTTGTACAATGTCTGCTATTATCACCTCTTCTGCTCTTTGATTTGCAGCCTGTTTTCACAATGTCTTTCACTGCAAACCTAATGCTATGAAATAGATCCTGAATGCTGTGTTGTGTAGTTAAGTGCTTCTGCCCATCCAGAAATCTAAACAATAAGCCACTATGATAAATCTTGGCACAGATTCCTCTGAATCTATCAGACTTAATTTGCAATAATCTACACAGTATCTAAATCTAGATCATCTAACAATGCCTTCTAATTTTTGTTCCTGTAGAATCATGAATTAACCCTGCTACTGCTTATTTATTTTATCAGCAATATGTGAAAAAATTACTCATAAATATCAAAAATGTAATATAATCTGACTTTATTCTTTTCTGTTTGTTAATCTCTCCCTCTCACAACCATGAACATGTCCTTCATCTCTACTTTCACTCCCCATCCAACTTTCACTATCTCTCCTCACTTTCTGTTTTTGTTTTTTTATTATTCTTGTCTAAATTTTCTGGCTCCCTCTTTCTTGTCTTGTACCACCACCACACTGTTTTTCCCCTTGCAACTTTCCTCCATATAGGAGTTTGAGAAGCCCCAGGAGGAGCTGCTCAGGCATCATGCCAGTATCAGCGAGCTGAAGAGGAACTTCATGGAAGCTGCCCCGGAGCCCAGACCTAGTGAGTGGGACAAGCGCCTGTCCACACACTCTCCGTTCCGCACCTTGGTTATCAATGGTCAACCTCTGTCCAGTACGGATGGGGTAAGTTTTCCAAAAAATCACTTGCCTCCATGTAATTTTTGTCATGTCTGTCAGTTTAAGCATTAAAAGAAATTAAATAATGAAAAGAAATGAAATTTCAGTGGAATTAATTCATAAAAATTACCTATTTCTGAACTGACCTGGTTGATGTTGCATTTACATGTGTGTTTTCTTCAGCTTTGCATATTCAGAGCTTATTTTACTTGATTTGAATACATTACTGTACTAACGGGAGCAATGCGCATTATTTATAATTGGACAGAAAAACACAAAATTATAGCTAACATCTTGTGTGTGAGTCATTTTTAGGTTTGCGAGAATGTTAAATTGCTGCATAACTTTATGTTCTCTTCTTAAATAATAAATAAATTGAAATGAAAGGAACTGATAGAAAAGAGGATCAAGCTCTTCCACGTGTTATTCTTGGTCCTCTTACAGTTTAAGGATAGTGGATTTTGTGTGCATGTGCAAAACTATTTAAGACATTAGCATGTGGTGCATAACACATGCATGTGTATGAAGAATGCAGTTTCGCTCGTTGAATAGGGTCTGTATTCACAGTGCTGTGAAAAAATATTTGCCCTGTTCCTGTTTTTTAAAATGTTTTGCATCTATGTGACACTTAAATGAATCACACAAATTTTAATATTACACAAAGATAACCCGAGTAAATACAAAATGTTGTTTTTAAATTATGATCTCATTTATTAAGGGAAAAAAGCTGTCCAAACCTGCATGTTTATGTGAAAAAGTATTTTCCCCCTAAATCTAATAACTGGTTGTGGCAACAACTGCAATCAAGCATTTGCGATAACTGGCAATGAGTCTTTCACATCACTGTGAAGGAATTTTGACTCACTCTTCTTTGCAGAATTGTTATAATTCAGCCACAATGGACTGTTTAAGGTCATGCCACAGCATCTCAATTGGATTTGAGTCTGGACTTTGACCATAGTTTTCTTTTGAGCCCTTCAGAAGTGGACTTGCTGGTGTGTTTTGGATGATTGTCCTACTGCAGAACCCAAGTACACTTGAGCTTGAGGTCACAAACTGATGGCCGGACATTCTCCTTCAGGGTTTTCTCGTAGAGCGCAGAATTCATGGTTCCATCAATTGTGACAATTTTGTGTTCTTCTTGGTCAGCAGTGGCTTTTGTCTTGGAACTCTCCCGTGGATGCCATTTTTGTACAGTCCTTTTCCTTATTGTTGAATTATGAACACTGACCTCAACTGAGGCAAGTGGGTGTTGTTTTAGGTTCTTTTATGACCTCCTGGATAAGTCTTTGTTGTGCTCTTGGACAGATTTTGTTTCTCTTAATAAATGAAATCAAAATAAAAACAGCATTTTGTATTTACCTGGGTTCTCTTAGTTTAATATTAAAATTTGTTTGCTGATCTGCATCATTTCACAAGTGTGACAAATATTCAAATAAATAAAAGTCAGGAAGGGGGGCAAATACTTTTCACAGCACTGTATATTCTTTGATTTCAAAGACTGAGGTGGGTGAGGCATCGTTGGGACTGGTTGTCCACACTCTTAGAACTCACTCTGGTTAATCCTGTTTGTATTGGATGCCTCTGACCTCTGACGTGTTGCATGACTGAGAGACTGGACTTTGAAAGTGTACTGCATGACTCAGAAATGACCATTCCTGAATGACCACTCTTGATTTTTTTAATACTTCTGCCTTGGGTTTTTTTTCTTCTCATGCTACTTAAACTTTTTCTTCTTGTTGCTTGTTTTTCATGAAGAGACAAGGCCTCATTCACAATTGTATGAGCAGTTTTAGCCCCACTCTCCCTTTAGTAAATAATATTGTAGCTATTATAGGACCAGGACCGTTAATAGTTACGCAGCATTTAAAATGATTACATGAAAGCTTTTACGTGGAACAGAAACACAACCCCAATCTAGCTGAGTTGCTGTCACATGAATAAACACATGTAATCTATTGAGATGGATTTTGCATGCCTTTCAGCAGGACATTAATTCAAGTGCATAATAACTGCTTGGACATAAACAATTTTTACACTCAGAGATCAGTGCCCTCAAGTACATAACATTGTCAGGATACATTAGAGTTACATTGAAATCAAAGCAAAGCAAAACTGACAACCTAGAGTCTACAGCAAGAAATGAATCAGAGGAAATGTGTTTGATGAAATCAGTCAACAATATGGCACAGGGAAAATGTCTGCATTGTGGAGTAGACACATTGTCTATGCAGAATGTGTGTCCACATTTAGTTTCTACTTGTCTTTCTTACTATATTAATGCTCCTACAATGATGAAAGTAAAAAATATTTATAGTCATAACCTAATATTATTTTAAATTGGTAAAACTACTTTCTGGCAGCCAGATCAAATCCCATTAACCAGTCAAAAATAACACTAGATAATGCAGCTATAGATGCCCAAGCTCATCATGGTGGCACTGACTTCCCTGTTAACCTTAGATCAAAAATGTATAAAATGTAGCCCCCATTTTATACTACAAGTACACGTATTTGTACAAGTGTGGATGCCTTTCTGTCTTTTCACTCTGAAGTGAAATGTAGGACGTGGAAATACATGCATGTTAAAATGCTTGTGCCAATAATATTTCCATGCTCTGGACCGGAAATATTGCTGTTGAAATCACAGTTTTTCTGGCATGCTATTGTATCTCAGTTTTTTTCAGTTTAAGGCGAGTTCAGTTCACTGCCGGTTATTGCAGACATTTCAGAATTCCTCCCTCTCATGTCTCTTCCCTCCTCCTCCTACTCCCCTGCCCCCTCAGTTTGTCATCCGCCTTCCGCGCGGTCCCCTGCTAGACTTCTACTCCAAACGCAGCTGATGGGCCGTCTCAACCCTGCGGACACCATACAGGTGTGAGTGTGACCCATGGAGACTGCACTTAGTCCATCTACCCATCAACCTTTAGCTATCTCTTCTCTTCATCTTTACTTCCCCTCCTCTACAGCATTACTGTAGCATTCCTCATCTTTCATCCTCTGCTCCACTTGAGAAGCTGTGCCTTTTTTCTGGCCTCTGTGGAACAAGACTTTCATTCCTTCTTTTTCCCACTGCTGCACAGTTCCCCCTGTTTATCCAGCCAGAAACAGACCTGTTCTCCAAAGACTGTATAGGACTGGAAATGACAATCCACCCACTAGTCTTTTGCATTTTCCAGGATATTGTTTGGACTTTATAGTCACAAACAAATGGTGTTTTATTCAATTTTTAATGTCTGACCATGTCACTTTGAGCCTGCTTTTATACACATTTTGAGACGCATTTGTATTGTTAGTTGTCTTAGGATATTATCTTTGGATAATGCAATCAAGACTCTCTCTCTCTCTCTCTCTATCTATCTATCTATCTATCTATCTATCTATCTATCTATCTATCTATCTATCTATCTATCTATCTATCTAT
>JAUMHL010000009.1:13535494-13581224 GCA_032362345.1 Sandelia bainsii | reverse complement strand
ATCTATCTATCTATCTATCTATCTATCTATCTATCTATCTATCTATCTATCTATCTATCTATCTATCTATCTAATTGTAGTTTGGTTACTGGGAATATTCTGTCATGGTGTAGTATTTCTTGGGATGGGAGACCTTCAGGCAGCTTTATTGTAATACATATTAAACTTTTTGTCCTTTGCCAGTATTTGGTAAGGCAGTATGTAACAACTGCAAGAGACTTCTTGTTGCATGACTTTTGACAATCGATTGTGACCAAAGAATAAAAGGCATTCCATGTACAATTCAAATGATTCTTCCTTTGAAGGACTGGAGATTTTTTTCTTAAATAAAGTGTCTGTATATTATTTATAAATATATGGCTGTAGTGCATGCAATGTTTGTAATCCATCCCTCTTGAACGAAAATTCAAACGAAAAATATACATTTCATTCTAAATGATACTCATAAATGGTTATACAACATGTGCAGTTGCAAGAAAAAGTAATGGTGCTGTTTTCAATTTCCTGGTTTTCTACAGAATTGGTGATAAATTGTGATCCAATCTTCACCAAAGTCACAAGTATCAACAAACATAATATTTCTAAGCTGAAAAAACAACAATAATGATCTTTTATTTTTTTAACACATGCATTAAACATACAGAGTAATTTTAATAACTGGTTGAACCACTGGTTAAATAACCTCAAGCAAACACTACCTGTAGCTGTGGATTAGAGCTGCACAACATCTAGTAGGAATTCTGGACCATTCTTCCTCACAGAACTGCTTCAGGTCATATTCTTAGGATGTCTGGTGTGAATGGCACCTGTTCTGTATGGTTCTTTTTCACCTCATTGAGCATTCTGCATTGTGCTTTTAAAGTAATCTTGGCTGACACCCACTTCTATGGAGAGTAGCCACGGTACCAAATTATTTCCATTTATAGACAATATGTCTAACTGTGGACTGATGAATATCTTAACTCTTTGAGATTAATCAACAATTCTTGATGATAGGTCTTCAGAAACCTCTTTTTTGCAAGGCATGGCTCACATGATCAGATGCTGCTAGAGAATAGCAAACTGACACAGTTTGAGTGTTGAGGTAGTGTTAAACCACTCCTTCATTCTCGATTCATTGATTGGACTCCAGGTTTGCTAACACCATACTCCAGTTGACATCAAAACCCTAGTGTTGCCATTATATTTTCCACTGTCACTTTGTATGTGTAACGGGTGTGTTCACTAAAGACATGAAAGATCATGACTGTATTTTATCAGCTTAGAAATATTGTTTGTTTGTTACTTTGTACGTTATAGTTGTTGATATTTGTGACTTTGGTAAAGATCAGATCACATTTATGCAGAAAACCTCAAAGTGACATATAGTGCCCTTATTTTTTCTAGTGACTGTAGCTAACCCTGTATCGGTATCTATGTTTTTGGGCCACCTATTTAGAATGTGTCTTGTGGAAAAAGATGGGTTGTGGCTATTGTGCATAACATTTGGCATGAAAACTGTTGATTAGACCACCACAGCCTTTCTAGAGATGTGGTGCCACATAAAATGCATGCTGTGTGTAAATACTCTATACATAGTTTCATATGATTTACTTGCATGTATTTTTTTGTATAAATTCAGCGTATTATACCCACCGTACTTCACCTACCGGTGATCACATAGTGACTATGTTGTGTCTTTTTTTTAGAGCGTGTGCATTAGTCCCCTATGCACTGGTTCACAGACAAAGGTTGAACATGAGGAAACCAGCAGCAGTGTGGGATTTTCAGGCACACCCAGTCCCATTGCGAGCCAAAAGAGTGAGCCTGATTGTGTTGAAGCTAACAGTGCTCCTGTTGAGGAAGAGTCATTTGATCAAGATGAGTTTGTAGTTTTTGAGACGTCCTTGGTGCCAATCGTAGACGTGGAGATGGCACAGCTGTCTCCTTCCGTCCACCCCTCCTGTAAAGCTTTAGATGTGATCCAGGAGGAAGAAGGATCACATCCCGGAGTGTTGGAGTACTCCGGGAGGATAGCTGGATCTTCCCCAGTCTCCTATTTCAGGAGCAATGGTCCACAGGTCATACGCTGCTTCCAGGTAGCCTCCTGACTCCCTCAGGGTGATGCTGATTTTATCTTTGCTGGGCCTCTGTATGATTTTGTTGTGCTAAATTCTCAACAATGGTGATGGGTCACTTGTAACACTAGCACATTCTTCTCTGCCATAAAACATTTCTGACACATTGACTTTTATCATTTCTTCAACCCACTTATGGCTTGATAATTTGCCATTAGCTTCTGTAATAGTTGGTGGTGGGAAGGAAAGTAACAGGGTGACTCTATTTCTTGTTTCCCAAGATCATAATTGTAACTAATGTGGTGAGAAGAAAGAGCCATTGCAGTGAAAATCAATGCGCACAGGCAGTGGCTTAGAAGAGAATGCATGGTGTGCAATAAAGTGCCTGGTTAAACAGCCACTCATGGGACTATGCTCCCATTTACAGCCCCCTCTGGTGCAGACCCAGACAGTCACCGTCACAGCTGCCTCCAACTCCTTAAGCAGTGGCATCACCACCACAGAGGTCCCTATTGTGCCGACCAAGACCTTCACCTATGAGTCTTCAAAGGTAGGGGCTCCAGCACCTGCTCAGCCCAGATCTGTCTAAGCTATTTTGCATGGGGGAGATGGCAGCACAAGCTGCACAAATTAACAGGTCTGGGAGGACCAGGCCAGGGGCTCCAAAATAACACCTTCCCTTGAGTTGAGGCTTACGGCCATTTCATATAAAATTATTCTTCAGTCTACCTTTTTTTGTGCTTTTGTCAGGTGACGGTTGATGGGACAGACGAGGACAAAGATGGCACAACTTTCTCCAGCTCCAAGACCATTACCTCGGAGATCACCAGTGGCACCACAGTCACAACCACAACCACTCACATCTCAAAGGTCTGCAGTACAGATTGAGCTCTTGCCTTTTTAGCTTATTTTAATTTTATTTGGTTCTTAATTCTATACTTTTTTCCTTCTACAGGTAGTAAAAAGTGGATCTTCAGAGACACGTGTGGAGAAGAGAATTGTCATAACTGCAGACTCAGACGTCGAACAAGATAAGGTACAAACCATCTGCCCATGAAACAAAACAGTAGGCTATGTAACAGGATATGGGCAATGCATTTATTCATTCTCTTGAGAAATGTTAGATGAGAAGATTAGTACCACCACTGTTATATCCAACTCTTAAACATGAAGCTACAAGCAGGAGACAGTTCATTTATTTCAGCTCAGCATAAAGACTGTAACAAGACACAAACTGATCTGCTACCAGCAGCTGAAAAGGTCGATGCTTTATCTTTGCTTAATAAGTACAAAAATCTAGGTGTAAAAATGACAGCTTATGGTTCAGGGGAGGTTTTTGACTGTTACATGACTGGGAGCAGTGACTCTCTGGAAGCACTAGCAGTTAGACTAGCAGTTTGTCCTGCTTATAGTCAATACGCTATGCTAAGCTAGTTTGTTGTTAGCTGTAGCTTTATGTTGAAAAGACAGGAATGGTACCGGCTAATGAAGATGACTTTACCAATTAAAGAAGACATAATATTTGTTTTCCAGGAGAAACATGGCGAAGCATCAGCATTGTAACTGAATCACCACCTTTTATTCCTTTGACTCTCCACCTTCAACATCTCTTCCTTTGACATGCCAGCACTCAACACACACTGACCAGCCCTATCTACGTACACATATCTAAACAGAAAAGTCTTTTGATAGCAGAGTCATCTTAGTACAGACGTTAGTAGATCATGTTTGTTTTCTTTTTACAGTTGTGCTTATCATTTTAGGTAGAGGAGGAGAGCAACAATCTCAAGTTTTGTTAAAAATACTTTTAACATCCTGGTGTTCAAAAAGCTTAGTGCGTACACTTTTTTTTTGGTAAAAAAATAATTTACAGTTATCTGATTTATGTTTTCTTTTAAATGCTTTTATTTTCCTAGTGGTTTTTACATTATTAATTTTATACAAATGCACTATTCCCATTCTAGTTTAGAGACCATTATCAGCATTTATTTCCTTGGTGCTGCTAGGGGAACTTTAAGACTACATTCAAGGGAACTCTTTTTGTTGTTTATTTCTCCATTTAATTCAGGAGAGACATTTTTTGAAATGAAATAACATCATACCTCACATCAGATATGTGAACAGAGATATTCTGTGCTCAAATTTGGACAGTTTGTTTGGCTTTGTTCACTGCTCAGGTACAAAAATGAAACCTTTTCTCCCCCAACCAGCCACAAACTAGTACCCTACACATTATTGTAAAGTTTGAATTAAAATTGATCTATTTTGAACTATTTCTCTATTTTATAGAATTAATGCTTTTTATAGTATTTGTACAAATTGAGGTTTTTAACTTATTCATAGTCATCTGCTCATTAAATTGTCGGTTACCATTGTGCTGTTTACTGAGTGTGAGGTCTTTGTTATTTACAGTAAGACCTGCTCACCCGAAACCTTGAATCATTCTTATTTGTTTCCTCTTGTAGTCTGCCAAGCTTGTCAAACCTTTCACTATTTGCATATGACAGTGGAGTGCTTCCCTCCTCCCTATGTTTTCTTCAGTATAAGTCATAATTGCTTTGAATATATTTGGTTTATTGAGATGTTTTGCAAGCTTTGGTCTGTTTATCTCAGGTTTTGATATTGTTTGTAAAACTACAGACCTCCATGTGATTGTATGAGGAATGTCCATATATGTATAACCATCCATTCTTTAAATGTGCATTTATGTTCAACCAAGTGAGGTCAATTAATATAAAGGCTTGTTTGTCACAGTAATTACATGTGTAAGAGAAGGCAGCTGTCTCAGTATATGTGGCTTTTCTTTCATAGGAGCACAAGTTGTCTTTTTTACGTTCTACTATACAGTAATTTATATGCAAAGTAGAAATTGTTTGATGTAATTTAGTGTACTGTGATGTTTCAACACAAGCTGGTTTCCAGGCTTCCATTAGAGATGTCACAGAGTTAAATGTTGCATTCATTATCAACCAAGTTTGTAAAGCTTTTTATGCTATAGTCTGAATAGCTTGCACTCACTTGCTGTTTTCCAGTCCTTTTAGAGGGTACATTTCTTAAAATATATGAATCCCTTTTAGATAGCATGTTTGTTAAAGTTTTTTTAACCCAAAAAGAAGCCATTGGTATTGTAGCTACATGGACAACAACAACCTCTCCTGAAAGAAAAAGTAGAATTTCGCATTAAGAAAAATAGGTTTTAGACAACTGAAAATATTGTTGCTTTGTGACCTATCCCTGTCTTTTTATGAAAAAATAAAATATGCATTATTTTGCATTTTGGTGGGTTGTCTATATTTGGTGGATTCAAGTAAAAAAAAAAAAAAGTCAACAGAAATAAATATTTAATGCCATTCATTAGATATTAGATATTGCTGCATGTCCAATCAACACCAATCTGTGAGGAAAAAATGTCATGTCAAGATTGTAATGCTATAAAGCTGAAACTACGAAAACAGAATTATCAAGATAACATTGATGCGGTTGCCTTTACAATGAAGCGCATAAAGGAAACACAGTAATAAAATGGTTGATGTTATGATAAACTTACTTTCTGCCTCTGTGTTCAGTATTTCTTGGAAATAGAAGCTGATCACATTTACAAATGTTTAAAAATGCTTTAGCTTTTAACTGTTCTGAAGCATAGTTTAATGTTACTTTCATAAGCACTGACTGATCCTATCACTAAGGGAAATCTGTCAGGGCTGGTGCTAAGTTTCCCTTTTTACACTTCATTTAGCTGGTGATAAATGAAGTGTAGCCTTCATTATCACTGAATTAAAGTCAACTTTTTTGTTTAAAAGAAACAACTTACAGTGTGAAAAGAGTGATACCAGTGTATAGGGAGACAGAGACAAGTACAGAAAAATCAAACGCTCAGCGGTTATGATAGTTGAATCCTGAAGTATTTGTAACCACAGGTGAGATTTTAGAATTGCACAGACATTTATTGGTAATATATAATCCATTGCTTCATACAAGTAGTAAACAACAAAGTCTTAGAGTCCATTGTCTTCTGAGTTCTAGCGAATTGTCTTCACTGGGCTCTTGAAACTTGATGCAGCCTGAAGTTGGAGTTGATAAGCCATTGGGTGAATTTTGAACCCATATAACCTGAAAAAAAGGGGAAACAAAGTACTCACTCACTTTGTTAACACAGAGAAGTTTGGTACCAGCAACAAACTAAAATGGGCAAACATGATTTAGATGAATGAAATATTTGAAGGGAAAAATAAACGGATCTGACCAGCTGTCAAATTCCAGCTTTTCTGTACTTTGCAGTTTTTGAGAATTGGGGCCAAAAATGTACTGTGATGTGTTTACTCTCCCCTATCACTGCTTTAAACTGATGAAGACTGTCATATTAATGCTAGTTTACATTACTGCTCAAAATAAATGACAAGCCAGAGGATGTTAACAAACCTTGGCACAAACTGGTTGGCTGGTCGCTTTGGACGATACTCTGGGTGCACCATGAACAGCATGTGGGGGAACCCTGTCCCAAAATAAGCTCCATCTGTGTGGTGGTGTCTGGAGGATTTAGGTGTGTATACATCCATGCATTTTGGGCAATAAAGCTTCACCATTGCTTCTCCTGGGATGTCTGACAAGCCTACAGTAGACAGGTGATAGCTGAGTATGTCTTGATAACAACTGAAAAAGGCCAACAATGCAGTATGGTTCTTGCATAGGAGAGAGTGAAGTCAGACTTACCAATAGGAAGCATTGGCTGATTCTCACAATAGACTCTGGGGCAATAGCCAAAATCCCCTTGTTGATATTTTTCTAACTACAGAGAGCAACACATTTAGAAATCATTGTTGGTTTGTGTCATGGAGCATGTAAGAATGAAAAGTTATTAAGTAATATCCTACCATCTGTGCAATTCCTCTGTTTGTGAGTATGTAACGTGCGTGTATAAGCCCGTAGAGCAACTCTGCTGCCTGCTCTATCAAGTCGCTCTGGTTGGGGTTATCTTCGAGTTCTTCATCTGCCAAATTTAAGTGATTTAGGTGTAGTTATACCCTTGACTCTGCTTTATTTATTTTGTCATGGCAACTAGTGATACCTTGGTATTCTAACCTGGCTCCAGGTCAAGAATCATGTCCAGAGCCTGACGATAGTGAGGCACCTGCTCATTCAAACCTGTCAGGTTAAACTTGTCCTGTATGTAATCTTCATCAACCTGTAACACAGCAGTAGAAGACAAGAAATGAATATTACTGACATGAATTACTGTTCCACCAGCATATTGCTACTGCACACTGATGTGGAAGTATTACATAAAAGCTTAACAGGATTACTTAGATATTACCAGTGAAGAACCCAGGAAGTTAAAATTAGTGTCAGATTGTGTGAGAGGCAAACCACTTATGCTAACCTTGACCAACAATTCCTAGACTTTAAGTATTTTTCCATTCACATAACTCCCTAAGGTGAGAGACGTCTCCATTTTCTTAAGTGGAACAGATCAGTAATAAACAGCTGTGAGAAGAGGCTGTAAAAGCCAACTCCTACTGATACGTCTTGATGTAAGACCATCAATTGGCATCCATTATTACTAACGAGCACAAACATTACTTGTGTCACAATGTACGTATTCATTTTTGCTAACGTATTGATTTAGAGGTGTAAATTAATATTATGGTAAATTTAAGCCGAGGATCCAATCTCACATCTCAGTTCAAGAATAAAAACTAACCAGATGTACTAACCTCACAGAAGAACTCGTTCCCTCTCAGACCACAAAACCAGGATATCCAGGACACCTCCTCTGAGCTGCTCATCTTCCTGACAAACCAAAACACAGTTGGGCTGCGCCAGGATTCATTTTACATCCACACTGGTTGGCGAAAAGTTACAACCAGCAGCTTAAATGTTGAGATGCTAACTCTACAAACACACATTCTAGGGACATTGAATAAATATGTAATTTTATTGTACATAATGCTCAATTGACCCTGAATTTGCGTGACTTGCGTGTACTACCTGCTACCTACGTTAGCTACACGCTTGCTTGGTTGCTATCACATAGCTAGCTAACAATATAACCAATATAAATACACATATAGTGTCAGTACAAATACTTTAGAATTTTAGAAGTACAACCTCCTGAATGTATACGACTGTTCACAGAAACGCACCTTTACTCACCTTTCTTTATGTTAGTTAACTAACACATTAACTACCAAGCTCGGCTAGTTTATCCTCGGTTCCTTTATGTTAAATGCGTCTTCCGGTCACCCACACTTTTCAAAATAAAGCTAACAATCGATATTTTATTCTTTATTTATATTCATAACAAAAATATACAATATAGAGTATGCCATTTCACTATATGTTCAAATGATTTCATATATAGTGTACGTTGCTATAGCAAATTATTTAACTATCTATAATCTATAATATCTATAATGTAAAAACAGACTGTCATAGTCACAAAACAGAGTGCACAAAAATTGGTATCTTAATCCCATTGCTTTTTAAAAAGACACATATTATATTATGCTTGGTGTTTCAGTTTTGAGATGAGTTTTAAAGCATTTGGGTACTTAAAGAAAATGAAAAAATGTTGTAATGTCATTCTGAGCTGGGATGGAGATCTTTTTCACGGCAGGTCTGAAAAGGTTTTAGGACGAGGTGGTCCAGCATCTTTCTGCTCCTGTTCTTTCCCCATTCCTTCAAACATCAAGATCCTTAAATATGGAAAATTATATGTCATTTACTGTTCAAGACATCATTACAAACGTAATATTTAGACATGCTTAAGACTAGCACTTGCTTATTTTGTAACAATTTGGGGACTCTTCCAACAGTTTTAATCCTATACCCCAATTCTAATCTCCACCCACTTTCAGAAATCCCCAGTCTTTCATACTCACAGTTTCAGTATTGCATTTCTCTTCCCCAGCATCATGTTCAGGAAGTCATTGTAGCTGATGGTGTCTTTTGATGCATTTCCTACCACCTCTGACATCATCTTTTTCAGCTCCAAGTGAGTCTTGGCCAATCCAAGTTTTTCCAGCATTCGTTTTAAGCCCATTATATCTATAAAATTGAAAGAATGCAAATCAGGAAAATGTTCTCATCTGTGAAGGTGTATAGTGTGAGTCACTACTGAAACAACTGGTCAATGTTGCTGAAAAACTGCAGCTTTACCTATTTCTCCTTTGTCATTTAGATCAAACTCCATGTATTTTTCTGTAATATGAGCAAATATAGTGTTATTCCAAAATATAAGACAATCCACTAAATGGTGAGTTCTCTGAGTTAGTAGCCATTGAATTCTCACGTTTAAACATTTCAAGCTTTGTAGCAAGATCTTCCTCTTCTGCATATTTGGGATCTGAGAGAAAAGCCTAGTGGAGTGAAAAACAAATCACCATGACATATTATCACTAGTATTGCACTTGTGTTATGTTTTGTGTCCAGTCCCTGTGTGCAGAAGACATTTATCTCTATTGTAACCAGATGACTTGATCTAAAGAGTTAAAATTCAACTTACCTCATTGATAGAGTTCAACTTTTCTTCCTGTTGAGACTTGAAAAGACCATATGCTTTACCACCTGTGAGAGAGCAACAGCCAGTGCACAGAGCTATTAAAAATACTTCAGAGTATACAGTTTTTAGCTACACTCTATAGAACAATGTAAAGATAGTAAATTAACAGAAAATATGCTAACTAACCTTGAACACTGTCCATTTCTGTGAACTATGCTGAGCGACTGTGAAATCTTCTGCAACAATATGAAAAGCTGTGTGGCGTTTCTGTAAATTGAATCAGAAGAGGAAGTGAACTGACAAAATTTCAGTTAGCATTGGTGAGGTTCCTCTGTTGTATTTTCAGCAAATAGAGGTCAGATGAAGAATGCATGTCACACAAGTCTGAATGTCAGCACACAGGGAAGAAAAAAAACACTTGTTTGCTAAATTGCATACACAATACCTACTGCCTAATAGATGAGACTGGGTCATTCAACTTTGCATAGAAAATGTGAAAACATTTTGTAGGTTTACCAGCTCAAAAATAAACTGACATTTTAAGGAAGGAAGGAAGAATGATGCAGTAAGGAGAACTCTCTGAGAGAAATATGCCCATTACTCTGCAGAAATATTTTTGTTGTGAGACATATTGAAATTAAAAGCACTGTAAACGCACCTGAAAGCGCACAGTGCTACTGATCTGCTAGCTGCCGAAAAGCTCCACAAGAGTTAAATGCATTGCTCAAGTGATGGAGGAGTAAAGATGTTCTATCACTTTCCACAACCACAGTTAAATGGGAGCCCAATAAAGAACTTGATAACCACTTGTGCTGTAATGGCCAATGATCATGTTGATGTAATGTTTTGCTCTGGCCACATGGTGGCACCATAAGCCATATAACTAGTGATGGAGTAAACAAGGCTTTCTGAAGCTTTAAATCAACTGAAGCAACTGATTCAGAAATTGTTTCTCTGTTTTGAAACAATTAAATCGCAGTGTTGGCGACATCTGCTGGAGAAAAATTTAATTTTGATGGAAATATGGTGGGTGCTGCCAAAACCCCAGATCATGGACCTGGGCTCCCACAATGATGAGTTTGCCAGTACCCTCTATGATTCCAGTGCTCTGAAGCATTGCTTAAGGTTGGTAACTAAAGGTTTGGCTTCCTAGTGGATTAAGCAGAGTAACAGAGAAACTGCATTCATACTTTATTACATACGTGTCACCTCATTGTGGTAACAAAGCCAATAGAAGCCAAGAGTCATTTAACAATAATATGAAAAACACTTTAATGAATAAAATACCAAAATAAATGGAAAATAAACAAAAATAAAACAATACATACTTTGTGTGGGCATATCTGATGTTCTAGATTGTCCAGCAGTAGGCCAGGATGCTTAGCACTGAGGTGACTTATAGCTCTGATGATGTGTTGTAACAATATGCCAGATGTTGATTGCAAATGGTGAATTTTATTACACTGGGATGCACCAAATCAAAGTGCAAATGCTCTTTGTGCCTCCAGGAAGTTGCAATGTTGCAAACGCAAGTTCAACCAGTCAGTACAGTGAAGTTGTATTCTCAATAAATGAATAATGAAAAAGATGCAACCGCCTAAAAACATCAAACTTTTTGTGGAAAACTGCCCAAATTCTGTCACTGGCTGAACTTGTGTTTGCAACATTGCAACTTCCAGGAGGGACTTGTCCATTTTCTGAATTAATCTCTGAATGTTCTCTCTTCCTCTGTGACAGTCTTTGTCTACTCCGTGAAAAACTCACAAAATCTGTCCATTGGCAACAGACTTAACTGATTCAGCATCAGCATTTGTGTATGTTCTGTGAATGATTTGCCTTAGAGTCGGATCTTGGGGTGGACTGCCTAAATCTGAAATGTTTCAAGAAACAATTAAGGGGGGAGTTAAAGGAAACCTGAGTTTGATTAAAGGTCACTATTTGAAACCTATTTCTAGATTTATCAAAACGTATTCTATTTATGAATGCAAAAAATTACACTTTTGCTATTGCTGTTCTCACGTGTAGACCACTTTAGACCAGATCCAGATCCAAAACCACAACACTGATCTTGTTCAAATCTGCCTAGCTTATCAAGAAGTATTATCAAGATGCATTGAAAGAGAGGTTTAGATGAAAAGATTTTTAAATGTGCAATAATAAAATACTCAAGAAAACTAATGCTTTCATTATGGTACAGTAATCACTCACTAATGTATGGAACATGACTTTGGACGACGCAGTGAAAGTAGTTGCACATGGTGAGCTTGATGGTGGTGAATGGTGAGAGAACAACAATAATTTTAATTTAAAAGACATATTTGAAGAGTAAAAGGAAAACGAGATGGCATGGTGGTGTAGCGGTTAGTTGTGAGGCAACAACCCCACAACTAGAAAGTTCAAATGTTTTTCCTGTGTCAGTGTTGCTTCCTCCCACAGTCCAAAGACATGTGGTTGGGCTTAGATGATGATTATGATTAGGGTTAATTGGTGACTCTAAATTGCCTAATTATGTGAATGGTTCTCTGTCTCTGTATGTCAGCCCTGTGATAGACTGGCAACCTGTCCAGGATGTATCCTGCCTCTCGCCCTGTGACAGCTGGGACTGGCCCCAGCACCCCTGCGACCCTTTACACGAAAAATGGCTAAGTTAATGAATGGATGAAAATTAAATTATATGACTAATGAGCTGTTACTGATAATGAAAAATGAACTAGAGAAACATGGACTAGTTAAATGAATAACAGGCCACAAAAAAGTAAACATGGAAAGTATGGGAATCAGCATCAGGTTGCTTTATGGCATGCTCACAAATAAAATAAAGGTTTAACAAATCCAAAACTATGTTTTAATAATTCTTTAGTCCTCTTGATAACCTAGCCCACATTTGAAGAGGATAAGTAATCTGGCTTTGGATCTGGACCTGGTATGAAAGTGGTCTACATGCAAGGACAGAAATGGTAAAACTGCCACTTTGGCATTTCCAAATAAAATAAAAAATAATATAAATAATAATAATAAAATAAAATAAGGTTTTGACAGAATTGTAAATAGGTTTCAGACAATGTTTCTAGAATGTCTAATACAACTTTTCTCTTAACTCCAGGTTTTCCTTAACTTGGAACTAAACTTCAGCCCCTTTTACAAAGTGGTCTTCAGAAGCAGAAGTGTTGTAAATGTTCTGAAGTGTTCGACACACTGTTTCATTTCTGCCATCACTACATAGCCTATAACTAGTAGACTGAAAAAAACTATTGTTTGACTGTGCAGATAGTTTCAAGTTGACACTTCTGTGTCACTTACAGAAGTGAGAATAGGTGGAGACAAAAAAAAAGCCTAGGAGACAAGAATAAAACAATAATCTTCTCTCTCTAAATGCATTAGACAGAAAATGGCACATGTTTATTTACAGGGTCTTCTGTTTTTAGTTCTGTTAATAGTCGGTGAGTAGGTGACTGTATCATTTTTCAGTCAGTTAAATTTATTTTATGTTATATTAAATGTATTTTACATGTTCAGTTTGCTTCTTCATAGTCAGCAGACAGATTATTCACTATACTGCAACTCTTACTGTGATTAACCTTATTTGAACAAATTACCTGCTGTATTTAATAACTGACGTATGTGCAATTTATTGTGCAGTCTTGATCTATCTGCCTTACAGCTTCAATGCTTTAGTTCAAACTTTGTGCACACTAAGCACTTACTGTAGGCTTTATACAGTATGCATTTCTTTCACTGGTTATATATTTATTTTTATTAATTTTTTATGTGTTGTTATTTTAAGTCGACTCAACAGTGACAGACGCTGTATCAGCTTCTAAAGAAGAAGATGCACTTGTCCCTTGTTTCAATTCTACTGTGATGGATCCAAAAAGCTGCTACAGAGTCAGATTGGTAAAGTATCACACAGATGCCAGTCAGATAGTTATGTTTGCTTGGCCTGAAAAAATCCAGGGTGCTAAACGTATAAAATGGAGACATGATGGGAATGGAAATGTGTCGCTTTATCTGACAAATGTTACAAAATCTGATGAAGGACTGTACAGTTGTGAAGTCTGTAAAGGATGGGAGTGTACGCTGGTCAAAAACATATCTTTTAAAGTAAAAGGTAAGATTACACATTTCATTCTCCTAATTTTACAATTAAATCCCACTTATGTATTGCATCATTCTTTTTTAAATTGTTGCTCTTTCAGACTGCAAAACCTCAGCAGTGAAGGCAACACCTAGCACAGCCATTAAACTGGACTGTCCAGTTGAAAGGGTGTCAGAACAACAAGGACCTGAAAATATCTCGTGGGCAATGCTGAAAGGAGGCAAACCTGTGCATGAGAACTTAAAAAGGTTTAAAATTAATGACACATCACTGCTGATCAATTCTTTTAATGCCAATGACAGTGGTTGGTACAGATGTGTGTACACGTTTGGACAAATTCAACGCTGCTCTGACGTCAATCTACTTGTTCAGGGTAAGATTTGAAAATTTTAGATTAGGTATTAACACCAACAATAAATAACAATAATTATAACTTCTATGTCCATTTCCTATTTCCTTTGTGAAGTAGAAAATGTCAAGACCACAGTTGTTCCAGTTATTGCAAGAACTCAACAAGGTCTGTTTATTTTTAATATTAATTCTAATGCATCAGTGCAGTGTCTGTGTTGCCTAAATTTGCATCCTGTCTTCCTCAGTACTGACAACCGGTGACAGTGAAGCGGCAATCGACATGAACGAGAGCAGCGGTTCACTTATTGCAGTCGTGGCCTCTGTCATCATTGGGATTGTCATAACTGCTGCACTGATAGGACTATTCTTTTACTGTAGACATAACACCCTGAGAGTCACACAGCGAACCCAGAGACGCCCAGCAGGTTTGATCTGTCTTGAAGTTTTTTCAGTTATTATACTGATACAAACCCAGTGTAATGAATTGTTATCATGCTTCATATTTTCTTGTTGTTAATCAGGTGCTGTTAGGCAGTCTGTTGATTGTTATGAGATCGTGGATCTAACAGAAGGTGAGAATGACTACTTTGTTATTATTATCTCCTTCTTTTAGCTCAGCCACTAAGACCAGCTTTCTTCACCATTGCACTGACAACTTTTTTACTTTGTCTTACAGAACCTTCAGTCCAACAAGTCAACAGTCTATACCAACAATATGAGGAGAGTATGTGTACTTGTAAGTATTACAATTATTATAAAATTGTAATTAATATTATAAAACCATGCGTTAATTTGCACCATGTGAAAGTAGTCAAATAACATTTTCTCTCCTTTATTACAGTTCAACATAAGTAATTTGTTCTGCTAAGAAGAAGAAGAAGATTATTTTTGTCAAATGAAACAGCTTTTGTCTAATCTGGAGTACCTGCTTCCATTTATCCATTATGTAAAAATATGCAACATCCACTGAACTGCAAAGAGTTTGTTTTTAGATTTAAAAAAACATGTTATCATTACTCAGTTTGTATTAATATATCTAATAATCTGTATTGTTTTAAATAAAACAAAGACATGTCTACAATGTAAGTCTTTCAGTATAAAATCTTTGACCCAATTTGAACAAACATCTGCAAGATGGTAAATGATCTTGATAAAGGAGTCACTGTGTATTTCAAGAAAATATTGCCTTTAGTGGACATTTTGTGAAGAACATTTTTTTATTGATAAACAAAAACGAGACAAAAACACGTTCTAGTTAACAGCCTGTAGTAAATGATAGAAACTGTCAGTAGCCGCTGCTTCTCTTTTACATGGTCGCTGCTGTTGTAGTTCCTCCTTATTTACATTCTGAATGACTTCATAAACATGAGTCTGTAAAGAGGAATACTTAGTTATTATGCATAAGCTTGACAAAAATACAAAGCATTTCACTGTTATTAGCACCATAGTTTTGTTCTTCTACTTGAGTGTTTTCTTCTTACCATTCTAAAACTTGTCTGTTCATTTCCTGCAAACAGAAGAGTGGGACAACATCAGTCAATCAGGTAACATTTCATTTTCATTAGAGTACTTAAAACCTTAACAGTATTACATAATGGCTGTAGTTTGAAATCATACTTAACCAGATTCAGTTCCTGCATCCTTGTTGCACTTCCTCTTCGTGTACGTGTAGAGTCCCCCAGCAGCTGTACATATTAGGAGGCCCAGAGGAAGGGCTAACCATGCAAGTGTTTGCGCTTTGGATATTATTATATCATAACAGTTATTAATTCCCCTCAGTGTACTCACACATTTGTACATATTGCCTTATCTGTAAGGCAAAATGGCAATATTAGCATGGTGCATACTTACAGTTAATGTAGCACCACTTCTTTGATGCCATCACTGCATCCTCTCTACGCACAGAGCAGGTGATTTCATCTGATCTCATTGAATGAACTGGAAGATATAGCTTGTTTATAAGAGTGTTATTTACATTCATTAAACCACTCTGCCAGCTATTTTGGCTACTTCCAGACCAAGTTAAATTAAAATCTTTTTCACATTCTTGGGCACAAATAAGCACACAAGTCAAGGTGAGAGTATCTCCTCCTGGCTCTGAAGTAACTGAAAAGACAAACACAAGAGGAAATGCCTTAATAGCAGTGCCCCACAACTCATGCTCTAAAACACACTTAAAAGGTTAAATTCTCACCATCTAGGATGTGCAGTCTGATTTTGTTTAACACTTCTTGGTGATTAGTTGAGTCTGAGCACTGGTAGTCCCCACCATGCAGAGCACTCACTTTACTAATGACCAGTGATGAGTCTTGATTAACATGAAATGCCTCTGATTGACCTTTATTGTGTGAGCTATCATCTGTCAGCAACCTTCCACCCACAGCCCACATCACACTGACACCAAGAGAGGAAATGTTGCTGCAAGAGAGTGACACTGACTCACCCACTGCAGCATACACTTCCTCTATGCCATCTGAGGGAAAGGTAACACAGGTTACACAATATACACACTAAATCTAATCTTTAATTTAGTAAGTGCAGTTTAGTACCTGTTACTGTTGTTGTATAGCTGATGCTGGCTTTGACCACGTCATTCTGAGTTAGTTGGCATTTCCATTTTCTATGATGGTCTGTCAGTTTTTTCTTGAAGGTCAATTTAGAGAAGCACTCTGAAGGATTTTCAAAGTGGAATCTATTTCCTTTTATTGGTGTATTATCCTCAGTACTCCACTTGATATGTATCCCTGTGTTGTTACATGGGACATGCCCTTTATATGTATTGAGGAAACACTGAAGCTCCATCATCCCCTCCACAGTAGCTGGATTCTTGGTAACTGGTAAAAAAAAAAAAAAACATGACTGCTGTGTTATTTTTATTTATTTAAGGTGGTCATATTGTGCTTCATTTAGAGTTTATATTTTACTTTCAAGATTCATTGATACAGGCAGCAAGGTGGTATAGTGGTTAGCAGGAGGATCCCAGGTTTGAATCCCTGGGTCAGGTGCCATTCTGTGTGGAGTCTGCATGTTCTCTCTGTGTCTGTGTGGGTTTTCTCCCACAGTTCAAGACACGCATGTTACGTTAACTGGTGACTCTAAATTGCTTATAGGCGTGAATGTTTGCCTGTCTCTATATGTCAGTCCTGTGAGAGACTGGTGACCTGTCCAGGGTTTACCCCGTCTCTCGCCCAATGACAGCTGGGAAAGGCTCTAGCACCGCCGAGACCCTTAAGAGGACAAGCGGTTACGATAATAGATGGATGGATTAATTGATACAAGATTATATGATTTTCAGTTTTAAAAGTGCAACTTGAAACTAAAAAGGCTCCTGTTGTCTCTGAAGTGCCGTGAATAGATAAAAACATTGCTTGAAATGGTGCTGGACTGTATGCATTGTTATTTGCAGATGAATAAACAGCTGTGAAAACACTTTCTGCAAAACATATTGACGTCTACAGCACATGAAAATTCGAACTAGGATCAGCTGGGAGTGGAGCTGTGGCAACTAACCTGAGAAAGTGAGAGGGACAGTGTGCTTAGTGGGTGTATGAGCCCAAAACAGATGGCCACGTTACGAACTTCCACAATAATCAACTGATGCAAAATTGAGAAATTGAGAACAAAGCAAATTGGCCAGAATGAAACATGCAAAAACATGTTCACCTCAAGTTTTAGGCCTTTGACTATGTGTGACATGGGCACCCAACTTCACAGAATTATATATGTAACATCAGAACATAGTAAAAGCATAACTTGACCCCTTTAATCAAGAATTGTTTTAGGGGCCAAGCCAAATCACTTACTTTCAAGAATCTGAAGTGAAACACTTGAATTAAGTGTTCCACTGTCACAAGAGTAAAGTCGTGCATCATCGAGTACCAAGTGATTAATCTCCAGAGAGCAATCCTTCAGCAGGACAAGCCTGTGGATGTCTGGAGATGTCACTCTTCCAGCCTTCACAACCTCAATAACTGACTGAAACTCTCCTGCTATGTTCCAGTTAATAGATGAGCAGAATCTAATGGAAGGTATGGCACATGGCAAGGAAATACTATCTCCTAGTAAGGCAAACATCACCAAATGATCTGTTGAGAAAATGACACAAATGCTTATAATTTTCAAGAATTTAATAGTTTTTAGAAATCTCAGTGTCCTTTGCCAGAGAAAAAAAGGATAGTTGATATTAATGCATTTAGTTCAAATCTACCTTTTTAAAATAGTTTATACTATAATCTACTTAATTAATTTTTGTTGTAAATATTTTACAATGCCTCATGCTATACCTAAACATTTTCAATAAGGTCACAGAGCACAGATTTATTAAGTTATATCCCACAATAAACATACCACAGATTAACAAAAGAATATTTTCTATTATTGTTTTGTAATTACCAGATGATTGAAGTCCAGCAGTTGCCAGTGTGAAAGAAAGGAGACAGTGTCCTAGCAATAAAAAGTTAACCATCCTTCTCTCAGACATTTTCTTGGTTATTACTAAATCCTCTGAAGGCAGAAATAGGACATAACAGTGATGCAACTCGTTTTAAGTTTAAGACCAGCCCCTGAGAGGAACTTCAGTTTATTGTCTTATATTAACCCAAGTCTGCACAAAAATGTGGCCACTATATTGCTATTTCGTGTATTCTCTTTATTGTGTGTGAGTGTGCATGTAATTAACTCACTTTTACTTAACTTTTGTTCACCCCTTTGATAACTGTTATATACCACCAAATTGCCATTAATTTTGTGTATATAATTCTATGATTAATAAAAGTGCGGACAAAGCAGTTTGCCTTACCAGAAGTAAATTCCTGGGTTTATGAACCTATTGACAGACTATTTTAAACAAGATACAGGCAAATAGAGGAAAGTATTAAAGACAAATGCAGTTAAGAAAATATGAAGGTCCATTCATTTGCATGCAATATGTTTAAGTAAAAAGTAAGCAGTGCACCCTTTAGTTCAGAGATTGTTTCACAGGTCTTGGGTGTGCTATAACTTTGTAGGACTTGACCTTGAGCACAACACTAGCAACTCCTCTCAGGTCAGGCAGAGAGGCCTCACTCTCAGAAGGAATGAACTGGAAATCTCTCAGCAAGTAGCCAGTAAACAGGAAGAGCTCCATTTTGGCAACATACTCCCCCAGGCAGAGTCTAGCCCCCCCTCCAAAAGGGATTAGAGCACGCGTAGAGCCGCCTCCTCCTTCCAGAAAGCGCTCTGAAAGAGAGAGATAGTAGCTTTATTTGAGATCTTCTGTGCCAACTGAAAGGAATGTACTTCACCCAGGAGTTAGAGCAGTACCTGGTTTGAAACTGTATGGGTCAGACCAAACTGTAGGGTCATGGTGAGCACCAAAAAGATTGGGAATGATGACTGTGTTCTTAGGAATGAAGTAACCTGCAATACTAAACATGTTGAGATTACATATTTGCCATAATGCAAATCAAGAAAAAACTGCTAACAAGCAACATAGTGAAAAATGTCTCACAAACCAACATTTGTGTGCATTCATACAAGTAGTCTGTGTGTGTACATGTTCATTGACTTAAAAGAAATCTGTTTCACATTAATGTGCAGATCTACCTGATACCAACAGGACATCATGTATATCATCTAGCAATATTTATCATCTGCATCAATATTCACATAATATAGCTGCATATTTTCTGTATGAAAACCATAGATTTGCTACATGTAGGTGGTTTCTGGTTTATTTACAACATTTAATTACCCCTTTGTTGGTTGGCAGGGGTCAGCATTTGCTTTTATGCACAGGGTCATTAATGTCAGCAACATTTCAGCCTTGGTCACATGCAATTTGTTCATGTTGTCTTCTTTTGCAATGTTAGCAAAATTGCTTTTTGCACCAGTTATTGTTTCAAGGCATTTTCAAATTTTTTTTCCAAATAAACCATGCTTCCAGCCTTGGTACTGAACAATCTTTGTATTACAATTATTTTTTAATCAGAGGAGAAATGTGGGTTGGTGCCAACCTGTACCAGTTCCTAAAAGAAGTCAGACCCTTTATCAATATAAGGCTCTAACACAGATCAATTCTCATAATTTCAAGATAACTAGTCACTGTTATTTTTTGTGTGTTCTATCATTTGCACTTTTAGTGAAGCTCAGCTGACCTGCTGTCTCTGATGGCTCTGTGTGGCACCGCTAGTGGAGCAACTGGCCTGAGTCTGAGCACCTCATTGATCAAAGAGCACAGGACAGGGAGTCTGTGTCGGTCACTGTACTTGGGATATTGTCCTTGTAGTACTGTGCATAACTCCTCATACACCATTGTCTGCACCTAAAGGTTAAAATGAGAGAAGCAAGATCAGAACTAAGATGAGCTTCATGGTGTGTAAATAACATGGTTTTAGGTTATGTTTGTAAAAAAATAAAGTACCTCTGGTCTGTGCAAAAGGAAGGCCACAGTCCAGTTTAGCCAGGCTGCAGTGGTCTCTGTTCCCCCGATTAGAAGATCAACAGTGGCCATGTGGACATGAGTATCTGTAAGTAGCTGGGGACAAGTGCATGAGGACATGTTATCTTTCCATCCATGTTATTTTGAATGACATTTCCTGTTTCAGCTTTAGATTAAGTTTGATTTGAGCACAATTTGATTTGCCAAAGAAAACCATTTTATTATCTTTTAAAATCAAGAGTTTGTATACTATTAAAAACACAGACCAGGCCATTTCAAATATAATCTCACCTGATGCTCACAGATATTTCTACTTACCACTCCATGCTCTGTGTTGTGATGTTTGTCAAGGCCCTGGAGCAGAGATCCTGTGATGTCATCCTCGTTTTTTTGATCTTGTGACTGCACAGATAACAATGTCACATCTGATCAAATTAACATAGTAGAGCAGGGATTCATAAACTAAAAGAACATTTCTTGGATTTATTAGAATTTTTGGGGGGCATTTTGTTTTAACATACTTTATTGTATAAATAACTGAAGTTAATCACTAAGTCACACCTAAATATCTGTAATGCATATTTTTCTGTTATTGTTTGACATCTGTTTCACTAACCTTGTAATTTTTGAGATGTTGTTTTATAATTTCATCTCTCCTGGCCACCTCTTTCAGAAGTCGGGAAAACACAGGATTTGGCAATTTCTTGAGAGAACACATGACATAATGTTGGAAATAACATTAAAAAGATGTTTATCCTGTGATCTACAGTCAGGTTGGGTAATATTTACTGACCCTGAGCAGTGGAAACGAGTCCAGAGCAAAAATCCAAGATGAACCCCACAGAGCAACAATCTCATTCAAACAGCTGTGCAACTGCTGCAGCTCTGGAGAACTCTTGTCATACTATAAAAACACAGAGCTAGATGTTTTAATACGTCCTACCAGTCAAATACATTGTCTAGTAACTAAAGAGCATATTATGAATGCTCTTGTGTAATGTAAGCTGTTAAAAAGGGTAGCATAAATAGTGCCATTGCTCCATATATTCTTTTTATTTACTCAGTAGTACAAACTAAGCTGTGGGAGGAGAAATACTCACTTGTTTTCCCAAAGACAAAGTGGTGATGACATTACTGGCTGCCACTGTGAAATCCTCAGAGAGATCTACAGAACTGCCTTGATAGTCTATCAAAACCTAAAGAGTGAAGAAACGATACGCACTTTATCTTTTAAAGTGTCCACTTTGGAAATACCCCAACATTTGCTTTGCTTACTGGAACCCTGCTATCACATTACTGATTTTTATACTTTTTAGATAAGACAATGTATTGTCTGTACAGTCTGTTGCTTTTAATTTCTGTACCTTTCGCAGATGCAGAGCCTGTCTCTCGATCACATCATGCAAAGACTGCTGACAGCAGCGGTGCAAGGCACTGTGGACTAGACGTCGATGTGCCCTCCACTCCTCATTAAAGTCCCCCAGAGAGATGGAGTACCCTCCTCCAGAGACAATGTCACCTGATTAAAGTCATTAGATATTCTAAGGATATACAATAATACTTGAAGCATACCGTTATGATAAAGAAAGCATGAGTTGATTACCTGTGTATGAAACTGGTCTGCCAGCGAAGTCAGACCATTTCTTTACAAGTGCGTCTCTTATGACTTCAGTGCTATTTAGTACAACCACAGCTGGAAAAAAAAAAACATAACAGGGTTTTGGTGTGGTGATCAGCTGTAGTGTTAATTTGCCTGATTGTATGTTTGCATATGATATAGTAAAACTTAGTAAGAATCAATAAAGAAATGGGATCATTACTCGTGTTTCCACATTTAAGCTGGTAAATGTTTCCATAGCGTTGAGCCAAATTGGTCAGATGAATTGGCAGATGATCATGTGTCAGCTCCATCATATTTCCTATGAGGAAGAGGCCAGGAGGACCCGGGAGGGAAGAAGATGAGGAGCAGGGAAGGAACTGATGGAAATGGTGAAGAAGTCTAGATTGACCTCCTAAGTCAAGATAGCAAAGACAAAGGGAAGGATCAGGTTTCGTATTTGTGTTCTAGTTACCCACGTGTTGAGTAATTGCCCCATTCATTCATCATTATATTTTCATGAGATTTAAATACATGATTGTACAACTAGCATAGCATACCCAGTATAAGTGTTTAAAGGTGTTCTTACCTGAGGACCTGCTCCCTTTGTAATCTCTTTGCATATATTTGTCTCTTCGATCATAAGTACAACTCAATACCAACAAAAGTAGTACAACTAGAAATACAGCTCCTACACTTGTCACTGATATTTCAGTTAACATTTTGTATTTTCTTGCTGGTGTTCCACATTAGAAAGCTGATCCTTTCACTGTTTGTCCCATTTATAGCCCTCTGATCAGTCTCTTAGCACGTCAGCTTGATACAGTGTTGGTGTTTTCACTAACATTAAGGACATCTAAACATTTTTAGGTCAAGATATGTGGTGATTAGTTGAATGCAACACATGTAAGAAGAGATAGGCTGATAAACTTGCAATGACTTACTGAAGGGCATGATAACACATCACATTTGACATACTGTTGATAGCCAGCCATACTGGCGTTTGTTTATCTTGGAATGCAGAAAATAACAAACTATTTTCTTTCATAGGATTTGGTGTGTTTTAATTTACTTTGTGAACAAAAAACAACACTTCAGAACCACATTAGCCACATTTATTCCAGTTGGAGTGAGGCAGTGCATATTCAATTACAGTAGTAGTCAGGTGGCATACCATGGTGATGAACAAGAAGGAGTCAAAACAAAACTGTGTTGAAATGAATGGGTTTAGGAAGAACAGCAGAACAGTATACAAAAAGTTGCAATATAAACATTTCTCCACTTTTTTGCTATATTTCCTGAAGAACAGCCCAGACAAAAAAATATCAAATGTACTAATAGCTGTCAATATAGCTAGCAGAACCACTGGACATGCAATTTCAATTGGAAAGTGACATGCAGAAACCCTTTTCAGGTTGGAGAGCTGATGAAGTCTGATGTATTTTTAGCCATGAGTTGCAGGGGAAAACCTGGACGGTCTGAACTTCATCTCAGTGAAAGGAATCGAGGAATCTTTTCCTTTCCAGTCTATCCAGACTATTCCCTGTATTAGAACAAACACAGAAATCATGATATTTTGTCAGTGTGCTGTGAAAAGAAAAAGATAAAACAGTTTGTAAATCATCAGAGATTAACTGCACCTGATTATTACTGTTGATGTCATAAAGACCATTGAGGTTGGTCTTATAGCAGTTCTTGTACCACCAGCCTCCCATGTAGGCTTTGGCACAGTGGATCCCAAGAGAATCAGGATCCTTGTCCCAAGTTGAGAATGGACGTCCATTATGGTACTTCATAGAGTCACCTAACAGACCAATACATTGACAATTTTGTATGATTTGTAAGGCATTTACTGTGTATAGTATATAGTGCAGGTTCAGGAAAAGTCTGTTATCCTATGGTTTTCACCTGCAGTTCCTGTGAAGCCGGACACTGTAAGAGCATAGTGCCTCTTCTCTGAATCGATGGAGAAGTTGGTGTAGTGTGCGTAAGCGGTGTCATTTCCAGATCGCATATCCACTCTCAGACTCACAGGGCCAACACTTGTCAGGTTGTGAAGTAGTTCATTTCCTGGCGTATGCAGAAGTACACAGATTAGGAGGATTTACTGAATAATACTTTGGTGCAGATGCAATAATAATAAAAGTTTGCTCCAATTATACCAAGCCAAAACTCTTCACTCAAGTTTCCAAATCCAGCACTGTATTCGCTCCAGGTTCTGTAGAAATCAGTTTTTCCATTCATCCTCCTCTGGAACACCTAAAAATACACACACCAGATTTTGGTAACTATCTAAGTCCATCCTGCCATTTCTTCTGTGCAAAATTTTATTTAAGTAACAGTAGTTTGCCTGACCGTCCAGCCACCTCCATCAGTCTCCATGTCACAGTAGACTCTGACAGCTTGTCCCTCTTTTCCTTGTGGGTAGATGTCCACCTCTCCAGACTGCAGAGCTCCATTCAGCAACTCCTGAGAGCACTCAGTAGGGAAAGGGAAGCGCAGTTTCCCTAAAGAAAACCAAAAAAAAACATAAGTTGGAGTTATGATTAATAAATATTATTGGTGCAAATACAGTACGACAGGGGTGAATTCGTTTACATTTATTACCTGTGGTGAATTCTGTGGTGACAAGAGATGTGTACTGTCCCTCTCTCTCGCCTTGCACAAGAACTATATAGCGTGACATGGGCAACAGCCCTGTCAGTTTGTACTCTGTGACAGTTGGGTCCAGGATCACCGCCTAATGTATATTTATAAGCACACACACACAAAATCTGTAAATGTTAAGGCTCTGTTTTGTATAGTATGTACCAATGATAAAGGCATATTATTCACCTTTTTCTCCTCTCCTGCCACCTGATAGGTCACTCTGTAGCTGTGATAAACAACCATAGGAGTTCTCCATGTTATTACTGCAGAGCGAGGACCCACCTCATTGGCTTTAACCACTGAGGGACACAAAAATGCATAGATATAAGCCTGACACATTTTACAAACTCTGTAGGCTTTAACAAGTAAACAACCCTGATCTAATATTATTTTCTCCTTCTACTCACCATTAGCAGTAGTAAATGCAGTTGAGATGGCCATACTCTGAAGGCTGTCTTTCTGGCTCAGAACTTTGACTGTGTACACAGTGCCTTTCAGCAGGCCTCTCAGCTGGTGTTCCACTGAGTTTCCAGACAACATTACTGTCACTGTCACATTAGGAGCTGTGGCAAGAAATAGAATTAATCACTAATATTACTGTAGTCTTTACCACTTTGTCATTAGTCATTAGATTAATGTTGACACACTCACTCTTGGAGGACTCATAGCTGATAATGAAGCGGTCTACTTTCCCCAGACTGGGTGTCCATTTCAGCACAGCTCTGGTATCTGTCACATTAGTAACTTGAAGATGTGTTGGAGGGGCAGGCACTGCAGTCAAAAGACAATCCAGAACATGTTGACTTCTGTTTTTGCATTTCAAGACAACCAAACGTAGTTGTACAGAACAGTAAGCTTATCTACCTGTGGTGATAACAGATGTGAGGGCATCACTCTGGGCTCTGCCTTGAATAGTAGTTACAGAGATAATGTAAGAGGTTCCAGCAGACAGTTTGGACAGGACCACATGAGACTGCTGAGAGTCCACAGTCACAAAGTGTCTCTCTCCTAAAAGGACAGCACACCACAGTTATCAAAACAAAACAATCTCAAAACATCCAACCTTACTGATATTAGGCAAAGGACTTAAAACCTTAGATGCAGTATAGGCACCCTTTGACAGACCTGTGACAATGTTGGTATATGTGACCCTGAAGCCTGTAAATGTCGTCTTTGGTTTGAACCAGGACACAGTGAGTGAAGACTCTGTTACATTGCTGAAATCAAGTTCTGTGGCTGACTCAGGACCTAGTCAGAAAAAAAAGTTTATTTACATTTTATAAATAATATAATATGTACTGTATTAACTGATTGTGTCTTTGGTAGTGGAATAATTACATATAAATAACTTTAATTACCTGTGACTGCAGTTACTCTGTGAATCTTTGATCTTTTCTCAGCAACAGTACCATATATCTGCAGGGCATAGTGTGTGTTTGCCCTAAGATTACTGAACTCCACTGACCGAACGCTGCCAGGGACCACAATAGAGATCCTCTTGGTGTCAGCTTTACCTCTTGATACAGCGGTTTTTGCAACAGTGCTAGTGCTTTCAGTCTGTACCTGAGTTGAATTCTTAACCCCAGAAGTCTTTTCATCTTCAAGAGCTTCCTCTTCAAACTCCTCGTGGTCATCTTCATCCTCCTCTGTCCGTGGCTCTCTTCTGATCACAGTGAAGTTCTTGAACATCCCCTGGGGTGCTGACCAAGTGACAGTGAAGCTATAAGAGGAAATGTTCACAACTTTCACAGAACCTAATCCAGATCCTCCCTTCCCCCTTCTCTCTTCAGAGCCATGGATAATTGTTTTGTTCTGCAAAACTTGAGCTGTGTGTGAAGTTGATGTGACGGTTGCATTCACTACATACTGACTCCCCTGTGTAGCTTTCTCTTTTCCAATCTTGCCAGCTTCTGTGTTTCTGTTGTCAACAGACTGCACATTTGTAGCATCTACTTTGTCCATCTTGCTGTGTCCAGATGATTGGACATTCCTCTCAGCCATGGACTGCTCCAGGGTCTCCTTCCCTTCTATGGTTTTGTTTGTTCCCAAGCCCTTGGTCAAGATAGTTGCAATATTAGCTGTGCCATTAGATTTCTTCTCATTGCTCTGGGTTACATTGGAATGAGGTTCGTCTTTCAATTGGTCAGATTTGGTTGTTTTACTGGCAGCTCCTTCCTTAACAATCTTGAGGTCAGTTTTTTTAACTGTTTTAGAAACCAGGACTGTTGTTTTGCCTTTGCGGGCCTCTTCTTGCTTTCTTCCCTCATGTTTGAGGAGTACTTGTCCAACAGTTGGGTGACTGGTCTTTGTGGCATTTGAGGGACCTTTAATCGTAATTGTTTTCCTATCAGAAGCTTCTTGCTTTGCTTGCGCTTTAGCAACATCTGGTTTAGCAGTAGTGGATACTTTGGGTTTGGTGCCTTCAGTCCCTTTCCTGAGTGTGTGCTCCACTTTCGTGGTTTTCTCCTGCATGTTTTCCTTGTCTTTGTTCAGCTGCTGGGTCACTGTCTCTACTTTTTCCTTGATCTTGCCTTTGACAGCTTCTGAAATCACAGAGTAGAGGTTAAGATTAAAGTACGTATGAGATATTAGTAAACTTTCTCCCACTTAAGAATTATTACTCTCTATTACTAATACATCCAAATAATGGTGCTGGCTCTCACTTACTTTTATTACACTCAGCTCCTTGGGCACATTTACTGCAGTCTGGACCCACAAATCCCTGATGGCAGACACATTTCCCCTTTTCACATTCCCCGTTGCCACTACAGTCATCTGGACAATTTCCAGAACATGGACCTTTGCAACAACAAACATAACAAGAATGATTAATTCCAGGTCTAGTAAGTTGCTTTAAACACAATAATATGGTTAATATGACTGAATCATACATTTATCTTTTAGCAAGAACATCTCTCTTTCCAGTCGGGCCACTCGTCCTTTCAGTGCAGCCATCTCAGCCTCACATTCACCGGTGCAGCCACCAGGCAACAAGCTGATTCTATGTGTCATCACCAGAAGAGCACCAGGCTGCAGTTTCAGCTCCTGGTCTTTGGCCTTGCTGGAGTCACAGCCATTACTGATCACGACTTTGATTGGTTGGGAAAGGGTGGGGTTTGCTTTTGTTGTGGTGGAAGTCTTCGATACAGTGGTGTGATTGCCAGAGACTGTCACCTTATCTTTGTCAGCTGCAGAACTACTAGCAGTAACAGCTTTTGCTTGGGTTGACAGAACAGTACTGGGGGAAGTCCCATCTTTTGGGATCTTAACATCACTGGTGGAGGGAGATTTAGCTACAACAGTCTGATTTACAGAGGCTGTGGGCTTGTTTTTGATGGTTTTAGCACCACTGGCAGGTCCAGAGTTTGTGGATGTTGACTGAACATTTTGAGCTACCGTGAGGACAGGCTTATCTTTGGAAGTCTTCCCATCACTGGTTGAAGGCAATTTGACTGAAATAGTCTGACTGACTAAAGGTTGGAATTTCTCTTTGTTAGTTTTAGCACCACTGGCTAAAGCCAACTTTGTGGATGTTGACTGAATATCTGGGGCTCCAGTGGGTGCAGGTTTATCTTTGCTATCTCTCACTTCGCCACCTGAGGGTGATTTCACTAAAACAGTATGACTGGCCAAAAGGTGCAGTTTGTCTTTAATGGTTTTAGAACCACTGGCAGGAGTGGACTTTGTGGATGTTGACTGAACATCTGGGGCTCCCGTAGTTGCAGGCTTGTCTTTGCTGGTTCTCACTTCACTGCCTGAGGGTGATTTCACTGAAATAGTATTATTGGGAGAAGGGTGGAGTTTGTTTTTAATGGTTTTAGCAATGCTGACTGAAGCAGACTTTATGGATGTTGACTGAACGTTTAGAGCTCCAGTGGGCACAGACTTGATTTTGCTAGCTCTCACTTCACTCCCTGAAGGCAATTTCACTGAGACGGTCTGATTGGCTGAAGGGTGGAGTTTGTCTTTAATGGTTTTAGCAATGCTGGCTGAAGCAGACTTCGTGGATGTTGACTGAACATTTGCAGTGCCAGTGGGCTTGTCTTTGCTAGCTCTTAGTTCACTGCCTGAAGACAATTTCGCTGAAACAGTGTGATTGACGAAAGGTTGGAGCTTGTCTTTAATGGTTTTAGAACTGCTTGACTGAGCCTTGGTTAGGGCAGTTCGATTGGCAGAGACTGTGACCTTATCCTTGTCATCTGCCGCAACACTTGCTTTAACAGCTGGTGTTGACAGGGTAGTTTGAACTATACTGGGGGAAGGATTGTCTTTGGAGTTCTTCACATCACGGGTGGAGAGAGATTTAGTTAGAACAGTCTGATTGACAGAGGCTGTGTGCTTGTCTTTGTTGATAATGGTGCCACTGGGTGTAGTGGTCTTTACTACCGGTGCTGGAGTGGTTTGAATTACTGCTGGTCTGAGTTTGCTTTTGGTTGTCACTGTAGTGTTGACTGTTGAAGGTTTTTGGTTGATGGCTGGAGTGGGTAAAACTGTCTGATTGACTGTGTGTGGCTTTAGGGCAGGGCGAACGGTCTGTTTGGTGAGAGCAGCAGTGGGTTTTGGTTTTGAAAGGGTGAAAATGGTATTGGGTTTGGTTACGTCACTTCTTGTGGAGTCTCTCTTCTCATTGGTTGTGGTTTGAAAGGAGGGAAATGGGGTGAGGAGGAGGAGAAGTCCTATAGTAAACAACATTTCTGAGCCAGCAGCAGTTGCCAGAAATGGTATTGCCTTTGGAAGATCTGTATGTATATTACTGACAAATTATGACTCTTTCCTCTATATTTCTGTGACCAGTTGTTAAGAGGAATTTCCTAGGACTGTCCTAGAAATGAAAAAAACGAAAGAGCTGAGTTAAATACAGAAAATTATATGCCAAATAATTTTAGAATTTTTTTAATCCTTGGAAAAACTTATCTGAGCCCACATTTTGTTGTTCAGCATGGTCTAAGATTACATTAACAGAGTTCTCATTCACACTTTTATGCTCTCTGGTACAACCTTGACCTGGCTAAGAAGCTACACTTGGAGCAATTTCAGGCTTTGCACCTTTCTCCAAAGTGACCTCACAGCAAAGGCTAAGACAATGAACAGCATTAACATTTAGTTTTCTCTTTACAACACATACTGTACTTGTTTCTGTCATAGTTTTTTTCTTAATCCAGTTTTTCCAGCTCAAGATGTTGGAAAGATGACATGTGTTTAAATTTAACAAAATGGACAAAAATTTCATTCAAAATTATATTATGAACTTTTAAAACTGTGCTTACAGTTTTAAAAGTGAAAGACTTATTAAAACAAGTAAAAAAAACAAAAAAGTCTAAATTATCAGATTCTGAACAGGAAGGAAGAAGGTGACTTGAGGGGGAAATCTAGAGAGTCTGCTGGAGAGACTACGTAGAGGTAACAGAGCATCACTGTGTGGAACTGTGGGACACTGTACGTCTTTCACTATACAGAAGGTTACATGAGCCGCTGCACCCACAACCCATAAAACCACTAAAAGAAATATGTTCCAACACTGGCTTTAGATTTATAGAAAGTCAAATAAATCAAACTGCAGGTAAACACATTCTGATTCTTCCAAGTTTGTTTCTGAATAATACATTGTAGTGTGTGGATTAATTGACCTAAGTCAATTAATAGCTAAGTTAAGTAGCACTCTTTACTTCTAAAGTATAACTTGTTATACTATCACAGCAATATTTTTTGTAGAATGAAAAATGAGAGAGGTTCTGGTAAATTATAGTAGTTACAATAATGTTACACTTTAATGTGCACATGAAACTTTACATATCATGATTCCCCACCCATTGTAACTAGTATTTATGATAATTGTTCTGCAACTAAAACACAATATTAAGCAACACTGTGACCTTTTATCACTCAGCCAAAACCCTGAGTATATTCATCTATGATCTATAAAGGCAATATAATTTAAAGGACAATCAACAGACATCAAAATGGAATATAAGTTAATTCATTCAAAAAACTGCATTTACCATTCTGATATTATGACATTGAAAAATAAATTACTTACCAGAATAAATATTTTATTCTTGTTATCTCTGTCTTTGTTCTGTTCCCTCCATGAGATTAGAGGTGCTCGCATAGACTTTCTGGATGTGATCTTGGAGGAAAGATGTAAGAGAAAGGACCACCACTAAAAAGCAGAACACTGACAAAGTCTGCTCCTACTTAAGGACCCCCCCTCCCCTTCCACGCCTAGTGGTCCCACTCTCTCAACCACCATGGAAAATATTTGTATTGGACATATAAAAAAAGGCGCAGTTTTACACAGATTTGTGTATCAAATATGATCAACTACTCTCTTGTATTCTGTTACAGGGGAAAAAAAGCATTTTTGTACATATTTGACATACATTTTCAGATAGATTCAACATACACTGATCCAAAGTGAATTAATTAAGTCAGAGATGAATAATACATTAATTAATTGTAATACTTTAATATTTTCTGTAATTAATATCTAATGTAATCAGATTTTTAGAGACTATGAAAGTGCAGTTTTGCTATCAAACTATGTGCAACACTTAGTTTTCATGCTCTTTCATTACTGGAACACAAAAATAACCTGCATGTTTCACCTTCACATGACAGGTATTTTGCAGTCTGCTGTATGTAACTCGACTTATTCTAGACATTTCTAACACCCATTTGATTGAATAAAGACCAGGCCAGAAAATCATGATTCAGCTGGACTACATAGTGTAACACTGCAAGTATTCACTGCTGACTCTGGGAGACAGGAAGCTCTCGCTATATGAATTGGCTGTTTGTTGGAAGTAATGAGATGTAACTACGTGGGAGTTATGTAAGTGACCAAATATCTAGCAGATTTAGGGAATGGTCTGTGAAGGCACTGTATCTCTGACCAAATGGCCACCCACCATCCCACCTTTTCTAAAACCACATGAAGACAAGTATGTCAAGGGTTCAAAGCAAACAGGGCCCATGCCAAATTTTCCTAATTTTATAGAAGAACAAAAACAAAAGTTTAGATGACTTGGAACATTTCATACTGTACATTCAAAAATAACATACAATATATATACAATATACAGAGAGAGAAAGAAAGAGAGCTCTGTATTCCTGTGAAGTCTGTGTAGTCTTTCAATACACATCATACTTAGTCTTTATTGATGTTAATCTTAAATTCAGCTCTGGTAAATTCTTGTGATATACCAAAAATTAACAATACATAAATGGTTTTCATTAAAATGCTCAACAATCAAGTTTAAATAAATAAAGCATAATTTAAGAATATTAAATTAAGAATATTTTGCTGTTACAAAAACAGTTACAATACATTCTAACATAACAGGAGACAGATGTGTTGTTGCATGTGATAGTCACTCACCCTATGTTCTGCATTTATTATATATACTTATTTACACATCTGTACCATTGATTGATTTGTGTATAAATACATGCAGCAAGTATGTGCTTAGTGAGTACCTGTATATGCAAACGCACAAACACACACACACACACTCACACAAACTTGTTTTTCTATCTTTAGGGGGGAAACTCATTGACATAATGCATTCCCTAGCCCCTTACCCTAACCCTAAAACCTAGTCTTAACCTCCAAAATGGTCTTTAAAGTTGTGGGGTCCAGCAAAATGTCCCTACAAAACAAAAATGTCCCCACTCTGTAAGGAAAATGTGTTTTTTGGACCCCACTGTGTAGCAAGACCACACACACATTCCTTTATTGTAAGATGTAATATTAATTTTGGACCAGGGAAAAACCACGCCATATCTTGTGAAGAAACAGAAACAACAGCTGGTTGCTTAACTTGTGTACAATGGACATTTATTTTAACATCAGACTTTGACTGATGTAATGTAATATAATTAAGGAAGCTTTATTCTATTTAAGTGTCTCAGTTTGCCATGACAGCATAATATAATATTAGGACTTTTAAACAGATACAGCTAAGTAGCATTCAGTTATTATTAAGTTTACTATCTACAGCCGTGCTCTATGTACTGTGGCATGTCATAACGATGTGAAAAAGTCTGCACTGATAACAGATTAAGCCGAATCAAGTTGATACTAACGTGAAAAATAACAGATAACTGTCAGTGTAGTGTGTGGTCAGACTCCATCAGTATGTCCATCTGGCGGCAGCCTCCAAGAACAACTCTGCCTTTACTCTACTCTCTTCTGCACTGTAGACCACCCTCAAACCGCTGACCTTGTATTGGCCTTTGGAAAAATGACCGGAGACATAACTTCAGCTGCTTAGGCTCCTGCACACCTAAGAAAATACACCTGGTCATATGGGTGCGTTCCACAATTCCCCAGCCAGTTTCACAGTTGCTGATCAAGCCTATTTGATGTATCAGATTAGGTGAGCTTGTACTCAATGTGTATTTTACACCAAATAATGAGAAAATGTAATGAATAAAATGGTGCTCCAGAAAAACATTTAACCACTTCTACTTTTGTGGATGCTCTTCATGTATTCATTGTGACTCAATTTGTAATCATGTCTACACTGCTTAGTCACGATAGGTCACTGATGACTTTGAGAAGGCTGTGGTAAAAAGATGCCCACTTTTCTTTATGTTCTGTTGCTGTTGGTTACTAACTGTGCACTAAGTCTGCATATTTATTTACACTTTAATGATTGATTCAAATTTAATGAATGAATTAAATGTTTAATGGGAAGGCTGGTACAGTGCAGGCACTGATCTAGCTGTGATTGAAGTGATGGTTAGTACTCCAGTGTTGCTTACATTGGATCTCACCTCAGAGATTAGAATAATATCAGTACATAAACCTGTACTTGTTCCTCACTTCTCCAAGTATAACCCCTCATTCTCCTTCTGGCTGATCCCTCCCATTGCCCCTTGTTTTCTCACATAACCCCTCTATGAATTTCCTAAAATTATTTAATAAGAGTATATAACTGCACCAAGTAGTTTCTTCTACTGCATATTTCAGTGTTGACCACATGGAGAGGAGATGTACTGACCTTCTCTATAGTCACTTTTAATCCTTAGGTTGTGCTGATTTCGCCAAATTTTGTCACTGTGTAACTTCATCAAGAGAAAGTGAGCAAATCTTATTTACTGTATCCTAAACTACTCCCTCTCCCCATTTTCCTCACCTTTGAGGGACTTTGAAGGGGATCTACATTGCGTACAGCTACTTACTGCCAGTAAAAGAAGAAAATACTAAAGACACTAAATCAAATTATAATTTCAAAGTAAAGAACACTATTTGGAAGAACAAATATGGAAAATACTCCTTTTTTCTGTTGCTGTATAATTTTATTTCATGTATGCTAGAAGCAGCTACAAAATGCACATACAAAGGCATTAAGATTAAAAAGAAGAAGATTATTTTTTTATTTAAAAACTGTTGACTGTCTGACTTAGGGTAGCAATAATGTACCAATTCGTACTGGTATTCGTATACTGCGATTGTAGTAGTTACTGTAATACATAAACTAGCTGTTTATTATAACAAGCAGTGTACAAGTGCTCCTACCACTGATGTTGGCTCATGGAAAACTATTGTAACTAAATTACACTTAACTGAAAAGAACTGAGCAGGAAAGGTTACTGTCTGCAGCCATCCACCTTGTACTCCTGTATAAACTCAAGAAACTGTGTGCATGCAAGTCCATGGGCAGATTTTTTACATGTGTCATTTGAAGGCTTTTTTTCAACCCAGGTGTTTGATTCCAACAGATACTGCATCCTATAAAAGGAAGGTGAGAGTGAAAAGAAGGAGAATCAGTCATTGTAAAATTATACAGTATGCCCATTAATATTACTCATTCTACTTACGCTCCATTTGAGTCGGTTGTGGTGCCATCTTTTCCCATGATGAGGTAATGTTTTCCCACTTGCAGGTCCTCTTTACACTGATGCCTCTTAGCAAACACTCGCACAGAATTGTCACGCACAAGCATATCTCCGTCTGATAAACAGATGTCATATGTATAGTCTCCCAAGCATAAATTTAATGGCACACAACCACTTTAAGGTGTGCAAAGATGTGTGGTTTCTGTTTACTTACGTGATCTAAGCACCTCAGTTACTTTTGTTCTGTACAGGTCAAAGTTACTTTTCACAGAAACACTGATAACTTCAACCATATATGCTGAAATAAAACAAGAATCAGTTATTAAAAACTTATACAACTTTGCTATGGTGTTACTATATAAAAATAGATTTAAGAATATAGTCAAGTTAATATTAGATGCTTTACACCATATGGTCTTGTGCACTGTACTGACCGTAATCTACTGTAGGGAAGAAGCATGCATATTCTGCACGTTCATGCTTCGTGAGTCCACGACTACCTGCATTCAGTTTGAATGTAATTTTTTGTTTATGACAGGGTCCTAAGGAAAAGATGAACATATTGCAGTTTTAATTATTTACATAAACCTGGTGACCAAAGCTACATTTATACACAGGTGTTGAGTCTCAGAGTGATGGCATACTTTCTGCACACTGACACACATCCTCTGAACACAGTTTAGAGACCATCCTGCTTCTTTGGGGAGCAGAGTAGAACACAGTACACTTTGTGGCTGCAAGGGAAGCACAAATAGCCCATAAAATCTTAGTAAATAAAATAAGGATTTCCCTCTATACTGATAAAAATGCTTTAATTACCAAATAAAAATTGTACCTGGTTCATAATAGTCATAGAACACGGCTGGAGCAGGCTGTAGAAGGCCAACTGGCACTCTCTGTATGGCATAAAAACTAATACATTCCTGTGTTTTAATGAGCTAAAAAGAGAAGAAATCTCTTAGTATCAGACATATAAAATGTATGTGAATACACATAGATTTCCAGCCTTACCTCATTGAAGTAGATCAGCACTCTTCCATAGGAGATTTCATAGTGGGAAATGTATTGTTCAGGTGGCTGTTTTAGCTGGGAAGAGAAAATAACTGATGATTGATCTTAAAGCATGAGAAAGAAAACGTCTACTGGTCATTCCTGTTATTTATGCATTTGGGAACAATGTTTTGTAATTGGGAGAGAGCTGCAGGTGGTCCTGTAAATGTTTTTCTCTATTTTGTATTTCCAGAGGGGTCCCTGTTTTATATCATCAGTGTTACTTAAAATAGAAACATAGGAGTCATCTGAATAATGTTGTTAATAGTACGTATTTGTTTTTGGGTTATCTGTAAGGAACACTTTGGTGAACACAATACCTCAAAACCACTCAAAATCAACCAGACAGAATAGTTTCAAATATGGGCCAAACAACCACTTTGCCTCAAGGGAAAACTTATTACACCTGTCCCATTCTTGTGGAGGGAATTTCATTACATCTCTCACAAAGATCCACTTGGATTCATGGAAGAACTGATTAGAATTTGCTTCAAAAAACATGCATCAAAATGGAAACCTGACTGGTTGCCAGAGGCATATAACCACAAGGCAGTAATCCCTCCCACCCACTGCACAGTGTCCTGGCTGGACAGAGGAGCACGTTCAGCCAGAGACTGATCAATGTCAAGTGCTCCACAGAGCATCACAGGAGATCCTTTCTGCCTGTGGCCATAAAATTGTAAAATTCCTCCCCCATTTGTAAAAGGGAGGGGGAAGACAACAGTCATGATCAATACTTGTGTCATTATTGTCCAATTTCATTCATTTTTATTTCTTTGTTCTTACCAAGTTTTTTTTGTTTACTGTATTCTGTGCTTTCATGTATTTGTGCATTGAGTATTGACTCTTTTGTGTTGGTGCTTTATGCTGAGGATAATAGACAGTGTCGAAGAGGAAACAAAGAGAGCTACTTACCACATCCAGGTCCTCAGTTACAGCCTCAAACCCGCTCAGAAGTGTGATGTCAGCGATGGCCATTCCTGTGAGCTGATAGTCAGGGTTATGACTATACAAAAGAAAACAATGAAAAATACAGGCTGAGAAAGACATTCTTCAGATTTGTAACTATTTCTTGATAAATTCATTGTCTGATGAAAAAAGATAACATGTAAGTGAATCTTATTCAACTAACCCGACACAGACTTTGTAGGTGACATCCTCTGAATTCAGGTCATTATCAAAATCTCTCCTGTTTCTAGTGTGAGCATCAAACCCCTCAATTGCTGATCTTGGCACCAGTAACTCTTTTTCTTCAATGTTATCATAATCATCATAGTATTCATAATTTTCCGTGATCTTAGCTAGGGAGAAAGATGTTATTGTTACTGTGAAGTCTTTATCAGCAGCCCATATGGTTGTGGTTAGTTATCTGACAAAAGCTCACCAGTGTACTTCACTTTCCCCTCCACTGTGACGTTAATAGACAGTTGTTGACAGGTGTCCTTGGAATCCAGTAGATAGTAAGCCTTTACAATCTGACAGAGAGTGGTCATTTACAGTAAATTATACAATAACAGAAATTATACCCTCCAAAAGTACTGGAATGACAATGCCAGTTCATTATGTCAAACTCCAGTCCTCGAGGGCCACAATCCTGCTTGTTTTCCAACCATCCTTGCACTTACAGCTGCTGATTGACTGAAAACACCTGTACCAGGTAATCAGCAATAGGTAGGGAAGGGAAGGCTGGAAAACAAGCAGGATTGTGGCCCTCGAGGACTGGAATTTGCAACCCTGGTAAAGTGTAGCTGCACCTAAACTCTGGAACAGCTTGCCCCTAAATGTTAGAACTGCACCTGATTTGACATCTTTTAAATCTCTGCTCAAAACCTATTCCTATTCCTTGGCTTTTAATATTTAGTGGAATTTGCCCCATTGTTTTTTTGTTGTTGTTTTTTGTTTTTGTTTTGTTTAGTATCCTTTTATCTGCTTTTAACTCCATTGTGCTTTATTTATTTTATCTTGGTTGTGATTGTTTTATTTCTTTCTCATAATTCTTAATGTCTTTTATTTTGAAGCTGTCCCTGTTTCATGTACCTGTTAAGCACTTTGATCAACTGCGTGTTGTTTTATAATAATAATAATAATAGATACTTTATTGATCCCCTTGGGGAAATTGTTGTTTGGACAGCTGCTAGACATATATGTATATATTTGATTTGATTGCTGTACACTGAGACAATGCGTTTTTATCTTTGATCTCTCTCCTGGTCTCGTCAGTCTTCTGTGGCTCATCTCTGTCTTTTATTCCACATTCCAACCGGGCTTTCTGATTCTTACTGTTGATGATGGTTTTGCATCTTGTGGTATGGCCTCTGTATTTATCTTCATGAAGACCTCTTTGAATAGTGGATTGTGATACCTTTGTCCCTGCTCTGTGGAGACTTTTGATAATGTCCCTGACAGTTTTTTTCTCATAATGCTTCTGTCATCTGTTATGTAGCTCAGTACACCAGTGGTTTCTTTCTTTTTCAAGACATCCCAACTTGCTGTATGGGCTATGCCCAGTGTCTGTACAATGACTCTGATTCTTTTTCCTATACTTTTCTACCATAGACTGGTATTCATCACGAGTTATCCTTTTTAACAAAAAAGAACAAATAGAGTCTTCACAGGTAAAACCAAAGAATAATAACAGAAGTAGTTATTTAAAACTTTAAATGTAAATACATTACACAAAGGAAACAAGAAACACACTTAAAATTTGTGTCATCTCATACAAAATGTATCTAAATCTACAAACCATCAAATGCTGAAATTCTGAACTTCAGACTCATATATATGTTTTGATCTTAAACCCAAATGTCTTAAGTGTACAGAAAACAAAAATGAATTGGTTATGCCATTGCAATACTTTTGGAAGGGACTATACATCATTTTCAGCATATGGCACATGGATCAGCCACAGCTTTAAAACGATCTAATGGTTTAAAGTTATGACTGATCATTGTACAGAAATGAATCCAACTTACTTTTAGTTTAACCTCTCCTTTTCCTGTCACATGTGCAACAATGTTGTTCCCTGTAAGTTTCTGGGAAGAACAAGCAATTTCAGAATTAATTTAAATATTTGTATGTATTTAAGTGTTTTGTTTAGTGTGCTCTAAGATACCTTCAGGTCTCTTTCCACTTTCTCATTTTTATTTTCCAGTGCAAGATTTGCAATGTCTTTCCTTCCTGGGACTGTGAACTCTGCTATTACATTTGCTTCAGGTCTCGTGGTTGCATAGAGCTCATACTCAGAGAGGGCTTGCAGTGCCATAATGGTATCCTGGACATAGTAATAAAATAATAACATGTTAAATCAATCAATGCTGTGACAGTTAATTTGGAGTATAGTGCATGATGTAGGACCACAAAGAGGACACAGACTTAGGATTCTTTGGGTTTAAGTAATTTTCATTTTAGCATCCTAATTACCTGTGATGATTTGAAACCTCCAAAATAGTTTTCTTGGGTGGATAACCAGCAGGCTGCCTGTTTTGCCTGCTCTGTCTTTCCAAGTGCTACTGCTGTTAGGAGTGCATAGGCTGAAGTCTCTACTGTGATAGCATCTGCCACCTCTTGATTTTTGGTGGCATCAGTTGACCACAAATAGCAGTCCTTCTTATCTGATGAAAAAAAGAAAGAAGTAGATAATGATTAAAACTGTCACATACTGTATCTCAATCAGTTATTTTTTCAGTTTTAAGCTTTTAGGGTTGAGTGATATGTTGATATAGTCTAGGGGCAGCGCGTTTATAGCTTTTTGGGAGCCCTATGCGAGATCATGTTGGGGGCCCCTGTTTTGAATCGATATCACAGTAGGTTCTGAAATTAAAAACAACAAAGAAAAAATCTAGTTGACCCAAGCAATTTAGAAAATAACAAAAGTAAAAAAAAAATCCCTCTCTATGACCATACAGGTGCAGAAGATTACAAACTTTAGAATGGCACCTGCAAATCAAAGATTTTTAAGATACCAGGCAAAATCATGAGCAAAGATTCAATTCAGATCAAGATCAGATCAGATCAACAAGTCCTGTGTTATGAAATTCAACAATTTGGTTTATTACATAATAAACCTAATTATGTAAAGAGCAGGGGTGTCCAAACTTTTTTTTAAAGAGGGACAGATTTGATGATATGAATTCTCAATATTGAAATCTCAGAAAAAGATTTGACAGCAAAAGTTACATGCAAATGCAAACCTATTCACTTAGATCAGACATGCCTTCAGTTGCCAATGCTTGAAGTTTTGTCCAGGTAGCTGAATGATCTGTTCCTTCTGGCATGGAGACTGAGAGGCAGTAAGCCACAACTGCAACAGCATAGGGATGCTGAAGCGCCTCTAAGTGTGACCGGAGATATGCTGTTGATTTTGAAATTCTTGTTTCCTAGTGGGAAGTAACATGAAGAAATTATTATTATTATTATTGTTATTGTTATTGTTATTAGGTAAATATGTATTGACTACATGATAGTATTAAAATACATAACAAATCTAACAACAACAATAATAACAAAGCCAAGAGTCTACAGCCACATTAGAAGCTGTTGACAGTGTACTTGAGCTAAATGTTAAGGCTAATGGTAACTTTGCTAGCCATCAAAAGCCAAATCACTAGCATGACTAAAAACAATCATCCAGGACAGGAAGTTTTTACATTATCTCACCACTTCACTGCGCAATTCAGCTTGCAGGAACTGAAGGGACCGATTCAGTGCAAGAGTTATGAAAGCCGTCATGGATGCATCCTGGTCTTTGCCTTTCTATATTAAACACAGATAGTACTGCATTAAAATCGCTGCTATTTAGTTTGTAGCTGCATCTAACACAGTCTCATGTACAACATACTGTAGCTTTTAAAATAGGTTACCAGGACTCCTCGGTGTAGCACTGGATGTGGGTCAGTAAAGGACCCATCAGAGTTCTGTACTGAGAGCAAGAAACTGACTGGGTGTCTGATCTCTTCTACGGGGACAATCCTAGCTTTCCTTCCTTGAAGTCCAAAAGCCACTATTTGGCGCTCTGCCACCATCGATAGCACTTTCACAACAAGGGCTGTCACCCTGAGCACAAGAGAAAATATGAGTGTCAGGAAAGGGTCTACAGTCGCAAGAAAAAGTAATGGCACTGTTTGCAATTTCTATGGCTAAGCTGAAGCAGTTCTGTGAAGAAAATCGGTCCAAAGTTACTCCTGAACATTGTGTAGGTTTAGTCCACAGCTACAGGAAGCATTTGCTTGAGATTATTGCTGCCAAAGGTGGTTCAACCAACATTGTTTCGCTTACTTTTTCTACCATCAGTCTGTATGTCTAATGGGTGACTGTTTGTGTCTTACCAGCTTAGAAATATTGTGTTTCTTGAAATTTGTGACTTTGGTGAAAATCAGATCACAATTAATGAATTGATCGAATCGATTTACTGTGTCAGATATTTGAAGCAACTACCTTAAATTAAAATTTAATACAATGAAATTAAACAAATACTTACCAATTACTAGATGGTACTGAATACCATGCTCCATACGATCCATTGCGTTTCTTGTATGTTAAAATCCTCACAAAACCTGACAAACAAAGGGTTTACTTTCTTTAAAACAAAAATGTCTATAGTGCTGTCAATGAGCCATTGACAGTGCAACATACAATAGATCCCTCAATAATAATATGAAACAAGAAGAAGATAAAACAGTTTAAACTTGCTATTTTATGTTATTTTATGGAGGGCTTTTTATCTGTTATTATCAGTTGTAAAACAACTTAGTCATTTGATTATGGTCTGCACAAAAGTTAAATTAGTACATGTTCAATTTTATTTCACAACTGCATTATTGTAAAGCTAGCTGGTATTCTCTGTCATGCAGCTGCCCGTAACTTACTTCACAGCAAGAAACATACTTGAAAATAACTGGAAATTCACTACACTTCAAAATAAAGTGCTCATGGTTTTTGTGCAGTTTATATGGTATTGACCCTCGACCTTCTTTCGGAGCGCAACCCAGCAGTTGGGAATGTTTTATCAATTTAATTAGTTATATGAACATTTTAGGGCTCAAGACAGTTGTAGCATGAGAGTCAAACTCAACCCACCTAGGTTGTCAAATATTGATAAGTGTCAAACCCCATGGTGTCTCATGTACCCCTTTTCCATCAAGCCAGTTCCAGAGCTAGTGCTAAATTTCTAACCAGTTCTTTGCACTTCCACAGATAAAGAACCAACTCTTGGTCGGGAAAACTGGTTCTGGGCTGGCACCAACTACAAACATACCGAACGTAATCTCTGATTATAATCCATGATACTTTATTTCTTTGTTACATGAAGCACTGCAATTAATTTGATGGCTGGTCTATACTTTTGTGAATCAGATTTTTTATGACCTGTAATCACTATCACTGAATTTGTTTCCATAATTTCACAATAGCTTCCACCGAAAACCTCAAAGTCAAACTGCTGCCTTTAAGCTTTATTGCTAGTAGGTTTAGCTCACTTCATTTCTGTGCACTACATACACACTTACAGTACTCTCATATCAAGGGCAGAAGACCGACCGCAATTCAGTTGTAGGATAACCAAGACTCCCTAGCATTATCATATTACCATGTGCTTGGTTCTGGTTTACTATTACATTGAGGATTTAATTCTAATTAATTTGAAATCCTTAAACAACTAATATATGTACCATACGGAAATGAGATACATATTCTATATACAGTAATATTTATGTCCAACATCATCAGAGCTAGGGCCATTATTGTACCTGCCCAGTGTTACAGACTCATGGCTTTTGTTGTTCTGGCTCTCTGTACTTGAAGTGTGGTTCATCTTCTTTCTTGACAATAAATATATATTTTGAGAGTTATATGCCCAATTAACTGCTTGTTAGGATCTCACCTTGTTCAATTTTATCAAGAGCATCATCTCTGTGACCAGCAGGCAGCTCAAACCATTGCTCACTTAGGTCAAGGTAGCGGACAGCAAAAACTGTAGGGGCCAGTCGTACCATTGTTTGTTCTAAACATCCCTTAGGCAATACAATCAAATTAGCAACCGTCTCAGGTGAAAGAACGTTCTTCACATATGAAATTCCAAGTCCATCCCCTGTTATGTGAGAAGAAAGACACTATCATTTACTGCAAAACAATCCGTGAATTGTATTGTCTATGTCTAACAGTACATACCTTCCACTGAAATGAAAATATTGGAGATGGAGTCGGGAACTGTGTCATCTGGCATAGTTCCATCAATAAGGAAAGTCTCTGTGCGTTTCCCTGTTATGACAGAAATAAATTGATTAAAGCAAATGTAGTATATTGAAGCATAACAAAAATGATATATATCTGGGAGTATAACTGAGAAATACAGAAACAACTCACCATCTAATTTAAGCCATTTGGTTTGTTCTTCTCTCTGTTCAAATCCTTCAGCCTAAACCATGACATATCAGACAATTAAAGTGTCTTTGCCTTGTTGTCATATTTGTTTTGTCTGGTAGGTCTTTATTATAAATAGGCCTTTATCATTTGCAGAAAGATAACATAAAGTATTTATCACTCACCTTCACATTCAAAGTCTTTTGAACAGCATCTATTCCACTTTCATTCTCTATATCATAGAGACGTATTTTGATGGGTATTGAGCCGGTAACCATGGGGACAGCAGAGAAAGTGACAAACTGGGCGGACTGTCCCTCCACAGTAATGTTAACAAAACCTGTAGTGGTGGCTGAACCAGGGGAGCAAAGTCCTTCAGTTTGTTCCATATGAACTGCCAACTATAAAAATGCAGGTGTCCACAGAGACAAAAACATTAAGAGTTGTTTTGAAATTTAATTGGTTACTAGTTTAAGTGTCATTTAATATAACTATTAGTTATAACTACCTGTAGTGTGTTATCGCCATAGTTGTAGATAACAGGTGAAATGGATAGTTGCTCATATTTTTTCACTGAGTCAGGCAGTCTGAGAGACACAAAGGTCCTCTTAACTGCTTTGAGCTCAGATGGATTAACTACACAAAAACCTGAGTGAAACACAGAGTATTTTGCAGTTATAAAAGGAGCTGTTTACTCAAATATTCAAGATTTATTAAGTTGGGAGTTGTTGTTACCAGTGTCTGGGGATAAAGTGATGATCTGAATCTCCCATGTGGTGATGGAATCAGGCAGAGCCAAGGAATAGCTAAGAGAGTTTTCAGTTAAGATAAAATTAATCAGCTGGTTGCTAATTTTTACTGTAGACATAAGTTAATAGCCATATTCACTCACATTGAATAGCAGAAAAAACTGAGATTTTTACACAGAGTATTAGTAACAAATGTGTAACAAAATGTAAAGGATATAAACAAATATATGGTGTAGCAAAGTTTTTAATGGATGTAACTAGTCACTGTATATCAGTGGAAAAGAAAATATCACACACAAAAAGTTTACTGCCAACCTTTTACCTCTTTTTGTCATTTACATCAAATTCTGTAAATGCAAAGCTTTGGGGGAAAAGTCGCCGAATGTACTGGTTAAATGTATTGGTGTCCAAAAAGAACTCTTCAATGTCAGCTGTGCTTGCAGCTAAAAAAGAGAAATTGAAAAGTTTGGATTTAAACTATGTGACAATCATGCTTCCATTATTAAATGCTTTTTAAAAATATGTGCAAAGTATTGTGATGTCCACATGACAATCTCATCTCACTTCGGCCAAATCCTTTCTGGGCATCCTCTCGTATCTTTTTTTGTCTCAGATCTTCTCCTTTAAGGCAGCATTTTAAAAAAGAATCTGCACAAGCTTGATTTTTCATCACAGAGACCCTCTTTGCTCTTTCCTCACATGTTAATCTCATGGGGATAAGAGAAAACCCCTGAACACAACATTCTTGTAGGGTTTCATCGGAAAAGTTAGATTCTGAAAGGAAAAGAAAAATGAAAAACCCAATGTAATACATATTCTTACTGGAGGGATTTTACATTATCTCATGCCAGAAGGTTGTCTTACTGAATGCCATCATTTCCTGTTGAAGGTCCACAGAGCGTCTTTGACGTGCAGATTGTGAATCACAATTAATATCTGGAAAAGTTGTATAAATTGTAAATACATGGATGGCTGCTTTTACATTTAGATGGTCGTTGATTTTATGAAAAAATAATTTGCTAGAACATGGATTTCTACATCAATGTTTGCAAATAATAAAGGCAGCAGTGCTTTCTGCACACAGCTAGAGGAAATCAAAATCAAACCAATCCAAAGTACCATAACAGGAATCCAGTGGGTGTATACACCAAAAAACTAATGAGCTCTTTACATTATCCCTCCCTATTTATTCAAGAATGTGGCCATAGTGGGTTCTTTAACCATAACTATTTTTTTATCCATACAATCACTTGGTTATCAGCTCTAATTTGAATAATTCTGGAATTACTGTAATTTAGAAAGTATCGGAGACAGGATTTATGAAGACATTGCAATTTTGTTCTTGTCTAATTTGGTGTCTATATTATTTTATGTTGTTTCACATAAGGTTACAGAAATTATAACTTAACTTTATTTTTATGCATTGTATTTTTGTCTTTGTCTTTTTAAGCATTTTTGTTATATTGAATCACTTTCAATTTCAGTTTCAGTTCATGCTGTATTACTATTAGGGTTACCTAATAGTATTTCCAAAGTAATAAACTAAGGAATAATTCCAGCTACCATTTAGTTTCTGCCTGCCTTTAAGTTCTGACACTCATTGATTAATCTTTTTTAATCAAACTATGGTGACAAAACAGTAGATTTAAAATGAATTTAATTATGAAATATAGTTTTCTCATACGTTTTCTCCAATCTGACTTGGCCTGAGATACAAATGATAGTCCAGCATCTATTAGTACAGATGGAGAGTCAGCTCCTCCACCGTATGAGCAACCAAGGTCATATGACTGCATAGTAGAAAACACCTGAAAAATGCGAACAAGAGCTTGAGTTTATTGTATTATAATACACACACACACACACACACACACACACATAGATAGATAGATAGATAGATAGATAGATAGTAGATACATGCATACAAGACGTACACTACCAGTCAAAAGTTTGGACACACATAGAAATGACTATGTTTGTGAAAGAAACGCAGATTTCATAACATCAAATTGATCAGAATGAATGTGTAGACATTGTTCATATTGTAAATGACTATTGTAGCTGAA
>JAUMHL010000009.1:13482506-13530865 GCA_032362345.1 Sandelia bainsii | reverse complement strand
TGCATTCAAAAGTTTAGGGAAGGTCACATTAAGTTCACCTGTAAAGGTTATAGTGCATTTTAGGTTCATCCTGAAATGTCACCCGAAAGGCGAATATCCCTATCTTTTTGTGAGTAGTGCATGTTAAATACTTTGATTAAGTTAGTAGCTTACCAAATCTTTGGACTTTGAATTCTCGAGAAACAACATTTTCTTCATCACCTTCGTAGTGCGCCGTAATCTTCCATGTGCCCATTCTTTGTAAACATGTTATTATGTCAAACTTGCTTGTATTGTTATATAAGTTTATACATACAGTGAGGCTAGTTGCAAATATGAACATACTTAGAGACATCAGGTATGTCGAAGAAGCCTTTAAGTATTCCTCTCTTTGCAGTTTTAAGGGACTTTAAAATCCTGTTTCCAGCAGCATTCTGACATAAAATGAGAAAAGCATGAGTCATCTGTGTGGAGTCTCCAAAGTTTTGTTTCTGAATAATAAACTTATCTACTCACAAATACTGATAATTGGAACACTTGTTGATGAGGCCTGAGTGTGTGGTCAAGTGTGAATATCCTGTAGTGCACTACAACAGGGAAGTCAACATAATTTATTATTATTTGTTTTTTATACAGGTTATATCTGACATTTGTTAACTTTCTTTTTACCTTTCTGTGTTGGGTTGTACATGGGCTGATCAGTTTGAATGAAAATATAGCCCCTGTGCTTTGATACCAGCACCCTTGTTAACTTCCTCCCAGATATGGATGGGCCCTCTGCCACTAGCATAAGGTAGTGACTGGGACATGTTTTAGGGATTTCTGAAAAGGTTTCTCTGCTTATCTGTTAAGTGGAAAAGTAAAAGTTATGATTAATGACATCTTAGTCCTGTTTAAATTGTTTACTTTTTGCATGAATGAAGAAATATTCATACCATAAGCTCAACTGTTTTTGTCTCCGATTCATGAGTACACCGAATAGTTTTCTTCTCAGACACAATAGTATTACAAGTCTCATGCTCCAGGTAGAGAGTGACAGGATTGTTAAGATGACGCCTTCCCAGCTGCACAAACACTTTCTCATTGACACCCAGATGAAACACATTGGGGGCTGAGATAAAGAATCTACAAACAAAGGTGAAAAATAGCTCTTTCATTGATATATTTTGCATTTATTGACTTCTACTGTATGTAGATAATGTTCACAAGATTTTGTCTATCTATTAGACTAGATGATATAATAAATATGTAACACATATTCATCTTACAATGAGATCAAACAAGACAGAAAGCACATTTGACCCCTCTTTTCATTAAACATAAATATGTTAGCATTACATTACATTATTACAAAATGTAGATTCATGCAGCTGTTTACCTGTCATCTGTTGAACACTCTGATTCCACAGCGAAGATCAGGAGCAGTAGTGAAATAATCTGGAGCTTCATTGTGCAGCTTCTATGTCTTTGCCTGCTCTGACACAGGATTTTTATTAACAGGGGTTTTGTAAGTTATCCACCCCTGAATTTCTCAATCATCGGATCTCTCAGTGCCCTCCCTCTGTTTTTCTCTTTTTCTTGTGAGACAACCATAAAATGTACCGTTCCTCTGCTATGTACTAACTAATGATATATAGACTGAGAAATGTATCATACTGTCAGACATAGCATGTACACTGATGTGAGCAGATGTGTTGCAACAAAAGGGTACAAATTCATACACAGATAATAACATTACACATATCATAAAAAGATAGATCGTGTTGGAACATAATGGCGTGACATATACATTTCATTGTTTGATTTTTGATTTTATAAAATTCACTGTTCAGTGTCATTGCTTATAGTTTGGAGCAGTGTTTGTTTCTGTTTCACAATGTTTAATCATCCCCTCATAGGTCACTGCAAGTCAGCCAATTTTCCTCCCAATCATGTGATTTACAAGAAAGCAAGTTTTGGCTCTCTGGGTTTGGATTGCGCTGCATGCTGTGGACTCTACAACAGATGGTTCAGGAATGATTTGTGAAATTGCAGATTAGGTGAAACCCAGTTTTCAGTTTACTAGAGTTTATAATTCAACACATAATAAAATCCAGTGTAGTTTACTACTGTGTAATTCTGAATGTGTGTAGTCAGCAGTGAACTGATGGTATGCTGGATGGAATTAAAAAATCTGCCAAACCCTAAATGAAGCAATATAATTAATAACACAGACACAAAGAAGCTTCTGAAACTTTATTTTGTCTCCGTGAACTGCTTGATGAAAGGTGTACTTAAAAAGGTAGTAAATCATATCTGGCTTTTAAGTGAGATTCATCATTACATATAACATCCAAAAATACGTTTGGAACATTCAACAAACATCTCTGTCAAAGTTCAGTTCAGTTCAATTTACCTTATTAACCGTAATAATATGATATACACATGCACTTTAAACAAATGAAACAGTTTCAGCTTTTCAAAACTTTACAAAACAAATTTAAAAATGTCCACTGCTGCAGCCTTGGAGAATGTAGTTCACCTACAAGTCTCAGGGAACTCAGGGAATAGAAAAGTTAAAAGTCCACGGTTTAGAAACTCAGTGTGAGTTACAGATTTTCAACTTAGAATTTTTCAACTTAGAACTTTTCTTAATAATCACTTCTTTTTGTTGTATTCAGTTTTAAAATTGATCCTAATTCAGTATGGGCCCTGCAAAGTCAAACTTTAAAATGTAGTCCATTCTTTGCATACAGCTACATGATATTTCATTCAATTCCCATGCCAATCTCTTAATTGTCACAGTAAGATGTGAGACTGAGTAAATGAGAGTCTGGGGCATGATGTCCATCCACAACTCCTGGATATGAAGAACTAATACAAGAATTGCGTTTGGACAATCAACACCAGCCTCCCTGTCAAACTTGGGAAGAACAGCAGTAGCATCTTTTAGCACTGTAAGTAAAACTGGCAGTGAATGAACAGATGGTTTGATCAAATATTATATATTAATCAAAACTAGTGGAGAAACATCTAGCATAAATGTATTAAAGCTTTTGTTCAAACTGTTGCTGCTAGTTGGGAAATTCAAGAATTCATTAAATCTGCACGCTCAAAAACATGAATCCAAAAGTAGCTGTCACTTTTATTCCCTTTATCTAATGTATAAATCTAGGTTTTAGTGAATATACTAAACCAACAGGTGAAAGTAAGATGGAGAGTAAAATATTTTAATACTTACATTATGCACCATAAATAATACATAGATAATAATCCCAGAGAATCAGCTAATAATCATGTCCTTAGGCATATAAAATATTGACCTTTTCTTTTCTCTTTCTACCATTTTCTCAAATATTGTAAAGTCCAGACTCCTCTGCATCCATCCTCAACCACTGATTGTTCAGTTTGCCTGTCCATGTCCCCTTCTCTGTCTCTTCCCCTCTATCCATCTTATTTCATGCAGGAGTGGGGTTACCTAAGAGACTCTGCTTCAATGGAGAAAATCTCTTTTTATACAATTAACTGTGAAAGTGACAGAAGGAAAAGAAGGGAGGGATCTATGGAGGGGTGAAGACTTAGAGAAGAAAAAGAGAGAGGGCAATAACAGAAACGTGCAGGGCAGGTAGAGCTATGTAAAGTTAAAAACTAATATTTGCACATATTTGTTTTAAGTTTTAACTTCAGAAATTAACCACCCAAAAGGTGTTTGATGCCCATAAATGTGAATTTATTGTAGTTGAGTGTTTTTGCCCTCAGATTGCTGCATTCAAACTTTTGATTTAGTAAATGTTTTTTGGTATTTAAAAAGAGAACTAATGTGTTAAGATGATGGTGAACTAATTTATATATTCAATTATATATTTTTATTCTGTATCATTATATGGTGAAAATATGTTTGCACTCTTAATTTGTATCAACCCATATTTCAATTGAGATCAGGCCAAATTAGGCTGCATTACACTGATCTCAGTGAAAGTAAATTATGTCTGTCTCTAAAAATGCAGAGAGGGTGTCACCGCTGGGTTACCATGGGGAGATGTACACAAAAGGGTGTGGCGTGGGAATGTCGCTGAGGGTCAGGAGTGAGGGTGAAGGGGTCAGAGGTCAGAGCCAGCTGGACATAGAGGAAAAGAGGAGATGAGGGTGAGAAAAGGAGGTGATGTGGTATTCCAGCAACTGACTGACTGGACCCAATAGGACATTAACATTGAACTGATGGGAGGCTCACAGACCAGTGTTCATTCAGGGAGGAACTAAGTCACTCACACATGTGTAATCGTCCGTGGTAATTGACAAGTGACAAGACCCTCATTGTGGATGCAAAAGCAGTTATCATTATGCAGCAGTGGATTACAAGATATACATGCTGGTTCTTTGGTTATGTTGGTCTTTTACTTCAGTGATACAAACATACTTGTATACTAACAAAATCTTATCCTTAAAACTGTGTAATACTAAAAATTATGTCTAACTTCTTATATTAATTTGTTGGGATATAGATGTGTATACAATATAACTTTATAATCAGTTTGTGATTATTTAGTAACTTAACATTAACCAGAGATTCAAGTGTTGCACTTTTTACACCATTTCTAACACGTACCAACTGACAATTCAAGCCCAATTTTGTGTGTGGAGAGGAAGGAGCTTTGTATTGTGAAGTGAGAGCAATATGGAAACATCAAAAACTCTAATTAAATTTCTCCACTGATCACTTGTATAAAACAACATGCCTGATGGCAATAAAGACAGTTCAGACTCAGTTATGTCACACAGTTTGTAGTGAAGATATATGAAATACAAGTTTCAATAATGACTATGTTTTATCCTTTCCTTTCCAGGAGATGATCTGTGTATCTTAAAGATTTGAGAAGGTGACTGTGTTTGTGAGCTCTGACTTCCATTTGGCTGCTAGTGAAGGTCAGGTCAGTGAGGGCAGCAGGCAGTCTGGACTGAGGCCATACTCTGGTGGTCTAAAAAAGAAAATATTGGGGCTCGACCCATGGGGTCAACATGCAAATAGTAACCCCCAAGTGAAAGGCACAGAGCAAATCAATGTTCTCACATTACTCTTGCTGGCCATGACTGTGTGTGTGCATGCCACGTAGATAAGTTTGAATTCAAATAACTATGATATCTTTGTTGAAGTCCATCACCTGAGTTCAGTAGCTTGATGTTACAGTTGTTAAAAAATGTGGTTCAGAGTGAGTGAAGAACTGCAAAAAATATGTTATTCCATACAGCACGATCAAAACTGCAAAACTGTTTGTCAGCTGGAGTGACACCAGGCTTTCACACTCATCCAGCACATGCACAATTGAATTAAGTTTTTTCTCGTCAACTAACCCTACCCACTGCTGCCACCCAGTGGCCATAATGGGCCCAGCAACACCACGATCACAAGAAATGAATGAACAGACACTGAGAGAGGGACAGGGGCAGATGTGCTGTATCCATATTGTGTATTGTGTAAGGTTACAAGACATTTAAATATAGCTTAAAAACATTTCTACAAAACCACTTCCTGACACTAAAAATATGTAAAACTACAAACGAAACACACAAACATAGCCCAATGACACTGTGTTTTCCACTGAATTTCAGGTCTCTCCACTACCTCTTGTCATTAAATATAGCTGCCGCACAATCCTGATTGTCAAGGTAGTTGCTGGCTGATAGAGTCTCCAGTAATGGAATGATGAGTTGCTCCCATCTAAATACTTCTACTGATCTTTGAAGAGCCACTCCACATATTTTACAATGCAATATCACTATGTAATGCCTCATTCTCTGCTCTGCTGAGTGTATTTAAACTAGATCAGACAATAAGCCCCGCCAAAGATTTTGAATGTCCTGCCATGATTTGGTGTTAGCAACAAAAATGTGACTATTCGTATCACTGCTTGTGCAACACTAGTGGTACTAGAAGCAGCTGTTAACAGATGTAAAAAAAGCACAGTGCTTGTAGTAAGTGCTGTTTGGTTTGTTACAAGAACCAGAAACTACTGTACCAGACAAAGTAGTTTTACCAGTTTTATGTGTCGTGCGCATACTGTATGGCACGTGACTTGTATCTTGTTGAGATGAAATGACACGTTTATAAATCCATTAAATGAGGATGATTTTGCCATTGTTTGGCAACGTCAGCAGGTTGCAATGAAAATTACAGTATTTGACATATTGCTCATTGTTCTTGTGACAGGTTTATAGAAATCCATTGAAAATGTGCTGGACACTGATATAGAGATTTTCATGGAAACTGGTTTTACATTTTGTGACCAAATAGTCTATTTAAACAACTTAACCATGTGAAAAAAGTAAATGCTGCTTTAAATAAACAGCATGTAAATCTAGCATCCTCAATGATGAGTGCAACTCATTCTTCTCTTTGGAGAATGAGGAAGTATAAAGGTAAGCTTCAAATACAGAACACTTTGTTCAAAATAGTGGAAGGATAGTGGAAAATATTACTAAACAACATCACTGAAGCAAGAACACATTGTGCAATAACTGTGTCCCCTTCTTGCCAAATGCAAAAAACATTTCCAGCATTTCTTGTAGGTGTGGCTGTCCAAAACTATGCCCAGACATATCTATTGTGCCATAATTAGGCTGCTCAGAACCACAAAGCACTTTAATTTACTACCTTATACTTACATTTTAATTCACACCTTTCAATTCATCATAACCAAAACATGTTTCCATTTGTCCAGGTACTTACCTATGTCTGTATATATCTAAAGTCACTGGATGTGTAATTTCCATTACTTTCCCTTGATTTTTATCAGTGATATGCACTGCTCTGTTTATTTATGATCGTGTTTTGGGGCCTAAAACTGTTTGGTGTATTTGTATGCATCCTTTTTTTTTTCTGGTAGGTCACTTATACAATTTCAGAACAATAACGTTATATGATTGAAAACGTATAACATCAGCAAATGTTTTATCATTAATGTGCGAAATGTTATGAAACAGTATAGAAATATTAATCAAAAACAGCCTGATTACATCAAGCGTAACATCTACTGCAGGAGTGTCATATGACAATGCTGTTATGGGTGGTCCCATGAGACATTTTGGCTCAAGGGATTCTGGCACTAAGCCATCATGGCCTGTAAACAACAACATCGTGAAGTTGAAGTAAACCGGATCGGAGCGTCGGCCTGTTGTCTGGCGCTTGTTTGATTACAGCAAATATAGTGAAATAGTTTGCAACAATGCGTCGAAGGTGTATCTGGTAAGTAAGTCAAAGCTTCAAACTACCACGAGTTATTTAGTCAACTACTGCTTCTCCACAGAGTATAATCCCGAACCCTGCATTAGACTGTAGCTACATTAGCCATGTTAGCCGTGATTGCAGCTAACAGGCTAATCTTGGCTAACTACCTAGAAAACATTACGCAAGTCCCGCGAATATGTTGAAGTTGTTCGATGGCTTTCGATTTATCAAGAATAATATTTTCGATGACTAACTGGGTGTTTTTGTATCACAGTTGTACGAAACCTTACACAATGCAATAACAGTCGGGCGTATGGCAGCCGAAGCTAATGTTTGCTAACGTTACCTAGCATTGGTCTTTTGAACGTTTGCAGCTTACTAGCTAACGGTAAAAGCAAACACTGCGCATTATTTACACGTTAAGGTCCGAAATACATTATATTAATAATAAATCATGGAAACGGTGATGGATACTGGTAGTTGTGTTTGCAGTTATATCCAGCATTTACTTTATTTTGCTCTTCACGGAGTAATATTGATATCAGCATTACTGCGTATCATTAGCAACATTTAGCAAACGTGTAACCTTGCGATGCCAACTACAGCCAGTCGAATTTAATAAAACGGCGACTAATGTAAGCAAATGTCAATGTATTTTACGGTCTCTGTAGTTTTTACATAGATTTTCACATTAAACACAAAAAATCGTATTAAATCCCAACGTATGTTTCGTTAATGAGGCTAATTTAATTATGGCGAATCATGTAACGTTAAAACAATTTGGATTTTGGCCTTCACTGTACCTAACAAATAGTGTGGTTCCAGTCATACTCGTTCATTAAATCATTCTTTTTGTTACAGTAAATAGGTGTCATTTTTGTTTTACAGCTTTATTTGTTGGAAAAATTTGATCATTAACTGCACAGTGCTCTGCAAATAGGGCTACAGTAAAATGTTGTTTTCTCGTTTAATCGTTTTGTGAAATTAAAAATTTAGGAAAAAAAACAATAATTCCTATTCCTATAACCCTCCTGATTTCTGTGACCAACTGCTTGAAATGCAAATATATTCAATTTTATTTATATTAAAAATCTGCAAATGTTTAGATTCAAGAACCTGGAACCACATCATATTTGGCAGCATTCACTGAAAAATTACTTAATCGATTAGTTGAGTTGTTATATATAACTATGGTTTATATATACATTTTATACATAAAACGTATTAATAATCACACAGCCACACCCTAGTAAAGTTAAAGACAGGTGTTTATTTTAATTGTGGTCTGTCAAAAAGCTTGATATAACAAATAGTTATCATTTTGTGTTCTCCCTAGATTGAACTCCTTCAGACGGGACATCATCTCCTCCGCTGGGTAGCTTTCTAGCCATGTCCTCACAGCAGCCCAACAATTCAGCCTCCAACAGCCCCACCAACATCTTAGGTTCTCCATTCTCAGTCATCAGTCCCACACTTAACTCCCCAGTGATCTCACCTTCTCTGGGATTTGGACCCATCAACAACAGTCAGGTATGTTTTATAGAGATTCATCTGCCTTAAGGAGTGCAGGAGTTGTTTACCTGGGGCTAAGGATACATGTGTTAGTTACAAGGCAATTTTTAGTTTCAGTATTTACAGTGCACTAAGTGGTCAAAGGAGGCCAAGCACATTTGGATGATGTTAGGGGTGTTTTGTATGCACCCTGATGCTAAAAATGTAGCTTTGCCATTGCACACAGGTAACAACATAGTATTTCAATCATTTTATGTGGTTGTACTGTTTATCCAGATCTCTTCTTCAGCATCCATATCAGGAATGCACTCGATCAGCAGCTCAGAGGATATCAAGCCTCCATTTGGCCTGAGGCCCATGCCACCTCACAGCCCTGGAGCAATGTTGTCTCAGAAACGCTTGTGTGTCATCTGTGGAGACCGCTCTTCTGGTGAGTGAGCGCACTAAGAGCAGGATTAACAGAAGTCAAACAGCAAGTGGAGACTGTTTTAAAAAAATGGATCTCAATCACTGTTGACAATAAAAATACAGCTCATGCAAGACTCTTGGCTTGATGTTGTATGTTGTTTTCCCGTCAGCCTCCGACTTTACTTTTTCTAAACTTACAGGTAAACACTATGGCGTGTACAGCTGTGAGGGTTGCAAAGGTTTCTTCAAGCGAACTGTGCGCAAAGACCTGAGCTACACCTGCAGGGATAACAAAGAATGCCTGGTTGACAAACGCCAGCGCAATCGCTGCCAATACTGCCGCTACCAGAAATGCCTGGCCATGGGCATGAAGAGGGAAGGTATGCAAAGAGCAGGATTGTAGTAGAGGTTTAAGTTCTTATTGAGGTGTAGGTACTTACGCGCATCTATACCAAGACTTTCTCTAAACAAGAGTAGTATAATATATTTTTTAGAAGGATTTAAACAGCGGCGGGGAATTACTTGTCTTAAAATAGATAACTATGCCAAAGGAAGCCCATTTCAATTAAGTAGTATTGGATTAGATTAGTATTTGTGGATGCCTGATTAAATAAGCTAAAGGATAGAGATGGTTGAAGTGGGGCTGGTTTACATAACTAACCCCTCTTCATCTCTTCCCTTCACTTTCTCCTATTCTACACTTTCTCCATCTTTCAATAGTGATCAAACATGTAAACTGGATAAAAGAAGATGGAAAAGATGAGGGATGGATGAGTATGACATTAAAATCTTAAAGATACTGTATTTTAATATAACTTAAGAGAGTGAGCCTGTTGTGTTAGACATGCAAAATTGTTGACTGGAGTTTTTTTAATATGAAAATGTGCCTAAACATGATAGATAGAAGATAAATTATCGCTGTGGCATATTGCCATGTGGTGATGGGCTGCTTTATTCATTTGCTTTATTCAAATTAGTATTCAGCAAGCTGTTGTTCTTTATTAACCATATTTGAATCTGATGGTGTGCATCAGTGTTCAAGCAGCAAAAAAATGCAATGGATCATGTTCTAGCGGAGGCTTTCATGATCCACAAAATAAGTTTAAATTCCTTGAATGTGCATGGTATAGGGTACGTGCATGGTAGGTAACTTCTTTATTAAATGTATGCAGCTCTAATTTTGACTGTGAGAAAAATCATGGATATTTAGATGCAGTGTTATGCACTATGTTAACATGCACTCAAGTGACTAGGTTACTCAGAGGAACCTTTGGGCAGACTTGATTTTAAAAACTACGCAGCATCGCTTATCTCCCTATAATCTCGCCTCTCATTCATCCGCAGTTCTCTGCTTAAATTAGTAGAGTGGCGAGTGTTGGCAGCCTTTGTTCTACTCGTGCGCTTTTGTAAAAAGTCGATTAGAAACCTGGGTTACATGCATACATGGCCGAGTAGTCGTACCTCTCTGCGATAAATCTGCTTGGGGAAATCAGGTTTCTCTAATGCCCTACCATTATTATGAAAATCAAGTTTCCTGTTTACATGACAGTTAGGAAATCAGCTTACTTGAGAAAGCTGACTGTAACCTGGTTACTTGAGTGCATGTAAACGCGCTGACTCTTAACGATTCAGTGTTGGTATGTGTTACCCTGTGAATGACAACCTCACACACTGTTGATCTTCCATTTACTGTCCTGTTAAAAACAGATGCAAATATTTTAGTTTTGTCATGAATAGTAATAATTATGCAAGTGTGATTGTAGGTGCTACATGCAAAGCTGCATTGAGAAACATTTTGAGTTTTTCTAGGTTTCCTCACTCAAAAGTGAGGCTTGTGTATTGTAAGGAATGTACTGTAGAAATTGCCAACCCTATGTTTCAGCTACAATTGTCATGTCTGAACTGAACACAATGCTTTCGTAATGTATTGTTGTGCTATTACTGACATTTTTGTGAACATAGCACAAATGTTGGACACACTTTGTCAGTGTAACAAAACTTTTGCAAAGAGCCAGATAATTTTGTATATTTTTTTTTTAACCATAAGTCCATCAGTTTACATTCTCCTGAAGTCTTGCCATTCTTGAGGATTTACCATTGTCTCATTCTTTTCCTCCCACCACCATGTTTCATTTTGTACTGTATGATGCAGCGGTCCAGGAGGAGCGCCAGAGGAACCGAGAGCGTGAGGGAGAGCTGGACTTCAATGTTGGAGTGAATGAGGAGATGCCTGTTGAGAAGATCTTGGAGGCAGAGACAGCTGTGGAACAAAAGACTGAGCTTCACTCTGATGCAGGCAACTCTGTGAGTGGTCATTATAATTAACTGTCTGTCTTGTGTTTTTCACCGTAGCATGACAAGATAATTTTCAAACAACTTGATTCAAATGTGCTTTCATGTACAGGTGTACTGAAACTTTTTATTTTGGATATATCACTGGGAAGTCATGATGCTGTATTGTTTGATTTCAGCCCTGTGATGCAGTTACCAACATCTGTCAGACTGCAGACAAACAGCTGTTTGCCTTGGTGGAGTGGGCAAAGAGAATCCCTCATTTCTCCGAACTACCCCTTGATGATCAAGTCGTCCTTCTACGTGCAGGTATGATCAGTCGGCTCTCATGAACAGTCTTGTGTGAAATTGCCTTCAGTTCATCACGAATGAGACTAGATCCAGATGCAGATTGATGTAGTATTAGAAAGTAGATGTGTCACTGACCACGTGGTCACTAGTATCTAAGATAATTGTATGAGGAACTGATAAACTTATTTTTTATTTGAAACTTACTCTAATATTAATACAAAATGCAGTTTTTAAATGATGATTTGATTTAAGGGAAAAAAGCCATTCAAACCTGCCTGGCTGTATGTGAAAAAGTAATTGCCCCCGCCCGCCCTTGAATGAACTTTTGAATGAGAATGTTTTCATGACCTGACCAAGGGTGGCACCAGTTATTAGATTTCGGGGGAAATTGCTTTTTCACATAGGGCCAGGACAGCTTTTTCCCTTAATAAATCAAACCATCATTTAAAAACTGCATTTTGTATTTACTCGGGTTATTTTTCTCTAATATTAAAATTGGTTTGATTCATTTAAGTGTGGCATAGATGCAGAAAATTTACAAAATTAGGAACGGAGCAAATACTTTTTCACAGCACTGTGTTTTGTGGCCACAAATAAATGAAGCTGTAGCAAGAACAGTGTGAGCCTTGGTACTGAGAGAACAGTGGCCTCGCACAGGGATAATCTTTGGACATTTTGGCAAACACGTTGGCAGAGTCACCTGATGACTTTCCCAAGTTTTTTCTTTTTTGTTGCCAAGGAACATCTGACAACTGAGAGTGTGTTGTTCTGTCACATGGAGTCAGGACCCAGTGGCAGTGAATCTCAAAGAGAAATGATAGCTAGTGTTTATAACAGTGGGAGAGTAACCTGATGTGTCAGGGCACTGAGAGCAAAACAACTTGAAAGAAGGAAGTTTTTCTATTTAAAACTATTCACTGGTAATTTAACTTAAAGAACTGCTAAAATATTCACTGATAATATGAATTAACACTGAATTATATTTTATTTGTCAGGGTGGAATGAGCTCCTCATTGCCTCATTCTCCCATCGTTCCATTGCTTTGAAGGATGGAGTTCTCTTGGCGTCTGAGCTGCAGCGTGACAGCACACACGCTGGAGGAGTTGGAGCCATTTTTGACAGGTACATTGATGGAGAATTTGTAATGCGTTTGTATATTGTTATACTTGTGTGCGCTATCTGTACAATAACTATTGTTTTATGCAGGGAGAGTGTGCAGAGTGCAGAAGTCGGTGCCATATTTGACAGGTAATTTTAGAATTTTGAGTATCCATAAAATTAGTGGGATGTTCCTTTTTTGCTCTTTGAACTTTACACTCTGATACAATTTTTAAAGTAATCTTTGCAACATTTGTCATTATTTAGGGTTCTTACTGAGCTTGTCAATAAAATGAGAGATATGCAAATGGACAAAACAGAGCTGGGCTGCCTTCGAGCCATTGTTCTCTTCAACCCAGGTGCTTGTCAGTATATGGCAATATGTCGATACCTAACTAATACTTTTACAATGTAGGATATATTGTTAAGTGACATTTTCTATGTTTTTTTCTGCAGATGCTAAAGGTCTCTCCAACACCAGTGAAGTGGAGCTCCTTAGAGAAAAAGTCTATGCATCATTGGAAGCCTATTGCAAACAGAGATACCCAGAGCAGCAAGGGAGGTAAATGTCTGCAGCTCTGACAAACCCTGCACAGCCATGATTTCCTTTTTTACTCTGTGTTGCAAAATAAGTGCAGTAATATGTGAAAGTTAAACATCATTGCAGCACTGTTTATCTTGATAAGCTAATCAATGTCCTTTTTGCTTCCTGAAGGTTTGCTAAGCTCCTCCTTCGACTGCCAGCGCTGCGATCCATTGGCTTGAAGTGCTTGGAGCATCTCTTCTTCTTCAAGTTGATCGGTGACACACCTATTGACACTTTCCTCATGGAAATGCTTGAAGCTCCCCATCAGTTGTCTTAGATAGGAAATGTGTACTGTGGTTAGGGTCAGATAGCTGAAGTTTGGGGGACTGGAGTGGCACTTTAAGTTCTTTGAAGATATGTCAGTTTGTCTCACTGCTGTCTGGGTTACACTATTTTAGTGCAGCACAGATTTGCTCTTTAGACCAAACCCAAGGCTTGGCATGATCTACAAGCTGGTGCTATGTGTTGATATAAAGTCATGAGTAACTATGGTTTAAAAAGAAAATGTATTTTTAAACATTTACATATTTCCCTCACAGGAATAGCTATAATTTGGATACTCATTTTTATATCAACCTTTTGGACAACTTAAACATTAAGCTTCAGTTGTTTAACCAACCAAACTGATCCCTAAAACCTGTTGTTTTTTTTAAGGAAGAATCAAGAATCAACCCTGAATCATGAGTATGCAGTACATAGTCTTTTAAAAAAAATGATTTTTAATTCCAGTCAGATCTAAAAGTGTATTATTGTACCAAACAGTCACCGAGAACTGTGTCTAACAACAGCCCTGAGCTTATTTGTATCCAATGCAGAATATAAAATCCTAACAGTGATCGTGGGATAGAAGACAAGTCTCTAGTTCAAACTGTCCTGTCAAACGGTCCAGCTTGTCTCTGTTGATCAGCTTTATGTGTCTGGTAATATACAGTTAGATTTGTTTACTTTGCCATTTTAGAAATCTAATCACTTTGTGGTTAACAATTAGACTGCACTGCACACTTGCTATGTGCTACTTTGAAAACCTACTTGTAATAAATGCCTGACCTCTGAATGGTCGGGTGTTTTTTTGGTGCTATTTCAAAGATAATTTGACATTGTTGGTGCAGACGCACACCAAACTACAACCTAAGAAAATATGCAAAACCGAGAATCCCTTTATTAATCTTTAAAAATGTAGCAATATCAAATGTAAGCTGCATAAGAGCTTTCTGCATGTCAGTCATTCAGGTGTTTTACAAAGAAAATCATGTCTGGTGGAAAGGGAATTCTCCATTTTATAATTTATCTATTCAATTCTACGGTACTGTGCAAAAGTAATTGTTCAGGGAAAATGTATATTGATAAATTTGAATTTTGATCAGGAAAAACAAGTTATATAATTTTTAATGTGCCCTTTAGTTTTGAGCTAGTATAAAGCAGAATATGTCTTGGGTTGCACTGGATTTGCTGAGACAGTTTCAGCTTGTTTTTATTCTTTGTGCTTGATGCTCAATTGTATTTCCCATCCCCTCCCTTTTTTAAGTAGCTTATCTTGTTTATCTTAATGTCTCTGCAATTTATTAAAAGCAAACCATAATACCATTTAGATCCATAACACCTGTGGACACATAGGAATTTTAAACAAGACCAAATGAGGTCTGTATGATGGCCATGTGTAAACACCAGATGAGCTGTACTGGTCATTGACCTCCCTGATGCTCTTGAACATGCAAGTGACTTGAAGCATGGGTTGTGTGGACTAAAAATAAAGAAGCTTACATTTTTATGGTTTGTATTTTCTTCCCTGAAAGTGTGACACATTTTTCCCTGGAGGAAAGTTGGGACAAAACAACACATGAACATGAATATCAAAACATAGCCAATACACATTTTAATTAGCCTTTTTTATTGTAGTTGTTAAATAGTTTTTGCTGTGGGTGTAGATGCAACAGAAGACTTGGTTGTATAGCACTTGTGTTCAGGTTCCACAGTGATGTTATGGCACAGGCAGCAATATGTGTGGTGGGCTAAAGAAAATGTTGAGTGCAATGAAATTAAAGGCTTCTAAGGGTTTCCACAGGAGTAGCTGGTAAATTTGATCAGTCTGTGTAGTTACAAGGTTTAATAACGGACACAAAGAAACAAACCCTACAGCTCAAAACAAAATGAAACTCCCATTGTATCAATCAGAAGTGATGCCTTTGTAAGCCATGCATGGCTTGGTTTGCTTAAATTATATTTAGAATAATACTGCTTTTAGTCTATAATACACTATTCTACAAATAGAGCAAAAAAACAACCATAAAGACATTGTAATGACATGTACAACATTTTACAGCATTCCCCTATATTACTTTACACATCCGTTCTGTCTTGTTTTTGACAAATCGGTATAATTTGGGAAACGTTGAGCTTTTGCCCCAACAACTTCAGTTCTAAGTTGCGTGCTACACATTGAGTCTAAGGTGCTGAACAGTTTTCAGTAAATTCTAAACCAAACAAAAAAGTACTGCTGGTGTAGCTTTATCATGATGTTTCTCTCAATGGCTATGTTTCCATCACAGTGAAAATTTGCGAGTGGATAGATTTACTTTGCAACTTAAAAACTGAATTTATGCATGTTAAACGTTTGGCTCCTTCGAAGCATCCTCCAGTACAGATTTACCTTTTTAAAATAAATTAATTATGGAGATTTTATGTGCATCCATATTCCTTATTATCATTTAGCCTGTGATGTTCACATTCATAGTTAAAGAATGAAGGAATACTTTGTGTCCTGTAGAAACTGAGAAGTCCATTGATGTCAGAAGTACAAACTAATTTGACCTGGTCTATTTTTAACGTTTGTATTTTACCTACATCTCAGCTAGAATGGAGTAACGCATGTTTATTCTACAGTAAGGCATCAGGATACAGCTAATGTGCATAATGAATCCCTATGTTGTCATAAATACTTTAAAGCTATCTTTATAACAGACTATCTCATCTAAGATGTAACGTGGACAAAAATTTTGCCAGGACAGTTTAAAAACACTGAATAAATCACAGCTCACGAATGATTGCAGTATTATCCCCACACTCCTCACAGACTGCACATCTGTAGTAACATTTTCTTGAATTGTCCCTGAAAACATCTTAATAAATAACTGTCTCTGAAAGGCACTCTGAAATGTGCAGCTCATAGTTTCTACAAAAGAAAACTACATTATTCTGAAGATTTCTCACCTGTAACATCACTCCCGCTTTCCTCAAACTATCTCCAAGTGTTCAGTCCATAAGTGAAAATGGGTCACATAAACAACTTGTCGATATTTATTTAAACTAAAAATGTTTGCATGATGAGCATTAGTCTGAAACTAGTGGCAACATCAGTCTGACCCACAGCTAATGAAATGTTGCCTGTGATCTTTAAAAAATATTTGCACGGTTTCTCCGATAAATTTCTTCTTATCAAGTAAAATCATGCACCCCTGGCTTGAATCTGTCCGCTTTGATTAGACATTTAAAAACTGTGCTACCGTTGAATTGCTGGTTAAACTCTTCAGATTCAGATGTCAGAGTGGTTCATCAGTGTCAAGGATTTCACATTCCAACTTTTACATCCAGTGCAATTGTTCCTTGTTTGAGCACCTTCTTGAGCAAAAATGAATAGAAACACAAAACTACCACAGTAGTATATATCAGAATAACCCTTTGCACAAAGCCATCTATTCAATAGATGAAATGTCTTTCAGTTCAGTATGTCACGAAAGCTGCAGGGTCGACACTAAACCCAAGCAAACACTGGAGTGTTAAGCGCCTGTACAAACTTCTAGGCCTCTGGATTCAGTTAAGGCCATGGATTGAAGCATATGCAGTGCCAACTTTATTGATGCTATTAAACTATTTTGCATGTGTGTTTATATGCAATATTACGTTTGAACAATTATTGCAATTAAGCCTTTTGAGGGCAGAGCATCAGTGTTTTTTCCAGCAATAGCAAAGCTTAGTGGTTTAAATGCTGCGCATTGCTTCTGCTCTCTATGATCAACAGCTCACAGAAAATAATAACATTATTCTGCCTTTTATCCACTTTCTTCAGGAAGCACTTGTGTCAAGCCTATGAACGCATAATGATGAGATCGACTCATCAAAGCTGGGGGAATTTTAGTGCCAAGCCAGAAGGTAGTGGGTTGCTATGATGGGTGTAGGCATTAGAGAGGCAGTGAAAGGGCTTCCAGCATCTTAATGTCCAAGGGGATCCTGGCCCAGCTCAAACCTGCAGCTCTGAACTATTTGACAAGCCGATCGCATTCGCCTCCTCTGTCGTCAAACCATTCTTCAGTGTCCTCCTCACTGTGCAGTCAGGAAGAAAAATGGGGAAGTGGAGAGAATGGCAAATTCTGATGAATATGAGCTTATGACCTGTGTCTTATAGTGTTTACATATGCACATGATAGCATTCTGCTGTGCATTATAATAAATTACGCCATTTGTCCAATAGTTAAAAAGACTCACATGATTTTCGGTTGACTCGGGATCGCCTCCTTTCTCGAGGATGCGTCCGCTGGCTGGGCCCCTGAGTGGCTGATCTCACAATTCTTTCCATGATCTCATCTGCTGTGTCATCTGTGCAGTTCACCGGGTCATCAGTGACAGAGCACCACGGGGGAACACGCCCTGAAACAGTAAGGTCAGAATGGATGAGAAAATACCAGGGTTATTGTATGAAGGGGTAGGTTTAATAATAAATACCATGGTTCCATAGACATGCTAGCAGCTCTGTGAGGTTGTATTTTGAGCTACATGCTAGTCCCATTTTGCTAACATGCTGATATATCACAACATGCTGATATTTAGCAGGTATATTGTTTACCATGTTTACCATCTTAGTTTGGCATGTAAGCATGCTAATTAGCACCAAACACATAGTACAGTTCAGGCTTATAGGAGTGTCAATTTACATGTGGCCATAAAACAAATTATTGGACAATAAAACCTGATGAGGCGCTGGATAAAACGTTTTCAACTAATTGTTTACAGCTCACCCTGAAGGATACTTAATGTGTATATGCGTGTATTAAATATGTAAATTCATACAATAGTTACTGAGATATTTTGTTCAAAACCACAAATGAAAACCTCGTGTTGCTGGAGGAAAAGTCAGGAGATCACCAAAGTCATTAGAATTTATGAATCCCAATAAAAATCACATGCTTGATATATTGCAGTCTGGCCCAAAGTGGTGAACTGACTAACAGACAGACAAAGCCATTCCTAGAGTCCTGCTGATAACATAGCTTAAAATACTCTTGTGGCTTCAGGTAGAATTACAGCAGTAAAACTGAGATGCACACTGGAAAGTTGAGGGTACTAGATAGACGATGATGATGATATTATGAAAGCTACTGAGGGGCTGTAATAGTTTGAGACTGACCTCGGATGCTACTGGCTCTTGTGCGTGTACGAAACCCTGGAACCGTGGATGTCCCACTGTCGCCACTCTGCAGATTACTCTTGAGTACGGCCTTCATGTTCTCATGTTCGGCTGCATCTTCAGCATACTGGATACCCTGAGACTGGCTCTCCTGCGTGTCTGATGTGGCCCCGCCGAATTTACCACCCTGTACAGGGGAGAACACAGGATTACAATATATCACATGTTATAAGTAGGAGATTGTGAAACTCAGGTCCATACAATGACACTGAGTGTTTGAGAAGAACCATGAAAAGCTTTGAACATCAAACTTATCATACAGGTTACATTTTACTAGTGACACACCACAGTTTTAGATAATAATAAGAACAATTAGTGATTTGAAGGAGTTAGAGATTCCACATGCATATTTATTCTTGACATAAAGAAGACAAATTCAAAATTCCCTTTTTTCCACATGACCTCAGACATCATGTAACCACCTCTTTTGGTCTCCTTGAGCTTCTTCATTCATGCAGTGTGACACACAGAACCTGCCAGTTTTACTAATGACTCATCCTTTGTTAATCATCATGTTTACACCAGTTGTCCAAAGTTACAACAACACAGCCTGGACAAATGTTAGAAAGTGTACATGCACTTTTTTTTCGCATACAGTTGCCATCCTACCTCACTATCATCGTCATCCTCACTCTACACAAGTGAAGGAAATGGAAAAACAATATTTAGGTTTTCAGCTTCATAAGCATACTCTACTGAGTTATCTGATTGGTTTTTTCGAAAGTTGTAGCATTTTCTCAAAAATTCAACCTTGGTTTATATTGTAAAGGTGAAAGGAATATATTGACATTCATGGAAATATGTGTATTTGCTCCTGAGCCGAGAGTTAGATGAGAAGGCTGACATCATTATTATTTCTGAATAGTAAATATGAAGCTGGACTCTATCATAAACTGGAAACAAGGGGAAACAGCTGGTCTGGGTATGTCCAAAGGTTAATAAATTGCCCACAACCCCTCTGAAGCTCACATATTAACCTATTTGTCCCACACTAATAATGATAATGATGACAAAATACTTTGATTGATTGATTACTGGGGAAATTGTTGTTGAACAGCTGCCAGACAGTACATATCAGTGCCACTGCAGGGTTTCAGTCTCTTGCGCAAAGACACTTTGCCATGTAGTCATGAGGAACCAGGAATCGAAACACTGACTCTGGGGTTCACAACTACCGACTGAGTTTCTGCCACCCCTAAACAGTTATATGGAGTCAGATTTTGTTACCTTTGGCAGAGCGGGGCAAGCCAATTCCCCAGCTTTCAGTCTTAATGCTAAGCTAAGCTAAACAGTTGCTGGTTCCAGATAAAAGTTAACAGGTAACAGTTATATCAGTCTTTTCATTTAACTTTCAGCAAGAACATGCATAATGTATGGCTATTCTTTTACATCAAAATAAGAGTCTAATAAGAGATTTTCGCCCTATGTAACATAAAAAAAAAACTGCAGAGGTACAGCATAAAATCTGTGGAACAGAACACCATATTTGACTGTGGTTAAGGTGGGGCCCTTGTTATTTCTCCTTCAGGGACATCCAAAGGTTTGAATTTTCACACAGTGATTGAATTAGGGTCCCTTTGAAGACGGAGGGGCCCCTGCCAAGGTTTGGTGTGGCTCCTCAGGGTTTAGAGGATTTTAATCATGCAGAGAGGTGTTTGCTCTGGCCTTTCTGAGCCTGCTGCAGCTACAGAATAAGATACACTAAAAACAACTCACTGATTGTTATTACAGTAACCTATACATGCGAATACTGAAGAGCTGTGCTGATGTCATTATAAATGTTAGGCTGTCTCTGTCAGAAATGGCCACGTTTGATACTTAAACCAGATTTAAGATATAACCAGCATCAAGGGATCGTTCATATTGTTTCACAGAATTGAGAAAGTACAAACTAAACAAAGATGAGGATCAGGAAATGGAGAAAGTGCACATTTGAAAGTCGCTTATGGTGAAGACCACTTACATCTGTTATCATTTTCCCCCTGGTCTTGTTCCTCTCTCGGTGGTTGGCCCTCTTCTGTTTCTGTTGTAGCACACGCTCTCTTGTTGTGCGATACTCCAGGGCAAATTCACTCAGGATCTTGCTAAAGCGATGAATGCTGACCTCACGTACTGCATATATTGGATGGCCCAGGAACAGCAGAAAGGCATGAAACCTACACGTGTAAAGAAACGTCAACAGAAATCTTTTGCTGGATGAAAGTTTGTTTGAAAAAGTAACAAAAGTCACTGTGAATAAACCTTGAAAATGGTTAAAAATTCAACTGACAATATATAAACTTTTGAGAAAATGCTTTTTTCTTCACCTGTTGAGCATTCTTCGATGTACAATCTTCAGAATAATAATTCTTTCTGCACAGTCTTTGAGAAAGTCTGACATTTTTTGTTTCAATGCAGGTTTCATCTCATGTTTCGCAATGACCTTGAGGTGATCCCATGACGCTTTGCACCTTCGCTCCATCTGGGCCAAATTGTCTTGAAGCTGGTCAAAGTCCACCTGACAACGACAATATCAGTTTTTTTTCAAGCATTTTTGTGTACAAACTGATATGGTGAGGAAATGTAAAACTTATTTTTAAACGGTAAACAAAGCTAACCTTTGTCAAGCGGGTGATAGCTCCTATCTCAGAGTAGAGGTCAGTGCTGTCTGGAAACTTCTCAACCACGATGGAGCAGGCGTGGTGCAGCAGAGACTGCTTGTGAACTGTGTCCTTCACCTCTGGGACTTTCTCCAAGTAGCTCAGCTCAAAGCCTTTAGCCTAGAGATGCATGTGTACACAGCAACACACTCAGAATGTGGAACGGAAACAACTGCATTAAGTTAAACATCAAGAGCCCCTTACTTGAGCACCAAATTGCAGCGAGTTTCCTTTTTGACACAGTGGGCTCAGTCGAGTGTGCGGAGTAGTATATGTAGATTCATTAGGCTGTGATTATCAGAAACCACAATCTATTTCAGTTCCAACCGACTGTTACGCTCACAACGGAAAAAAACCCCAAACAAAACAAAACCAGAAAGTATCATGAAAGACATAATCCTAACAGGATCTCCTTTGTTCGTCTGCCAGTTTTAAATGGCTTACTGAAAAAGATAAATGCGGCCATTATTTATGGGAACTGCTAGTTTGATGTTGATGACTTATGTTTCCTTTTTGCATTTTTGCCTCACATATCCTGGAGGTCCACTCATACGTATACCTACGCACATATGCATGCACACCATACACGAGGCTGCAGAAATCCAGAAACCCCCATCACAAAATGAGACAAGAACAAAAGGAATTGGAAACACAGATGGAACAGCCAGACACACTTCCAGAAAACACAACCCCTTTTCTTTTTTTCTTCTCAGAAAGAGAGGCACGGTGGTTCAGCAGAGGTCGTGACAAGCATTTTTACTGAAGAGGGACAGCATCTGCTGCAGACAAGCAGGCAGCACATTCTTCTACACACAGAGAGTTCACTGTTATCCGTGCCAAATAAATATGTTAGCGGGGGAGGAGGAGGAGTGTGGGAGGAAATGAAGACACACAGGGAGAGAAAGTGGAAGAAAGAGGAACTTCTAAACCCAATATGTCTTAAGGGTTACTCACGTTAGAGCCATTGAGGAAGTTGCCAATGGTCAGCAGTGTGGCCAAGATGTAGCGCAGTGTCTTGTTCTTCTCTAACTGGTCCATCCCTTCCTTCAGGTCTTGAAGAGGTTCGGCCACTTCCTAAAAGAGAAGGAAACACATCCAACTCTATGTACAGCTCTTGCAGAGTACTACAGCATATGTAAAAAAGTTTGATAGAACTTTTGTGGCTTCATATAGAGCTCAGCAAACTGATATGAGTCTGATATTACAAAAACTGGGGGTTTGGAGCTGGACTGTAGCCTGCTCCTCATCTGAAGGTAGTGGTTAAAGGCTACAAGCATAACGCAACTGAATCTCAATCAGAAATGTCAGCAATTAATATAAGCTACATTGTGCAAAATGTAGGTGCCAGAGTTTGGCAAGGAAGAAGAATATGCAATAAAAAATAAAATATTTACTGCAATGATTTGTAATACTTGCAGCATACTGTTTAAAGAATAAGTTCAACATTTTGGAAGGTATAAACTTTCATACCTAAAGTTAGATGGATAGTAATGTGTCTGACCTTCTCAATAAGCTCGTAGTCCATCTTGAATGCCCACAGCTGCAGGCGAGCAGACAGCTCTGTGATGGAGGAGAGGGTGAGAAGGAACTGTTCAGCACTGCCCAGGGGAATATCAGGGTTTACCAACTGAGCCTCCTGGATCCTCTGCTTCTCCTCCTCTGTGGGGATCATTGTCAGGATTTTCTACATAGAGGAAATAATGAGACGAAGGGATAGGAAAGAAACAGGCTTGTAGGATCATTCATCAAGACAGCATTTAAAATGTTTATTCACTGCCTGTGTTAAATTTTTACATAATATGTCACTGAGTCAATCACAGAGTAGGAGAGGAAATGCATTCTGACATTTCTAGTTGTGTTTATATAAGACGTTTCCAGCTTTCCCACAAACTTATGTGACATCTGAACGTTGAACCTCGCTTTTGTTGTCTGGCTGAAAATACCTCTGGGGACAAAAGGTGGAGTTGAATTCTTCCCTCTGCAGAGATGAACTCAAGATGAAACCCTAAAAACTACAGGTTATATAATACCAAAAGGATGAGCATTAATCATTATCTGCTGACGAGAAGTCCTTCAAAAGTCTAGAATATGGTTTTTAAAATGAGCTGGAAATATGCATGTGGAGCTAACCTTTAATAATCCATGTGATTAATTGCATTGCATCAGCAAAAAAGCTGTCTGAGCAGCCAGAAAATCATATGATAGCTCAACAATTTAGCTAATTCTTCTAGCGGAGTTAAATCTCTCTTGGTTACAGAACTCTACCAGTGTATTCTGGTGTGCTGAGTAAATATAATTTAAGAAAACCATGTTTATTTTGGAACCTGAGATCATGAATGGGTTTAATTTGATACAAATGCAATAGACTAGACAGTACTTACAATATGCAGTACCAGTTTTGATATATATGTCTTTAAAAATGCATACCTCAATGCCTTCCTTGTTTAGTGCGTACTCATCAAAGTTGAGGATAGCGGTCTTGATGGTTCGGGGAGGAGGTAAGACTGTCAACCCGATATTTATAGCATTGCTGCGTTTTGAATCCAGGACTATGATTTCTTGTCGTTTGCCATCAACTGCTGCTTTCTATGAGAGATATAAAACATTAATAGGAATTAGCAGTGGAAGTAGTTCCTAATGGTTTGAAAAATGCCCTCCACAAAACATGTATAAACATACAAAAATACACCTGACCAGGCAGATCAGTCTTTTATCACCTAATAGAAATGTGCCTATTCCCTATGAATGCCATAGCTTTGGACTGTTTACTCTAACTAATGTCACAACAACAATTGTAACAACTACTGTTACCAGCCTAAATGATCTCTAGATAAAAATAGTAAATAAAACTGAAAAATCTGTCAAAGATGCCGGAGGCAGTGTTATGGCATGGACATGTGTGGCTGACAATGGAACAGGCTCCCTGATGTTTACTGATGATGTGACTGCAGACAGAAATAGCAAGATGAATTCTGAGGTGTATAGGGCTATACTCTCTTTTTACATTCAGCTTTGACTGCAAAGTACTTTCATCCAAGTATTAAAAATTATGATTATATGTACAATTACCTTACTTTGTCCAAATATTATTGCACCCCTGAAAATAGAGGTATTTTGCTTAAAATGGCTGTAATTCCTCAAAGGTAAATGCCATATTTTTGTAAAATCTCTTAAAATAAAGCTGAAAGTCTACACTTCAATCACATCTTGATTGAAATCTATTGTGGTGGTGTATAAAGGCAAAATCATAAAAACAATTTCACTGTTCTGATATTTCCATGGCCTAAGTGTATGCAGGGCACTAAAGGTGACAGTATTTTGATGATATTTATCACTAAACTCACGAAATTATCAATTTCAATATGGCAGCAGATAGCAGGAAATGCTGAACTATGACAGGAAAACAATCAACAAATCAGAACTACAAAATGGTTTCTCCAAAAGCGTATGTTAATATAGTATGGTTCTACAGTAACAGCAGTACAGTACATTACCTTTGTGACAGGCAGCTCTTTGGATTTGGACTCAAACAGCTGCTCCAGCTTGGATGTGTCCAGTTTAATTGGTTCCAGTTTGGACCAGAGGGACTCCTTACAAAATTTATGGCTCTTACACTGCCATTCCACAGGACGCACCTCGTTCCAGAAGAGACGGATGGTCTTCTTTTTCTTTTGGAAGAGAGGCACCTCCCCTCGACACAGCTGAGGAGAGGGCGGAGGGATAGGGGCCATGAATGGTGGCGGAGGGGGCATCATTTTGCCAAGCATTGGAGGAGGCGGGGGGCACCCAAACAGCGGTGGTGGTGGTGGCAGGGCAGCATTGCACGGTGGAGGCGGAGGTGGTGGTATCAGATCACCTGACCGCATCATGTTGTCCATATCTAAAATGTCTACGTCGTCCTCATCCCTCAGGTCTGTGAAGTCCATTTCTTTGATGCGCAGCTCCCTGGGTGCTGCCATCAGCTGATCCCAGATATAATCCGACTCTTTCTTAGGGGGTAAAGCTGACGAAGCAGCAGCTGATGATCTGTCAGCCTGTGGCTGCTGATCCTTTGAGGCCTCCACCTCAGGAGGAGATGTTAGGCCTTTGACCAAATCTCCAAACTTCTCCGCCACTGCCCGGACGCTGCCCTGGTTGTCAAGATGTCCCACTTCCATTTTTTTCACATTTTCTTCTCTGGTCTGTCTGTGAGCCTCCAGTGTGGAGATCCTGCTGGCCAAACAAGCCACAGAGGAGTCACCCACCTCTGTCTCCTTCTCTGACTCTCCTACATTCCCTTCATCCTTGTTGCTTGTTGTCTGAGCATAGAGCATGTCCAGCATGAAGCGCTTGCTATTGAGAATTTTGTTGCACTGGTCGTTCACATCTGTGTCTTTAATGCACTGAGTCCACTGGCCTGTTAAAACAGAAACAATATTGACATTGTGAGAAACACACTGAGAGACACTATTAAAGTAAATGATCAAATTTGTTTTAGTCGTGCCTGCTTCAATGTCCTTAGTGAGCTTCTCTTCTCGCTCCTCCCTCTCCAGAGTGCTACTTGTTGAGGAGATGCTGGACGCAGAGCAGTTGTCCTTCTCATTCACTTCCTCATTCTGTCTCTCCTTCTCACTCAGCAGTACACTGTCTTCTACATCCCTTTCCATCGGCTGCTCCTTCTCAGATTCTTCCTCCAGCTCAACATCCACCTCCACATCTGGCTCTCCTACGTCTGCTAGATGAGTTACCTCCACCTCTTCTACCTGCTCCACCACTGCTACCTTATCCATGTACTGTTTTTGTTCCTCAAGCTTCTCCTGCTCTTGTCTGTCTTCTTTCTGTATACCTGGCTGTTCATCAGATGCTGGCCCTGTCACTACATTCTGGTCAGTCTGACTCTCAGGAACATCTTGTGTCTCCACAGGTGACTCTGTCTCAGTCTGCTGCTTGTCTGGCTCGGAGGGAGGAGTGGGGGAAGGTTCTGATTCTTTTAACTCTGGTGCTGGACGTTTGGTTCTGATCTGCGGGTCAACGCTTGGCTCTGAAATTTTTTGTGTTCCTAGAAGAGCAATCAAAGCAACATGGAAAATATGTTACATTAAATACTCATACAGTCTCATGCTTTTATTGCATATTATCTGATAGTCTTCAGAAAGTTGCTTTGTTTAGAAATGAAACAGCTCTATCTGACATTCTGCATCCATTCATATTCATTTCACTCAGGTGTTAATGACAATGTGTAAAGGGTCACCCGCTTACCTGATGTCTGGTGTGCAGTGGCGACATTGTCTTCCTGCGAGGTGACGCATGAAGGTGCTGGACAATGAGATGCTAAGCGGCTGGCAGGGTTTGAACTTAAGCACAAAGTGATCTCTGTCCGTCCTCTTGTTGGCACTCTGGGACGCTCCCGCTCAGATTCCTCTGCAGCTAGCCGCTCCACAGCTTTGTACCTACAAGTTACCACAGTGTGGTTTAGATGCATGCGGACCTGAACTAAATTTCAATATCTGTTTAAATCAGCTAATAGTTGAGGTATAACGAGAGAGACGCATACTGATTCATTTTTATTTTCTAAAAGAAATTCATATTCACCTTTCCTCTCTGGCTTGTCTTGCTTCTTCCCTTTTGTCTACATAATCTCGACTGAAAGAGAGAAGGAGAACCAGAAGAGAGTGATAAAGAGAGAATTCTGGACCTGTATTCACTGTATGTATAGATTAATATTTTATTTCAAATCTGATCTTAACTATTGTGGCCTTTATTTAGTAATGAGCCTGAAAAAAAGAAAGTCCAGTTTTCCCAGACTCAAGGGAAATTTGTGAGTATCCCTACTGACTTCAGACTGGAGTCGGTTACACATGGCAACACATTTTTATTGACTGTGCAAAGTAAAGAAATACTACATTCTCTGTAATAAATAGTCATTTTGTCTTATTTTTTTATGGTGGGACTAACTTGAAGCGGTTCCTCTCTTCTCTTTCTATCCTCTGCAGGCGCTCTTCTCTTTCCAGACGTCTCCGCTCTCTCTCTGCAGCCAGAGATTCCTGATGCTGTCTGTATGATGAAGTTAGCAAGCCTCCTAAAGAAGATCTATATGCCAAAAACAAAGAAAAAAGTTATTTATTTTTTTATCACATTACTAAAACTGAATAGTTGATTAGCATTTTGATTTAGTTATTTCTTCTGCATTAGCTGTGGAACATGTGACATGCCAACCTGTCAGGTTTGGAATCTGGCGTGAATATTGTTGAACTAGTAAAGCGATGGATGGATGATGTAGCAGCCTGGTGCCTGCCAGGGTATGGAGTGCCACTGGCACTGATTCTGTCAAAAGATTGAAAAAAGAAATGCTTTATTCTCTCTTAATACATTTTTTCTAGACAGAAGAGGGCTGAACATCACTTCAAACCACCTGTGATATGACATGAATTTCAATGTCATACTGCTGGACAGTTTTAACTGAGTTATGCCTCTGCACTTCTCCCTAGGCATCTGTACCCAACAAACTAACTAACCCTTCTTGAGAGTAGAGATATCCCACCAAAAGTTTCACTGCTCATCCATATTTGTGCAAAAAGACATACATTTTTCTTTTGACTAGATCTACTGTTTTTTATGAGACTTTGTAATTGCTGCATTGGATCTGTTTTGAAGACTTGCATAGCATGTGGAAACAAAATATTGTCCTACTATTAGTATTGTAATTGCATTTAAATACTTAACCTTTAGGTAGACTGCATTACATGCACATCTAAATAACAATGGAAATCACAAAACCTCAATAGATCCTGTCCCTTGACCTGAACTGTTGACTCCGGGCCTTACCTTTCAGCCCAGCAGGGCTTTCTAGTGGTGTAAGATGTAGGAGAGTTGTTTGTATCAGTCAGACTGAAGACGGAAGTAAGAAAAAAAGTCAGACACTCCAAAGATAAAATTATTAAATGTTAGTAACAGACAAGGTAGTGAGACAGCAGTCAAAGGAATGAGTGCTGCAAAACCACAAAATGACAAAGCAGACAGGGGCAGGACGATATATCTGTCTTACCAAACCAGTATGCACTTTAAAAAGCAAAATAACTATTGTAAATCCTAAGAAGTAAAACAGTTTTCACTGGATCACCTTTTACTAACTACGTCAAAGAAAAAACAAGGAATTAATTTCTACTTGGATGGCATCAGTAATACATGCTGAGGCAGAGCTGGGCCAGTCAAGATTTTTGCTTTGTGTCCTGTTTCTATTGCTACAGATCTCTGCAGAAACATGAACAACTAAGAGACATGGACTGTGACTCATGCTAATACTTTGAATTCCTTAATGCTTTGAATTAATTTACTGACTTTCCTAGGATTAACTGTGGCGCAGCACCACAATCAAAGACAGATGAGCAGTAAATGTCTACAAAATAATGTTTTCCAGGAACTGAGAAAAGGAAGTTACTAAAGAAGTAATTATAACCTTCCTTTTTCTGGTACAATACATCTTTGGACATGACAGATGTAACATAAATAAAACCTGATGGAACATGTAAGAGGAACATGTAGCCACTATAAGCAAGAAAACATTTTGGAGGATGTAGAGGAATTTAGCTACAGCATGTCCTACATAAATAACACCATGGGACACAATTTACTATATCTTTTACTCTTCGGATTTATGCATGTGTCTCTACTGAAAGCACAGTGAGTTACATGGTGACACAAACAACAGTGGTGTGGAGGACAGTGTGCTTTCAGTGAGGCGTCACGGTCGGGGTGTAAGACAGAATAACCTGAAGAGTAGCTCCTGGGCTTAACTCAGGGGATGGGGGGGATGTGAGGTTGGGATAGATTGCAACTGAGAGCGTGCAGAGCTTGGCACTGTACTCAGAACAACAGGGAAAACACAGTCAGGTGGTTGGGGAGAAACACACCAAGGACTAAAGGTCCTCTTTTTAGGTGCGACGGACACAGGAGAAGATGTCCTGGTGTTGATGCTGAGATAATCTCTCTGCCTTTGAGGGTCTCTGGCTTTAGGAAGGATGTTGGCCATACACTTTAAGTTCAAACACATGTTAGAAGCATCTGCTACAGCGGGCGCCACACTAGGACGACAAGATACAAGAGAGTAGGAGTCCAAAGGGAACGATGGTAATAATAATCGTACTTTCAGAAACTAAGATAAACTAGGATATAACAACTGGGAGGGGCTCAAATACCTGTGAGCGCCCTGTCTAGAGGACTCAGTGACTGGATGACTTTCATCATCAGCCTCTTCCTTGTCCTCCTCATCCTCATCCTCTCCCTCCTCCTCCTCCTCCTCCTCTTCTTCCTCCTCCTCTTCCTCTTCTCTGTGGTCAGAGGAGGGATAGAGGGTTGAAAGGAGTAAAGGGAGGATGTGGGCAGGCAAGAGGGAAGAGAAATTGGACAGAGACAACATGAAAACACACAGCAGAGAATGGCAGAGGAAAGACAACATACAGGAAGGCATTATAAGGGTTAATGTAGTAGAGAGACAAGCACTGAAAGATGTATGGATAGGTTAGTAGGTTTTGACATCACTCATTCCTGAAATGTTAGAAATAGTTATGCACAGACAGTCACAAACAGTTACAACTTCTGCAGTAGCCCTATACAAAAAGGAACAATAATAAAAATATATCCCTTTGATTTTAATCAAGGAGAACAAATGTAATTCAATAGGAAAGTTAGAGCTGTAGAAGATATTGTCAGTGTTTGAAGGGTTATAGTGAAGGGTGATAGTCTGGGATCCATCGTCATACACAAGTCTGTGGCCAGCCTGCTATTTGCAACCCCCTTGGTTGTCTGGATTTCATTAACAATATGGAAAATGGTGATCTTCAAAGGCAACTTGAATTTCCTGTAGTGGACTGGAAGAAGCTAGTGTGGTATCATATGACCTGCTGGATTGAATTTAAGTATACCTGAAGACCTTAATACCAGGAATATTAGTTGGCATGCTACTTTACAAAAGTTTACGATAGGGGCTTGGTTATGTAGCAACAGAAGAGTCCGTAATAAACTGTGATCATAAAGACAAGACATATTATTCCCAATTTAAAATCAAACCTGCTTTCTGGCATGACCTATAACATAATATGGAGTCATGGGTTAACAGAATTTCCACAGAAAGGAAATGTCTGAAGTTTTTCTGGTGTTTTTATGAGGCATAGTCCTAGCTGCTGTATAATTAAACAAGATTGCACTTTGCCTCTTGCCTGAATGACCAGTTGTGGTTCTTCTGAGTTTCTACAGTCACAAAGTTTGTCACATATAAAACAGATGCCACTGTGAAGTTTGAGCTTGGTGCACTCTCGCTGAAGGAAGCATGTCTTGAGACAAAGAACAGATAGCTCATATCATGTGTTTCCAGAAGCTTCCCATTGCCATCACGTCTTTGACAATAGGAAAATTAATTTAAATGTCACTTTGAGGCAGCAGTCACCTCTTCGCCTTTTTTTAAATTACTACATAATGAAATTATTTGCTTTGGCCCTGGACATTGTAGAAACATTTCTCCAAGACTGAAATACAATACGACACTTGCAGTCAAGCTGTTTCCTGTGAGTCTAAGTCGTACTCCACGGGCCCAGGAATAATTTGTCCTTTTTAGTTGCAGCTATCTCTCAGGGTCTAAAATAAAAATGATAAAAACAAACCCTCCTGGGCAAACCTTTTATAACCAGGATCAGACCAAGTTCAAGCTAAAATAAAAATAAAGGATAAAGTTTTGTCTTCTTCTTCTGATCTTCCACTTTGCCACTCCTCTCTGTGCCCCCCCTCACCTTTCACTGATGTCTTCAACACACTGGCCACCGAAGGGCAGGAAGTTGCTTGTGTGAGCGTTGCTGGGTGATGATGGAGCAGAAGCATGGCCTCTGTTATTTTGGAGGGAATGTCTCCGGCTGCGTCTTCTCTCCAGGCCCCGCCTTTCGTTGGTGCCACCAACGCTGGCCCGTCTGCGGTCCTTTCTGCCACTGGCAGGCAATTGGTCTTCATCATCGCCATCCTCATGGCGGAGAGTCGCCTGGTACAGCGACATCAAAAAGAAACTCAGTAAATTAACTGTTATGTATGTTGTTCATAAACAGCAATCATGGTATACTGCTGTATTATCCTATATGACAGCATGTGACCTTAGACCTGTTAAGTGACATATGCAACGGTTAAATTTGCATTAAAGCTTTTTGTTATGTGATAATGGTTGTGTAGGCTCCCTGACCTCATAGATGTTGATCTGCTCTACAAGGTCGAGGTCAGTCCCCTTCCTACTCAGATGTCTCTGGGCCATGGCTTCGATACCCTGTTCCTCCAGACAGTCTACCATGTCATAGTAGGAGTCCTGGTCTGGGAGGCCTGCCAGAGTCTGAAATACATACGTACATATAATAAAAAAAAGAATAGCTCCAGCCTCATTGTTGTGATTAACGGTGAAAGAAGAAGTTAACTGAAACAACAATAAAGGAAAAGGGGAAAGGGAGTAAACTTACATACCTATTTAAATGCATTTATATTGTACATATTTTGATTTTAGTGGAATCAGATAAAATTTTCTGCCCTCAAAAACAGGGCAGGTATGTTACTGCAGTTATTAACTGCTACAGTGTTTCGTTAATAAGGGAGAACAAAAGGAGTTACAGCCATTCAAATCTTAATAGTAATGCTAAGTGAATGGATTGATTTTGCACCTGATTCTATCCATCTGATAGTGTGGCCTAATCTAATTTGCTGCTGTGCTGAGAACATCTCACATTAACATATTTTTCTCCTTATACACATGTTATATTTTCAGATGCTGATTAAATTTTAATACAGTGTGCCTTTTAAATATAATATGGTCTGAAAAATGGTAGATCGGAAAGAAGAAAAATGACTATCTGATTGGATTAATAGTGTGTAAAATACTCACTAAATAATATTCACTGACCTTATTGACGAGTGTCATTGCATACACCAACAGCTCTGTATCCACACCATCCTTTTCATCGAGGATCTCTATGACATTTGACCACAGTTTTGAGCCTGCAGAAGCATAAGGCATGCAATACATTATCTAACAACTGCTGCAACTGCTAGACATCGGATAATAATAAATCCTGAAGAATTCCATGTGTTCAACCTACAGAATAAAAAAACAGTTTGAACAAATGTTCAGCTCCACCACTGTGCAGGACTAAAAAACAAAACAGCTCCATCAGATAAAATAACACAAAGTAGAGGCAATGATCACCAGTGAGATGGAAGCAGCTCTGTGCCTTGGTCACACCGGCCTCCTCCGATCTCCTTCTCATCAGGAGACTGAGGGTCATGTTTAGTCTTCTTACGCAACAGCGGAGGTGACATGATAAGTCTCTGGAGCAGAGACAGAGATACCTGACCCATGCATGCTGATGCTCAACACCCTAGTTATGTGCCACAGTACAATGTGGAGCTTTTAGAGTTGCAGGTAACTGAACCCCACTGCAGGCACGAGTTACAGTCTGTCTCAATGAGCCTCGTGCCATGCATGGCTAGGAACCTGCTTGGGATAACTGATCAGACTTCTGTGTAACAGGAGACTGTGATCTGCAGTGAGCTGAATAGCATTAAATCCACCATGAATGCTTTGATTACTAGAATTGAAGAGGTAATTTACCTGAGGAGAATCTACATCTATTTTCTGTATGTTACTGCTCAGGTTTCACTTGTGTATTTAAAGCCTCTTCTTAAGCTGAACATCAGATGATTAAATATGATATAATAGTGTCATGAAAAGACAAATCCTGGAGAAGACAGAGTGTCACCTGAAGTGTAAATAGTTCAAGGTCTCTGCACATATTATCTTTACCATTCCCCCCAAAATCTCGGTGTGGATTTTCCCTTTAAATAAGTCCACCAATAAAGTGGTGCCTTAACTTATGAGTCTGGATCAGTGGCACGACTGAGTCATTTCGTGTGAGACAACTGGCAACCAAACAAAATACTGTTTTTGACAGTGTCTTTGTTCATCCTGCAATCTCACCTGCTGGCTTCTTACCTCCTTTGGTATCCACAACATTCACAGCCTTTATGAGCAGGGCGGCATTAGACTCTGTGTACTCCACAAACACCAGCAGCAGCTTAAGTGACGTCTTCACCACCAGACGAAACTACACAAAAAAGAAGCACAATTAATACAGAAAATATGGAGTAGCATTGTCCCCAAAATCCAAGCACATTATATACAAATAATCTGTGAACTTAAAGTTTTTTTTAACGACTATGGTCCAACATGACACAGTATGTGCCAGTCCCCTAAATTCCAAATACTAATGGCATTATAATGTATTGCTTGTAAGATTTTCCTGTCTGAAAAGACTTGAGAGGTTTGATAAGAATGTTGTTTGACACTGACAGCTTGTGGGAACACACTGTACAACTGTCAAGCAGTACGCAAATACCACAAAAGTAAAAATGACTAAAATCTCCATGAAACAGTAGCAGTGATGAGTCTATAGATGCAAAATATTATATCAGTATTTACACTAAAAGGCAGAAAAGCACTTAGTAAGAACAGAAAACTGCAGGGAAATAAAAGAGAGAGTGTAGTTTCATCTTGAGCCAATCTGGCCACTAGAGGGCGGCGTGACCCCAATGACAAAGCATGAAGGTAAGACATTTATTTGAAGAATTTAGAAAGTTACTTGGGGTTGCTGAGTTGATTTTGTTATAAGTCTTGTGAAAATTTACATTTGTTTTCATTACCTTGGATCCAACCAGGGTATAAAGCCACTGGACTGTTTCATTGTGAGATATGAGGCCGTTCATCCCATCTACATACAGCATTATCTGACCGAGAGCTGGAAAACGGGAAAGAGAGAAAAAGAGAAAGATTTTGGTTAATAGTCTAGTTATTAAAATTTTTATTTTCCTATTTTCTCTTAAAACAGTCAAGCCACTTTGCCTTGGTCAACACAAAAAGAACTAAAAACAGTGAGTGCTTCCTCTCAATGTTTATGAATGTATGCGCTTTGAAAACCTGGAATTCTTGCTATGCAAAGCCGGTAAAACCTATCTAATCTAAAGCTAATATAAAAAGTTTATGATGGATGTGGAAAATTGAAGAATTAAAGAATAATATTCTGCATTTATTAGAGACCAGTTTAGTCTGTCCTGTAGCAATCAGACATGCACACATACAAAATATCCATACAAATGTACAAACTTGTGTGTTGTAGAGGAAGGGGTTATTGCCCACAGTGATTTAATCTACACACAAGCCGGAGCTGCTGCTGAAGTAAGGTTTTCAAAAATCACAACAATTAGGTAAAAGACCTAAAGAGAAAAACAGCACTCGTCTGCCACCCCAGGCCAGAGGACAATTTGGAGGAAAATATTTGAGCACGGTGCCTCACTGGATGATAACATGACTTCCATCTGTAACAGGATACATAAATAAGAACATAATAAGAGCCAAGGGATCTCAATGGGGGGCAGTAAAAGTAAGACTTCTGTTAAAGAAGGGAGATGGGGGAAGGGAGACAAACATTGGGCAGGAGCAGAACAGACAAAAGATCCCTTTTTTAAAAGCATCTTGGAGGCCATAAGAAGTATATGCATTCACACAGAGGAGCACAGAAGCAGGGTGAGCTCAGACTGAATCCATTGCAACTTCAGGTGATACTTTGGCTGACATTAGCGGGAAAAAAAAGTATAAACGCATTGAAAGCGGAACAGTTTTGAAAGGCCTGTTTGACTATTTCTTGGAAGAAGCTGTGGTTTTTGGAGGGTGATGAGCTTGTTGTGGTCATATTCATCATGTATTAGTAGCTGGACAAGCAGTTGTGCTGCACACACCGACACACCAGGCACTTTAAACTGTAAAAACTAGGGAAAAATATGATAAATAATAGACAGCATAGACACCAACCAGATAAAATACTTAGGACTTACTGAATGTTCCTTAAAAATGCACCATCTAATCTCCTGTTGCTGTTTAAAACTGTTTATGACATGATATGACGAGAGGCTGCAGCTTGTGTCATATTTTTCTTCTCCTCTTCTTTAGAGGGGCAAGGAAAACGTGAATGTGCTGTAGATATGCCAAAATTCCCAGGTGCAGCTGCTGTGTGTGTATGGTGCATGAGAGTGTGTGGGTGGACACATGAGTGCACGTGTGTGCGTGTATGTGTGCGTGTGTGTGTGTGTGTGTGCATGCTGACGGACCAGTGCTGCAACAGCGGCAGTTCATCTGTTATCAGTCAGGGTTAATTACTCACAACATGTCAAGCAAGAGCATTCCTCATAGTCCTCCCCTGCAGCAAGCACAGGGCTGTGTGTCACAGCACTCAGCAGCATGGACAATAAGTTGTATCAAAGCGGACCACATCAGAGTGTGTTTATGAAAACATGATTAACCCTCTCAGTCAGCTCAGGCCAGTGTGTCACCCTCTCCTTTACTCCTCCACTTTGTATGGGACCAATGCTGACAGATGAGTGACATCAGTAATCAGTAATGATGTGAAGCTCGAATGAATTCCCTTGATATATTGTTTCTAAAAGATCTAAGTATCATGTAAAAAGTGGCTAAAATTCACAGCATTTTTAAATACACAGACACTATCAGTGGTGACTGCTCCTAGGCAGGTAATGAGCAGGCTTCTTTTTGAATTGGTAGCCCATGTCTGACCCACAATATCGTCACTACACAGACTTTTATCAGAACGCTGCACCTGTGTACAGTATCTGCCCTGGTGCAATGAGGTTGTGAGGAATGTTCATCGAAAATAGGGGTGAAAAAAGATAGTTGGCCCTAATGAGGCTTTAAAAGTGCCATTACACAACACAAATGTTCTGCTGCTGACATATGAGACATTAGTGATTGTTCCCAAAAGGCAACCACAAAATGAAATGACTTTTAGATCATAACATGACATTATTTAAAGATTTTAAAGATAGTTTATGTGTGGCTTTTCAGCATGTAGCCAAGTAAAATAAAATTCGAATAAATTCCTATATCATATGTCAGTTTAATTTAGTGAGCAGTTAAGACACAGAAATTACGATATTTAAATGCTTATGAACCACGCCAGAAACCACACAATCATTACCTTTTCTCTCAGATTCATTAAAACGGCTGCTTCAAGGAATTATTCAATGCCGCTGCAATTTCAGCACATTTCAACTTTAAGGGCCAGAAACCACATGGAGTGCATTTACGCCGTGAACAGTTAGGTAAAGCGATACGGTAACTGTTTAAAAAAAATTAAATTACCGTTAATTTCTGCTCAGTCTGGTCAGAAACACTTACAGGAAACATCTAATCACTCCCAAAGCAATCACCTTTGTGAACGACAAATGGAACAGATTTCCACACACTTAAATTACTCATAAAACAGCCCCGGAAAATAAAACGTTACCTGTGTGTTGCAGTTCAGACTTTGAAAATGTGATCAAATCATCAAACTAGCCTTTGTGGACTGTGGGTCCACTGTGGTTTCACTTTTCAACAGTCAGTCATCAATAAATGCGGAGGAGGGGTAATAAGAAGAGCATGTGAGTGTTGAGTCTATACAGGATTCCATCCACTGATGTGAGCCTAAAAATGTGGGCCTCTATTCGAGTAATCACAAGCAGTTCTACAATACCTCACACAAAGTACAACAATAACATTGCTAAGCCCTTTTGTATGTCACATAATGAGATGCTGGCAGACAATGAACTGCCTTCAAAGCACAGTGATTAGAATTTAAATGTGAGCCATGATGGGAGAGGATAGCCAAAGAAGAAAGATTTATCCCATTAGAAACTTGTAAATGTACTACGAGGAGCCTCTGTGTAATGCACAATTTCTTTCAATACTTATGATACATTTGCCATAAAAGTAAATGCAACATTTGAACTGTATCAAGCTTCACAAGGCAACCACAGTCCTACTGACATGAGGAGACAGATTCTGTTCCAGTGTCTGAACCAGAACTCCAGAAAAGTAAAATCTCAAGGAAGTGTTTCTTCAGGGCCTCTCCCTCTCATAAACCACAGCAATTATCTTCCACAGCCCCAGGAATGTGCAGGAAGGGCTGCTCCCTGACCACTACCGAGGTGAGAACTCTGAGGTCTGAGTGGTAACACCAACATGAGCTGACTGTACACAGACATAAAAGGAAGACAACTATCTCTACGAAGATGCAAGAAATGACCTCAACAGGTTCCTTTCTACAAACCTGTCCACTCCTCCTCCGTTCACCACTCTGCCCACTTTTGTTTAATTTAGATTTTGAAATTTATTGAAACTGAGTCATCCAAACAGTCTGTTAAGGTGCAACATTTATTTAACCAGGACTGTAGTATAGAAGCCAAATCTCTATCCCATGCAGTGCAACTAAGAACCTCTTATCATGTTATGCTCTGCATTAGTCTAGAGCTGCATTCCCAGTTCAGACGTATGCCTCCCTGTGCCCGCGTGAGCTAGACGTACTTTACTGCAAAGTCTGGCAATACTTTTTGTGTAGATTCTTTTTCTACTATGTCACTGTAATTACAGTAAATTATTTGAAGTGTGAAGTGTCCTCAGTGGATTCTGGGCAGTGACACAGACAGCACTCAACACTGACCTGTGAATTCACAATTTCTCATGTTCTCTTTACTGGTGGTCATTCGTGACTCATCACATAAATTAAGGAATACTTTCAATCAAACTTATAAAAAAAACTTGTCTGGACCAAGCTAAAACACACTTTTAAGTATAAGAATGCTTCTCTCTTAAGTTATGTAAATACTGTAATTAAAATTATAATCAATATTTTTATATTAGGAATGCATCACATGACCACTTGTATATGAAAGTTTTATAGCCTGCAAATTCATGTTTTTGATTGAGCTTCAAAACTCTCATCACTCCCTCAGGCAAGAAACCTAACTCCAAATTACTGAGGCCAACTGAACAGCTCTTACTGTATAAGTACTGGATAAAACATTTTCATGGGTTACGTTCCATTTGTTATTTAACTAATTACCCAGACCATTAGAGCCAGACAAACTGCCTCTGCCAGACCATTTCCAGTCTCAGAGCTGTTTGCCAGACATTGTGCCCCATAGATTATAACGACAGAGAGATGCTTCCATTTTCAGACCTGGATACAAGTCTACCAGAATTTGACACAATTTGCCATGGGCCTAAGCCCGAACAAATTCCCTAAAGACAAACAAACAGCCCTAATAGAACAATAGCATGAAGTAAGGGAGGAGAGCCCCTCCAGTATTTGGCTGAGTAAGCTCTACAGGCACTGCAGACCTACTGAACAACTGCAGTGCTGAGCAGGGCAAAGGGAGTTGAGTAGACAAAAAACACTGAAAGGAAAATAAAAAAAGGTTACAACATGCTATTTTCTATACGTTACACTCTATTTCTTCTGTATTTACCATACAGACAGTTTGGAAAATCATTTTAGGACAATGAACAACTGGGGAAAGCCCATCAGATGAGTTTTTCCCATCCTATCCAAGTGGGGAAGACTTTGGAGAAAAGTTACTGCATGACATCCACCCACTTGTAACACACGCTGAAAGATGAGCTGCTGTAAATTCTTAATGCTCTTGAGAGAGTAGTGGTGTGATTTGCTCTGGTTATGGCCAGTCATATGCTGAATTCAGTCCCAAAAAACAGTCAGCACACAGGAATCATCCATAAAACCCAATTGAATGTCAAGGATTTCAGTCTGCTCGCCTACTACATTGCTGAAAAATGTTTTTTCCCCCAATTTAAGTTTATGCATCTGTACAGCAAGGTCAAAGATGATAAAATAAGAGCTGGAGAAATGAACCAAATCAAATAGTCTTATAATATAATTGGCTTGTATGTTGAATTCTGTTAAAGCAAAGCAGGCTCCAGGAGCGGGCTGTAATTCCACTGGCAGCGGGTTTTCTAAGGCTGAAAATTTCTGCAGATGAAGGGAGAAGAAAATGGGGGAGGTAGAATATAGGTCAGGCAGGTAGGATTAAATTGGGTTCAGATGCAAGCTGTCTCCTCATTTGAAGGGGATCTGAAGGGGTCTGTTAGGGTCTGACACAGGCGAGCACAGGGGTGGGATGATCTGACACGAACAAGAGTCTAGACCTTTTCAAGACTTTTTCTATTCCGTTATAGCTTTCCTTGCCATTGTTACTTATTTTAACTTGAAAATGTTAACTATTACTTGTTAAACAGTACACAAAGTATGAAGTACTGTATTTTTCAGTGCTGAACCGAGTGTGTTGGCTAGTTTAATTTAACAGAGAGAGGCCATGCTGGAGGCAAAGACAAAATCTTGCCAGTAGAGCAATTGAGCAGTTGAGAGGCTGTGGGCTGAAACCATGTGCAGTGCTCATTTCCTTAATTTCCCGCAACCAAATGAGGTAATTCCTGTCATCCCAAAAGGGAAAAATCTCAGATGGGTAAAAAAGCGGAATTATATATGAAAATATTACTGGCTTTCTCAAGAGATCATAATCTATGAATATACTTTTTGGGATTGTCATTGTTCCTTTTATGTGAGATATGGTGGGGCAAGTTACAGTTAGAGGTTAACTAGTACTTTTATAATCAATAATAATACACAACAGGAGTATAATCCTTTGCTGTAAAACATAAGTATGAACACATGAACTTCTGAATGCATAGTCAAGTAAGAACCTCTTAATGCAAGTAGTCATAGATGCCTGTCTTCCAAATTAAAACGTTTTGCACACAGGAAGAGTGGGAGCAATGGCTGGCTCAGAAAGCTGAAGGTGAGACTGGGTGGAAAGCATGAACGTGTTCCCATGGGATTTAATTACAAAGCACAAGTTCAAGTTTCTATTGGTATGACAGGGGCATTCCAGGAGATCTCCTTCTCACTCCAAACATAGGGCTAGTCCACTGTATGTGTGTCAGCACCTCCTGTGTTTTCCCTCTCAAATGTCTTTTATCCAATAGAACTTAACAGAGGATTCCCTCATCTTCTCCAAAGCATTATTCATTCCTGATCACACAAACAAGAAAAGACTGCACCAATAATAAAATAATAACCAGCACATAAACTGATTCATTCCTCTCCGTCCAGCTGAGATAGAATGGAAATGTTTATCCAGACGATGGGCCATAGTAAAGGTCTCCCCCCTCTAGAACAGTAGACCTATAACACAGCCAGACAACATAATACACACTGTTTCCAACAAGACTTTCCAACACCACCGTTAACCCAACGATGCCTGGGTTTTCACTTAATGCTCAGCTCCTCTTGCTGTTTTGACCAGCATAGGGAGAATTCAGTTACACTCTGTTAAACATTTAAAATACTATTATTACATCAAAACAATGATCCTGATTCTAAATTAAGAGAAATAAAATGTCATTGAAGTATGTAAAAAAACAAACTGGATTACTAGTGATGGTAGCTACACAAGATCAGTTCTTTCTAAAGACATGAAAGATCAGTCCATCATCCAAATGTTTTTATTTTATTTGACAAATTATCTGTTGATCATTATGAAGCAATGCTTAGCTGTTTGTAAAATCACAGTTTGGTAAAAGATAAACTACTGCTGTGGTGGTTGTTCTATGCTCTGTGCCATGAGGTCTGAAGGTGTACAGGTTTTCATCTGGTCTCACCGATTAAACTCCTTCGACTCAAGGTAGGAGTGAATAAGTGAAATTATCACCTGTTCTGTTTGTTAACAGTGAAAACACACACAGATGTGTTCCGTCTTGCCGATGCCACTTCAAAGAGAAACGCTAACAAGACCATCTACAATTTTAGCAAAGGTGACTTGTGTTTCAGGTGCATTTGTAGTTTTGTGAAAAAAAAAACTGGTGCCCACCAAAGTTACTGCACTGTGTGACAAAAAAAAACAGGGCTGAGCACTGTACTGGGAAGAGTGATCCAGGTCTCAGACAGTTTAAGAGGCAATGAAACACTTGACTAGAGCACATCTCCCTCTTTTCCACAGAGGCCCCTTAACAGCTGCCTCCGAAAACCAGGAAGTCAAGGTGCTTTAACTTATGGCACAAAAGCCATGTGACTAAAAAGGGAGATCTTAAAGTGTTAGCAGATGAGAGAGAGAGATAAAGATAGAGTAAGATAAAAGCACAAAATGAAATATTGGCATGACTTATTTGAAACACTAATACATTGAGACCATTCACAGTATAACTCACATTTCCGTGGAAGCCATAAATTCACAAGTGTAAGTTAAAGCATGTAAACCTATGTATATACAACATAATACAGTATATGATGAGATATGCCTTTAAGATAATATATACAACATTTAAAGATGTGTTTTCCAAATATGCATTAAAATTGCTTTGAAAGGTGTAAAAAAACACACCCCAGTCTAAAGGAATTCTTTAAATTCCTATAGATAAAAAAATATAAGCTTCACTTCCAATTTGAGTCTAGCAAGGCTGAATGTTTTGTAAACAGTAGTGTGCAGTCATGGCCTCTTAAGAAGTGCTAACAGAGAAAGTGCAGCTCAAAACATAGCTTATGGTGAAGAATGTCAACAGTGAGCATTTCAGAGCAGGGAATAATTGCTTCAAGTTGACTGTAATTGGTTTGTCTTTAATCTGCCCTCTGTCTGCTGCTCCCATTTTTACAGTTACCAATTAAACACAGTTGTTACTTTTGTTAGTGCTCTTTCTGTAAATACTACAACTGGAACGATGATCCTGGAAAAACCTTCTTATTTGTTCTTCCACCTCGTCTCCCTGTTTTGCTCATGGTAATTACTACCGTGGGTATCTTTTTCTTAACCACAGTGAAAAAGCTTGAAACTGCTTTCATTTCAGAGCTTTGGAGCCACTTACTGAGCTCTGTTTTTGAAAGAACTCATGTATTTTTTTAGACAAAAGGGTATAAGACATTCAAATATTTTGTGTGTACCTGGTAAATCAAGAATTCTCTTTGTCCACACTCTAAATGTTCTGATGTGGGCTTCATGGCCCAGTTAGAAGACGTGATTATTAGACCTCTATTAAATCCTACTGCAACATACAGTTTAATTGTAGCTAGCTCATAAAGTAGCTACAAAGCTCAAAACATTAAACGTGGTTTACAATGTTTTTCAAATATCTGGATGTTAAAGATGATAAAATATTTTGGTATTTAAGGAAAAGACAGCATCCATTTCTATGCCTGAGTTATGGAATAAGGGCCAAGAACTTTATTTTCTAAAGTGAACAATATGTAAATGCTTAATTTAAAATGAAGGATGAATATTAGTAATGGGCCGTTTTTGGCTGCTGTGTGTTTGCAGTGCTTCACTGCGGTTGAGCATAGTAACAGGTTACAGGAATACCAGATGGCATAGGCAATTCTGCAAAATGACCTCACACCCTTTTCTATTGATGGGGCGATAAAGGCATACAAGCTTTCTCCTGGGCCAAAAAAAAGCAGGCCTCCAAAGAGCCAAGTCCAGGTCTGGAAGCCCTGTGAGCCAGGTGTGAGGGGTCCAGAGAAGGGCCAGAACCCAGCCAGGAGGACCCAGAAAATACCCACATCACTGAGGGAGCACTAACTGGACACAGACACCTCCAGGCCTTAAAGAAGATGGAATGAAAAAAAAAATGAGGGGAAAATAAAATTTGAGATGGTGTAGATTGCCGAGAGAGCTGCGGGAACTACCATTTACAATGACGGCAATGTTCCAGAGAGCTAAGGCTGGGAACCTGCCCTTGTGAAATACATGCTGACTGGTGTGCATGTGTGGCTGCCTTTTTCAAATACAACAGATCCATAAGATTGATTTTTATTCATGAAAGAGAGAAAGATCGTTTTGTTGGGAGGTTTTTAATGCACACCAGACACATGGGTCCAAGGCTGCATTCCATTTTTTTTCTTTCTTTTATACCGGCCTCAACTTGAAAGACATTACAGCAAAACACCCACATTAAAAGTGATCAGTGTTTGATACCAAAGCACTTACTGTTGTTGGCTGTCCCTCTCTTTATTCCCATCTCTCTCTGTGTGCATGTGTGAAAATTTCAGGGATCTAATTTATTCCCCTCCTGGGAAGCTGTATGACATAGCTCCACTTGGAAGTCATGAACAACAAGGCAGCCAGATCTATATACGTTTTCTGACCTGTGCATCTGCGTTCCAGCACACGCTCGGCTTGTGTTCTCCAACACATGGCCCATGAGGGAGGGTGATCTACTAGACTCCACGCTGGTCAGAAGAAATTAGGTCAGGGGTTGAAACAGGTTAAAAGGGCTTTTGGGAGAGTGGTAGTTTGGTTTAGTTTCTCATGGTGATGTGGAGATACATGGAAAGATCAGTGAGCACATAAAAGAACAAAGAGAGTCACACACAGATGTTTTATAAGAATTCTCTAGGTTGTAAAGACAATAAGGAGGAGTGCAAAGATGTGAGAAAAGGTCTCATCATTCATAGCATGATGACACTAACAACACTTACATGTGGTCATAAGTGAAGTTTCCGAAACCCTGTCATTCTCATCCTCTGGATTGTTTTGGCCATTTAACCCATGCAATTTATCTGTCTGAGTCAGAGACCAGACCAAGTTCAGACGAAGCATCAAACATTAAAGATCAGAGCCTGTAGTGGTACAGCAGTCCAGGCAGGGGTCATGCTAGTGTTTATAACCTGTCCAGGGGGTAACATCAGTACTATGGCATTCACCCTTTGATTGAATAAACAATTAGCTGGTTGGAAAATTAGAGAGCAAGTTTTCAGGAGCATGCTACATCAAGAATGAGGGAGACAAACCACCCGAATCATGAGAGTCAAACTACAATGACTGTTATTTTAGGCTTCATGAAGTAAAAACAAAGAGGTGGTCCTAAAAAATGTAAATGTTTACCACAAAAGCTGCATCCAACGGTCGTACTGTCTCAGGTTAATTAATAGAAGTACATCAAAATGTGAGGAGAACAGAAAGAAAAGAGTAAGAAAAAAAGGAGGGTGAATTAGTTTTATGATCTGCAATATCCTGCCAGAACTTTTATTAGCCACTTTAGCATGTGTGACCTGTCCCCTCACAGCAGGCTGTTAAATGTCTGTGACCTTGCAGTGAGTGCTGTATCCCTAGACATGCTGCCCTGCACCTCCCCAACATTAACACATATGATCTTTCACCTTACCGACATGGGACAGATAAATTATCCAGCTGTTAAACTTGGCAGACATTTGAGTTTGTATATATGTCTTAGGTGTGCGAGTGTCAGAAGGTCATAAAGCAGAATCATCAATTTACATGGTATATGTAAACACATGTGGTTCCGGATAGGTTTATGGAAAGAGAAGTGTTACAGAATTGATTAATAACATCCTCGATTAGTCAGCGCTGTAAATTAAGGTGTGAGAAAGAAGAGAAGGAGGAAGTGGAATTTACTGGTGCAAAGCTGTGCTGATGTACCTCTTAGGATGTAATTCTGGTAGTTCTGGTCAGCTTCAGCTCCCACTTTTATCAAACATGTCAGTCCTTCAGCCAACACGAACTCGTGCACCAGGTCCTTATCATCCTGAATGAGGTGAAAAAGAATGAGGAAAATAGTCATGATCATCATACTGTACTTCATAGAAAGAGACACTATACGGTTAATTTTAAATACTTTACATTAATTTAGTGGATTTTGTTGGGCCTTCTATTACATTACTGCATCTAGAGTTACATACACTTTTGGTTGTTTAATTGCTCAAACAAATTCTTTAAAATAATTGTGAAAAGTGATAAAGAACTAAATCAATCTTGAACATTTTTAAACTACACCTGTTGCACTTTAAGAGTCAAAAACACATATGGAGTGAACAACTACTCAGACTATAGCAATGCAATCTGCTTGCAGTTTGTTCAAATGGATTCCATTTTATCCCACTTTTTGCCCTTGATGACAAAACCACCTGCGTCTCTCACACCTGTCGATGATTCCATTATTTAGGGCCAAGCAGGAGGCTTTCTGCAGAATTTAAGATTTTCTGATACATTCTACTGTTCAGGTGGGATACAGAGGAAGGCAGCAATAAACACTGTGGGGTGGTCAGGGATCCTTCTCTCCCAAGAGGACGTGTAAGTGTTTCCAGAACAGCTTTGCCATAGATCTGTGATGGAGACTCCAGTCATGTGGCAAGCAGTCTAAACATACATATGTGCATTAAAAAAAAGTTCTGAGACTCATACATGTTCACTACGCTTCTGTGATGTAGACAAGTAATACTAATATCAGGCTATGTGGCTATTTTACATCAGAAAAAGAATGGCCAACAAAAGAGTAGAGTGTAGAGTGATCCTCTACAACCGAAACACAACAAGCCACATGTGAAATGTGAGGTAGCCCACTCTAATATTTTCTGGGTCTCCATCAACGCCTGTTGCTCTTCTGTAAATCCAGCTGTCAGTTAACCCTCCCGCTCTGCAGTTGACCGCCTGTCTGGCCAGCCCAGCCCAGCGTGTAAGTATGACCAGACCTGAACACTCCACAGCTGCCACGAAGGCAGCCTCTCAGCTGCACGACTCTGCCTGAGGAAAACAATGCTGTGTCCAAATTTGAGTGTGCATGTGTGCACTGATGCAAGCATGCACGTGAACATTCAAAGCCGAGAATAAGAGCATGGCGAGGGACACCTCACGAGGACTGCTGCTGTTTTTGGAAAATGCATATCATGAAAAACAAAACATGGTGTAATTTACTGGATCTTGTGAGCTGCCATTTTAAGAAAGTCTTTTTTAAAAGGATAACAAAAGTTAGAACAGCGAATAATTACCTGAAAAATCTGCTTGAGGGAAAAGAGGGCTCTTCTTAGCTCCCGTCCAGTTGAGTTGTAGAGTTTTTCTGTGTGGAGAAAGAAAAGAAGAGAGTGGCAAACAATCAGCTTTACACATGGGGTTTATTGCTATACAAAGTGAGTAAAACAAGTAAGAAATTCAGGATGATTGTAACTTATTTGGAAAAATAAAGTGCCTATGTATCAGTCTTTTAGTTTATCACCTGAATCACTGCATGACCTAAAAATGTATCACTCAAATGTCACTAGCAGCAGTGATACTAAAGAAGATAAATATCCTACAAGAGGAATAACCAGAGCAAAAGAACAGTAAGAACCAAAAGCACATCTGTGCAGAATTAGTGAACAGAGGATGTTTCCTGCTGACAAAGTCATATCCTTAGCTTGCCATAATACAAAGTCAGTTGTAGAAGCTTTAGCCAATAGCTGCCACAATGGCCAATAAACAATACACCCACTAATCAGCTATGGAAACTCCACAGGATACTAAAAGAGGGATATGGTGGACGATAGCTGCTTGTGATGGAGGCGTGCATTTCCTGCAATTGCTTTGACAATCCTTCACCCTGTGTGCTCTGTGCATTGTCTGCCAGGGAGTGGCAGTGTTGAGCACAATCCCAGTAGCTCACTCATCACTGCTGCCTGAACTCTCTGACTCAGCAGAACCTGCATATCACTGCTGCAGATACAGCAGCATACAGTACACTCCAGTCCAATGCGGTTCAGTACTGTCACACTCTGCTTCACTCCTCTCTCCTCCTTATCTTTTTATCGATCCATTGCTTTTTATTTTTATGTTAAATGGCACTTTTGTCTCTATTTGACAGATGCTTTATTGCTTCAAAACATTATGTCAGCAAATATCTGACAGGGGATTGGCATGCACACAATTAGGCACAATGAACCACCCCTGGCATGCACACACACAGAGAAACCCTACATAAAAACTAGTACTTTGCAGAGTGGCTCTGTCCACTGCAGCTGCTGCAGCCTTGACTTCAGGGGCAGGAAGATAATATATCACTGTTAGTGCATGAGGTTGAGTTGAAACATGCACAGTCAAATCTGCAACTCAAAGAAATAAATAAGCAGACATACTGTATGTGCACGTTACCTTTTTACACCCTTCATACACTGACAGACAGAAATAAATCAGTTGTACCCATGAGGTCCTTGTCTTTGCAAACAGTTGCCTGTAATTCTATTCAACAGTGTGAAAAACACTGATGATTGCATACACTTGGGATTCAGAGCATCAGCCTTCTATTCATTATTGTTGTTGGCCTCCTTGGCCATAGAGTAAATCCCTTCAGATGGTGAACTAAGAGAGAGAAACAGGCTGTGTGTTGCCAGTTCTGTGGGCACACACAGACTACTTCTAGACACCAGACCAGACACAGTGAGTACTCGTGGTCTGATGTCTTTGGGTGCCTTTCCAGTGACACACAACATTTTCACAGCGCACATAAAACTTCACACGCAGTGACAACTTCATAAAATCTAACTGTCCCGAGAAAGGGACAAAACTTTTGGAGAGAATATATCGACAATTTAGTTACATAAAAAACTCAATAAACAACATTACATTTTAACTCATTCCCAATCTGGTTAATCTTAATGATGTTATATATGAGTAAAACCTTTTTGTGTTTAAATTTACATTCCTGGTTCCAAACTTGCTGCCATACTCAAGAACATGTCATCACATGGTAAGGTTGTCTACACACTTGATATTATTGGTGCAATTCACGGTACTATAGATAGATAACACAATTGACATGAGGCTGTAGTGCAGACAGCTTGGGACTGGGTCACATTTAAAAGGCTGTCATTAGATCAGGCTGTATACTGCAATCAAACACTTCACAATCGCGTTCCAGCATAGTTCCTTATTATTAGACGATGTCTTGTTTCTAATTTATGACTCTGATGACATTTGGTATGAGTGGAGCAGAGCTTTAAATATTTTGTGCACTCAGGTAAATGGCTCATGCACTTGATGAGTAGATGAGTAACCTTCTTTTTTTGAAGAGGCGGTGGTCTCAACAACATCCAATATCATCTACAAACAATGAATCTCTACAAGTCCAGGTTTTAAGAGAGGAAGCTGAAATATGGTGCCAATTATGACCAGAAATTACCTAGTCTTGATTCATTTTTATTACTTATTTTTGTTCTGTAAATTGAGTATTTAGTATTT
>JAUMHL010000009.1:13472364-13482406 GCA_032362345.1 Sandelia bainsii | reverse complement strand
GAGCTGCTGTAACATGCCAAAATAATTTCCCTCTGGGATTAATAAAGTGTTTTGAATCTTGAATCTTGAATCTTGATTTTCGTCTTTTTACTAAACAACAGGAAGGAGATGTGACTAGGCATTTTGGTCTGGGAACTCCCAGTCTTTTATTTTTATCACTTGAATTCATTATGGTAAAACACTTTGAACCCTGTTTATAAGAAATATAAATAAAGTAATGACTTTATTTTATACATTCAGTTTTAAGGGTGTTAAATTTCTTGGCATGGCATTGGCATGAAGCTGCCATGGACCAAGTAAGAACTCAGGTACCAAGAAACCAAAGCTTGTTGTTGCCTCGCCTGCAGGTCAAGGTAGGGCCATATCCATGTCTCTGCAGTTCAGTTGGTTGACTCAGAGTTTAGGTTAAGGATTTCTAAACAGACAAGCTCTGTGATCAGTGGAGCGGAAAGACAGACGGAGATAGTCTGGTTACTCATCATGCCTTCACCATACAAAGTAAACATGATTTGTGGTCCTACTTCAACCAAAGCCTTGAATCAGTGTGATCTTTTTCTTCTTAAAGTCTTACCTGCACTTCCTCACTGACACTGCATGTTAATCAGTCAACAGATAAATTACATCCAGCACTGCTGAACTACCACTGATGATTCAGCCCAGATCACAGCAATACAGCAATGATGCATCAGCACCTGGGCTGCCATTGGGTTTGAATAAATCCCAGGAGCATGTTTGTGTGTTTCAAACATCAATACCATGCACTGCCATTTGCAAAAAGGACTTATGCTCTACTACTTACCCCCCTTTAGCCTAGTCTGCAATAAAACTGTCAGGAAGTTACTCCTGCCCAATACTAAATGAAGCCCATCTGCAGGAACATACAGTTTCTTCCCTGCCCCTGTCCGTAGTCCACACACCAATGCACGTCCCAAAGACCCATCAGTAATGAGAAATAGCTCAGTGGAGATTAGCTCCACGCCATTTGGCACAGATATGCACCCAAAAGTATGGACCTTCTGCATTTCCCTATGTAGGAAAAGAACCTAAGCACTAATTTATTCTGAGAAAATGTTTGTGAACCCCAAGTCAAGCAAACTCATGTTCACCTGAAACACTCAAAATACCTGAAACTTTACACTCTATTGCTCTCTACATTTGTCATGAATTTGTTACTGGGCCAAAGCAGATCTCAGACTAGAAGAACAAAGGAAGATGTGATGGATAACACATAAAATAAAAATACAAACAATCTTAAGATTAATTTGGCATACCTTTTTTAATGTCAATAGAGCCATCAAATCATGTTGTGAGTTACTCTTCAAACCACAAAGCAAGACAGCCTTTAAATTAAAATAATGTACAATATGAGTGCAACTGAGGACAAGCAGTCAGTGTTTCCTGTCATCTTCACATTCACCTTAGGCTTTACTGACATGTACTGTACATGACAGTGGAATGACTCAGAGTGAAAGTGTTTCTTTGATGCCTCACGTTGATGAACCATGGAGAACAGCTGTTTCTCCTCTTAAAGTGCAATACACAGTCATGTTTTTTTCAACTGGTATAGCTGCAGGCATATAAAGGTTCATAATTATAACAATCAGAGCAGTGGAATTTCTATAACCAAGTAATGTGCTCAAATGCCGTGGATGGTCGTATTACGGCTGAGAAGACAACTTTTAAAGGCAAATCTGTCTTGCACTGCTTTAGACACCTTCTGATTCTCTGCGTCAGTGCCAACACATTCCAGTAATACTGTCTCATATGAGTCATGGGTCACTTTTAATTTATCTCAACATGCCTAACTCAAAATAAAGCTGGTCTCCACCACTCACTGCTGGACAGCTAACAAATCATCAAAATCAGCTACAAATACATCTAAAATTCTTGGTCTGTTTGCGTGCCTTTACTTGCAGAAAGTGCCATAAAATGAGAGGGATGACAACCACTGCTCATGCTTTGTGCAGCAGGCGGAACACATAAACCACATCCAATGCACAGCTAGAAAACCCACAAAGACCCCACTGGGCAGGAAAACCCCGCACACTCTGCTGTAAATTAAACTTTGTTTGCTTACAGGAGTGGAGCTGTCAGACAAGAAGTTGGGGATGAGGATCCTTAGCATTGTACTGGGGATTGAATATAAAACTTTCTTACAACAGACAATCAAATCAGTGGTCTGGATGCAAATATGCAGAGGTTGAGAATAATACAGTTTGAGACCACAGAACACTTGCTATCAGAGCTTGTCAATTTTAAGCATGAGTGTTGAACTTCTACAAGCAGTTACTTAAGTGTGGGGAAAAGATGATCAGCTTAAACAGACCCTTATAGCCAAGGGTATTTAATTAATACTGCATGCATGTCGCAGTAAATAGAATTTATCATGTGTCAGTGTAGCAGTGGAACTTAAAGCTGTCTGAGACAGCAAAAGATGGAAAAGAATCCGTGTACATGGATGAATCCTTATAAAATCAACCAACTAATAAGCTACAATCTACAGTAATCGAATGGCAGGAGATGTCATGTGTTTATGGGGCGTCTCACAGGAATAAAGGTCAGTTTGTCATGCAGAGTTCTGGTATGGTCAAAGCTGGACCTTACGAGTGGTGGGTGCCCTGCCCATATCTGCATTTAGCTTTGTCCCAGAGAGCTGGAGCCTGTTCCACCGGTCAATGAAGGCCACAGACTCAGTAAGAGGTGACAGTGGTCAGTCTGAAATCAGGCATACTGTAACCATCTGGGAGGGCAGTCTCTCATCTGTGCCAGCAATACCACATCACTGCCTGCCATGACTGAGGATACAGGGACCCATCTTTTCATTTTTGTCCCCTGGAATTTTCATGAGAAAGCCTTGAGTTTACAGTATGTGTAATGGCCCTCTGCAGTCACGAAACAGAGCAGTGCAACAACAACACCAGTGCTTCATTTTCCTTTTCTTTTTCCTTTTCTCCTTTCTCACTCTGTAACGGAAACCTCCTGTTCCAACATTTATGAAGAGAAAACACAAGTAATTAATGTGGAAGACCTCCCAACATGGACATTGCCTTGTAACACTCTACTTTGTGGACTGGACTTGCTTCTTCTCTTTTTATCCCCTTCGCCATGAACGAAAACATAAGGTAAATGATAGGTCAATAAAAGCAGATTATAGCACGCAGGTGGAAATCATTAAGCAGGAATGCAGGTAAGAATGAGATCACTTTCAACGTTTGGGTTCTGAGTGCAACCGAACAGTGGATCAAGGCAATTATATGGAAAATGTGGCTGTGAGTATGTGTTTGAGTGTACATGAACACACACTGAACACACTGCACATGTGTGAATGTACACACTCACACAAGCAGCACAGAGGAATAAAGACATTAATTAATTGGTTCCTGTTGCCTGGAGTTTATTCAAATGCTTTGGAACTTGTGATGGAAGACATATGGAGAAGATGGCTTAGGTTAGAGAAAGCTGAGTTAGGCCACACAGAGTGAAGAAGCCTCTGTCATTGGGAGCGGGCCTCACAGGAAGGCCTGACTGGACCCACAGGGAGTCAAAATCTCCAAGAAGACACACAGCTAATGCATGGGACAAGAACGCAATTATCAAAACAGCTAATAAATCTGGGCTTAATGTGGTTACGAGGAAAGAGCTCACATACAGTGAAACACTGCACAAACTAAAGTCAAAAGTCCTTTGTCTGTGTTTCACTATCTTTTAATACAGATAATTGCTACACAAGGAGCTTCCACAAAAGATATGGAAAGGTTAACACACAAACAAACTTTCATTACACTCACAAATGTCACACCTGGACTTTCTCTACACATCATGCAGAGAGCACAGTGCCTCAAGTCTCACAGGACTCAAGTGAGCAGGTCAGGTTTCTGGCCTGTGACATGATCTATCCTGACAGATGCATTTGATACCGAGAAATACTACAGCCAAGTTCCAATAAACACAAAACCTTGCACACAGAACACAGCAGCCTTCATTGAAAATGGGGAAATTGGATTTTTTTGTTTATTGATGTGTTTACATAAGACCTTCAGTGAAAGTTTATGTCTTTGTTAATCACTGTAATTCTTCTGGAAGGCAGCAGTGTCATCTGTCTTTTAGATTTAAGCATTTTAGAAATGGGGTGCAAAATCTTGCTGTTTAGCTTCATCCACACTTTAACTATTCCAGTGACATTGAAAATGAAGAGAAAAACAGCCTAATCGTCTCCTGGTGAGTCGCTTCAGTAAACTGTATGTTAACCAGTCGTCATGATACTATCTGATGCTGTCAGGAACTGTAGAGGAAAGCGAAGGTGGAATCTGCAGAATTCCAGAGAGGCGAGAGACATGACAGCAAGGCCGACGTGAGGACAGACAAATCTTTCATTAATGCCTGCCCATCTAATGAGTCATTCCTTAGCTACCAGGTGGGGGTGACCCTCGCCACATCCTACACCAGTAAATAACCCCCTTTTCTTCCCTCTCCTTTTATTTAGTCCACAGCCTCGCTTTCAGCTCCTCAGCAGGGTTTCCCCACACTCACCCCCACTGACACAGATACGTAGTGGTGCAGAGAGAGGAGTATAAAGGCATGTACTCTTTCAGCAAACCAGACAAAAGCCTAACACAGATATAAACAAGGAGATCAACAATTGATTGTGCTGGGTGGTAGTTAGAAGGACAAAGGTAAAGTAAATCACCACATACTAAGACAGAGCTATAAAGTTGTGCCAACTGCTGACAGTGGTGAAGCTGGTGTTTAGTATTATTTCTGTGACTCTGTAGGTTTGTGACTCTGTTGCCCATCTAATAATGTCTGTATATGAAAGTTTGTCTCTGAGATGGATGGAGGTTGGGTCACGGCCTGTTCTCCATGTGTTGCTTGGCAGCTGCTGTGGCCAAACAGCTTTTCTTATTGCAGTAAAAACCAACCATGTGCATATAGATGCAGAACCAGATGCTTAAAAAAAATTGGATTTAGAATCTCAGGCTGTATATTTCACTACTATCCCATGAATGCTGACATGCTGTACTTTTTATCTTTTTATCCATAAAAGAAAGGTTCACAAAGCCCAAATGCTTTTCTTAATTTAGACTTTATGACCCTTAAAATCAAAAATGGTTCATTTCATGTACAGCAATTAAATGAGAATATTAAAAGTTGCATTTCTTCCTAAAGTAGAGGTGGAAAATTTTCTCAACAATGACCACAATGACTCTCTCCTAACCTACTTCACTCCCCTCTTCCTCTCTCTCTCCTCTTGGCGTTTCTCTGCCTTTGACTTTCTCTGCTCCCTCCTATTCTTAACAACCTGACACGTGGGGAAATGCAGCAGTGCAAACTCCATCCAATAAACACAGATGTGCTGAGACCACTTCTATTTCAGACTCCGCTCTAGGAATAGGAAGCAGACTGATGTGGAGGCGCACACACACACAGCTGACAGTACACCATCTCATTTCCACCCTCTGACTGTACTTAACAGAAAAGTCATGGAAAAAGCTCTCCCATTTCACGCAGTCTTTCAAAATAAGTGGTTTCTGCACAAATGTGATCCATTACATACCTCCACAATTTCTACAAGGGCAAATGTGTTTCCTTGTCTCTTCCTAGTGAAGAAGAGGAGGCTCTTTGCCACCTGTCCGTCAGTAGCTTGGGTAGGGACACAATCTAGTTAACCTGACATTCTGTCTAATAAGAGCAGCCTGCTGTCATCAGTGTTACTCCCAACCCATAATGACCCTTGGTAATTACTTCCACCAGCCAGAGACAGATGTTTAAAAAAAAAAAAAAGTTGACAGGGACATGAAAGGAATTTGAACTTTAGAATTTACAAAGCATCACTGTCCACTGAAAACCACATTATAACCAAATTTTAGGATTTTGAATTTTTCAAATAATTTGAATGATTAACTTTTCCTTGACAAGCTCTTCCTGCCATCTGAAAACACTGACATTGTCACAAAAGTGAAATTAGGGCTGTTTTTCTCATCCAATGACCTTTTTGGACATGCATGGTTTCATGCATGTCAGTTGAAAGCAATGTATAAATGCCTGGCATGAGATAACATGTGTTGCACTAGACATACTTTATGACACAAATAAAAAAACAAGCAGTGTTTTCTGTATTTGAAAGCATATGGACTCTTACTTAACTTAAGCTTGGAATGAAAACACCACCTGCAAGAGCAGAGATCCAAGCTTTTCCTAAATTAAAGTATGTATGAAGACAATTAAGTAGAGGATTGTACAAGTATGAACAATCCACAAAGCCAAATATGAAGTCAAAGCTCTCTTTCTTTCATATAATATCTCTGTAACACTACTCATTTCTTGGCTGTGAGAAGTTTATGCCATTATCTTTGATCCAGATCCACTATCAGACTGGCACAGATACTACCTACAGTATAATCATCAAGCAAGTTAGTGCACAAGTTTGTTTTTATAGTCTGTGTAATCAGGCAGTTTTGGAGCCGGCCTTCAAAGTCTTCACACCAAAATGACGTCTAATAAATTAATGGAGAATGAACAATGAGGCATGAGCTTTATCAAAGTGCTGTCCGGCTTTAATAAGTGCGGGAAGACATAAAATAGGGCACAAAAGTAGTGATCTGTGATCAAAGACATCAATTATCACGCCTATGCTGGCCTTGTGTCAGTGCCCTGTCATGTCTGTTGTTGCACCTTAGCACCGGCTTTGCTATTCCAAGCTGGGTGTGAAGTGTGATTTGACTGCTGACAGGTGGCAGAGAAGGGTCAAGTGAGCACTATTATTGACAAAGAAGCAAGATACAATAGACTTAAGCATACGGCATAGGAGAGGCATTATATTTGTTCTTATGGTCTATTTAGATCTGACATTTTCTATATTATATTAAAAATAAAATGTAATTATGGTTCAATCCAACTTGTTTAAGTGTCAAATGTACTACAACATTTCTTATGGATCAGAGACAGTTTCATCCTTAATTGTTAATTATCTCCATTTTAAAACAGGGTGATTTGTTTGGACAGACTGCTTTATTCTGAAGTGTTACTGAAATGAATATAACAGATGCTTGGCACACACAGTAAAAGCATTCAAAGACCTTTTTTGTCCTCTGGGGCCAACCTGTTTGCCGAACTGGAACAAATTCACAATCAACATGACTGAGTGCTTTCGCTTCAAAATCCAACTTAACCAAGTCAAATGACTGATGGATTTGCTGTTTTATTCTTCATGAATTTTCCCACTTATGTTAGCGTTAGCAGATAAGGATTACATATTTCCTTGGCATAAACCAAATCAGTATAGTCATTGACAGACTATTAGCATAGTAAATATTTTTTTACTTCCTGACATAGATTAAAATTATTTTTGCTGGATCAGTGCTATAACTAAACATTTACTTCTGGAATAAAAAATGAACTGTAGAGCAGTTGCAGTGCAGAGCGATAAATATAGAGTGATATCTCCTCCCTGTCACCTTCTTGATCAGGGTCAACTGTCATTACTTTTTAGTGTCACTGGGACTTGTATTTGCACTGGTCTGAATAAACATGGTTACACAGTACTCTGTACCCTCCTGTACCACACTGAGCCTGTCTCAGAGTGGGAAGGTAACTGCAGCCCAAATCCATCAGACTCTGGCATACCACACACACATACACACAGCAGACATTAATCTAGATTGCGGTAAAAGGAGATACAGAGTGACTCCACAAGTTTAAGATAAAATGCAATAATAACCCTTTGATAGTTACATATGAGTGTGTTCTTGTGTTACCCAGGGAAAATCAACAAGACATGGTCGCATATACTGCAGTAGGCTCTTTGCATTTTTCAGCAATGTACTGGGCCTCTTCCTCATCATTCATCTGTCATGTGCAACGGTATCAACTGAATTTTCCAAAAAAGCGGATCATAGCTACATTTAAAATAAGAAACATAGTTCTGATGCTTTATTTATTAGTTTCTCAGTTTGACAACCTAAGCAATGTCTTCCCAGAATGACGAATTTGAAAAATATGCATGCTTGGAAAATTAAACAGGCCCCTACACAAAACAAAGGGGAAAATTACTGCCTCAGTGAAAAGTGAGATAGGAGAAGGTCTGCTTTACCAGCAACTACTGTCCACTTTAAAGAGAGACATACCTGGCTTTCAGCAAACATGCCCTAGCAATAAAAAAATCACACTAGGAGATTTTTGAAAACCACCATTAGGAGTCAGTGATGCATCCCTGTAGCATGGCAGTGTCAAGGTGGGGAGGGATTGGCTGGCACACCTAAAGCAACCTCAGTTTTTGATAGGATAAAAAGGCGTTCTGGCTTGCAGCACTACAGAGGATCAGCCGTCTTTTGGCAAGAAAGAATGTAAAGTGTCCTCTTACTTTATTTAGCTAAGGCCAGCCACCATATCACAGAATATGTGATGGAAAAATGGAAGAGATATAGCAAAGATTGTGATCCAATCTAAAAATGTCAACAAAATGATGTCAACAAAGCATGCCTTAAAGTAATGAAAAGATATTTGTGGTATGAGGATGACAAGATGTGTGCACAGTCCAGCATTCACATTATTTAGGGAGGAACCACATGCCATGGGATAAGAGAGCCTCCATACCATTTATTTTGTAAAAAAAAAGTGGATGGGGTGGATATATGGCAACTCTAGTTACTCCAGTAAGTGGGAGAGTGATTCAAGGACTAATTCCAGATTAAATTAATCTACTGCTAAGTGTAGTAATCTGACACTGTCAAACATGACAAGACACAGAATGAGTGGCTTAGCTTGGCCACTCTCTTTCATGTTCCAGCTAACGATACATTACTATAGATCAGACTTCAACACTAATTCTGAGAACATCCTTGCTCACATTACTGATACACTTTGATATACACCTTACTGTATCTTGTCCAATGGTGCCAAGTCTCAGCTATCTTTTAAGAAAGCTGGGCCCTTACTTGTGTAAGTGTGTGTGTCTGTGTGTGTTTTCATGTGAAAATAGGGTGTTTTGTGTCTCCCAGGATGACACAGATAAGAGATTCCTGGAAATCTTTTAAAGGAGAAGTACTAACATATGGGACTAGGAACTAAACAACTTACAATACATAAAGAAAACTTCTTCAATTAATACCTCATCAGAAATGGAAAATGGCATTAATTCTACATTTTAAATAATCTGTAACTCAATGATACACCGGATCAATTCCATTTCTGGTCTGTGTAGAGTGGGTGTCTTTACAATTCTAACCCTTAGAGGTCTCTGTCTGGCATTTTTCCCAAGCACTGCTGTGCATGAGTTAACAGGTTTAACTTCTCCAACAAGACAGGAGGCCAGTGTAATAAAGGCAGAGAAAAAAAAAGAGAGAGAGAAGGACCTTGCTTTCTACACAGCAGGGGGTATGATTCACACATGGTTGCTGCTACAACTATGGAGACACATAAATGAAAAAAGGCTCTTGCATGGTTTTGGTTTTTGAGAAAACAAAAACTACTGTAATATAGATAATGATAATCTCATAGCATTTCACCCTCTTTCCCCAGAAAAGTAGAACCCACAATTTCAACAGGCTAATGCTGCGTTACAAATGCAAATAGAAAATTACAGTACATAAATCATTTATAGGCTGCATTTTTAATGTATGTCTGACCCTCACTTCTCTTAATAGAAGTTAAACATAATGTCTGAAGTGCTGTAATTTGTAGTAATTTCTATTTTGCTTAAGGACAATTACTGTTACGTATATTTCTGTCACAGCTCTTGACAAATCAAAGTCAAGGGAACGATGTTGCTGCCAATAGGTGTAAGTTATTGTTTGACACACTGAGTAACTATCCTTTTTTTCCAAATTGGTTGCTCTGTGTCGTTGTACATACAGGTAAATCTCAATAAATTAGAATATCATCAAAAACTTAATTAAGTCAGTAATTTAATTCAAAAAAGTGAAACTCACATATTATATAGATTAATTACTCACAGACTGATACATTTTAACCATTTATTTCTTTTAATTTTGATGATTATGGCTTACAGCAAATGAAAACCCAAAATTCATTATCTCAGAAAATT
>JAUMHL010000009.1:13420325-13472264 GCA_032362345.1 Sandelia bainsii | reverse complement strand
CTGATCGCCTCCATGTCACGCCGCATTGATGCAGTAATTCATGCAAAAGGAGCCCCAACCAAGTATTGAGTGCATATGGGAGGCCAACATTTCTGTATTAAAAATCTTTTTTTTAACTGGTCTTATGAAATATTCTAATTTTCTGAGATACTGCATTTTGAGTTTTCATTCGCTTTAGGCCATAATCATCAAAATTAAAAGAAATAAATGCTTAAAATGTATCAGTCTGTGTGTAATGAATCTATATAATATGTAAGTTTCACTTTTTTGAATTGAGTTACTGACATAATTAAGTTTTTGATGATATTCTAATTTATTGAAGTGTACCTGTACAGTGATGATTATTCCCAGAACAAACTTGCTAAACAGTTGTTTAATAAAAAATAACTTGGCTCATAGAACAAACAGACATGTACAGTTAGTTGCCCAGTTTAGACTCGCTTAAACAGCCCATGATTACACACACACATACCTTTTGCAGTTTAATTTGCGTGAGGCTGTGGGTGTACTACAGGTTGAAGCCCATATGCCTTTCAAAACAGACAATTTCAGAATTGAAAGATTTTTTTTTTCCTCCAGTGAGCTTGTACAGAGATTGTGATAGATTGTAAATCTTAGAACTTTTCATGTTGTAGGCCCATAAAACTCAGCCAGATAAGAGCCAATTCTGAAAAATACTATTTATGACTTCACACTACCCACATATATGCATGTTCATCTACCCTGCACCTTCTTAGAAGGGCAAAGAAAAAAAAAGCAATAATACTGAGTTTGGGCAAGGGGCTTTCTGGCTGTGCGTGACAGACAAGATTTCAACAGGCAATAGCCCTGCACGATCACACCGTAACAAGTTCAGACACCTTAGCCTAACACTCTGGTACCACATTCAGGGCGTTTGATGTTTTCATATTAAGAGACTCCGTTCCTCTGGTACTCACCACTTGCACCTCCTCCTATTCCCAGCATGTTTTGACCCTGTGCCAGTTTCACCAAAACCTTTTCAAGCACACCTGGTAGTGGTTAGGCTCAATCACAGCATAAAGCTCCTGAAAACCGCTGCAGGAGACAGTCAGAACATGACAAAAAAATGTGCTCTCATTAACACATCTAACCCATACACTGTATTTCAGTATATACAAACTGAAATACACTTTTTTATTTCAGTTTAGGCTGATGCAAATATCAGCATAATGCTCTTAGGTGAAGTTTTCATACAATGCCACCTCAATTCCTCAAATGTCATGCACTTTGACCAGTGGTTTCCGCCCTTGGTCTTTACATGGTCAGACTCCACACCATCTACAGTACGATATCTATAGTATTATGTAATGTACCTCAGATGCTGCAATCTTGTGGTGAGCCACAAACCATCTTTTTTTTAAAAAGTATTTTTTGGCAAAGGTCACAAGACAGATTTGAACCAGGAATGCTGGAGTTACATGGTATGCGCTGTAACCACTGGCCTACCAGGGTGCTCATCACAAACCATCTTTGCTTTAAAACACTGAGCCTTTGGTGAATGCTCCATTCATACCCAATCATGATACTTTCAACCATTACCAATTAAACCTAATTCTGGAATCATCTAGATTAGAGTTACTTGATTAGAGAAGTTTGAATGTGTTGCAAGGATCACTAAACTCTGAATTTACTTCTATTTACAAAATACAATTAAGTTAATCAGTTAAAAACACTGAAAATTATTTCTTTGTAGCTTTATCGGATAAATTAATGTTCAAATTAATTGACAAATCGCAGATTTTAGTTTTTATCACATTTTAGAAAAAGTTCCAACAGTTCTGGAAATAGGGTTTGTAAATTGAGACGTACTAAAGTTGAGCCACAAACAACTGCAGTGAAGCTTTGAAACCCTAAATGTCACTGAATGTAAAAAAAAAAAAATGCAGATCTGCATTATGGAATAATTATTATACTATATGTATCAAGTATTTTTTACTGGTTTCCTATGAGAAATAATAGTTCTAGAAATAGGTTTGACCCGCATTTTGTGACAGTGAACAGTAATTGATCATTATAGAGTAAAGGTGAAGTTATTTTCTTTGCCACACCAGCTGAGGAGTATTAGAGAGTTAAAGCACATTAAGACTGGTGAAGTTAGGATGGGACTGTGTGTGTGTGTGTGTGCATGCACGTGCAACACTTGGGTTAAAGGTTCACATTCATTCTAGGTCAAATCATTGTTATTTTGGTTTAGTATGAATATGAGTTATACTGAGTTAATGAGTTATACTGCATATTCTAACAATGTCTCCCACCATGAAAGCCTAGTAACAACTGCTACAATGTATACTGGAATGGAAATTTTCTGGTCCAGGTGTTTAATTTGTGCAAATGTGTTCTAAATTTTTTCTTGCTGTTCTTGAGGCTGCAGTCGGTGTCTGACTGGACTTTGTTTGGCTCTGATCTGGTTCAGATAAATGCTTAACTTTTGATATGTTGGACCAAGGCAGCTGGATTCCATAAAGGCCTCAAAGTGGCCTTTAAACTCTCTGTAAAAGCCACAGGATTTAACCAGTGGACAACATAACCTCCATATATTCTAAATATCACATGATTAGAAAGAGAGGAGGTTAGATAAGCAGAGCAAAGGAGAATATACCACACAATTACAGACTTACAAACACAAGCTGTGTTTGGAATGAGTACAATGGTGGCCTGTGAACACATGCTATGATTTGCATACTATTGAAGTATGAAGAGGAAGAAAGGACACATTTTGCTCAATGACTAAAACAAACACTGAAACATGGATAACAGCATCCAGAGGGGGAAACAGACATGTTTGTTTACAATGGCTGGCTAATGGCTGTACTATTTCATTTAGTCTGCTTCAAGCGAACTGTTGTTGATATGTTTGATCACGACGTGGGAATTTTTTTTTCCTTTTATTGCTTTTCCAAATGTTCCATCATTCCGAGGATGTGTGACAGCAGTACTAGAACATTAAGTTTCAAATATTTTGAATATCAGTGCTTTACTTAAAGCTATGAATTATAAGATAACATTATTTTTAATTGGGTGACATTGTTGGTAGCAAGCAGTCACTGCTCTGGTGTTTGTGCTGCACTTCCAAGACATCATTTTGTAATCAATGTGTAGGCATGCAGGGCTGCAGCAACTTTGTTTTGATTTCTTCTGCAAGCTCCAGGTCTTTTCTTTGTTGGTCATGTTGACTATCTAGGTCTTATTCTTCTGCTTTCTCTTTTGCCGTGGAGGAAAAACTCTTTGATTCCTGTGCATCAGAGAATGTTATTGAAAATCAGAGCATAGACAAAACAGGTCAAGATGAAGAGTCTGCAGCCAGGCTATGGTTATTTTTCTGACAAGAATTTTCACCAAATGTCATCCACAGCCTGTCAGGATTGTAGTTGCTTAATTTAACTTTTTGATTTGATGCACAACACAAACCAGACAATCTAATACTGGCAAATGTGTTCTGTAGCCATATAAGTACAACATTATGTCAACAGACCGGTATCTAATTCAGAAACAATTCAGCTGTTTAGAATAGCCCTATTTACACAGGTCACAAACTTAAAATCTGATCTGAAACTAGAGAAGGGTCAAGAGCATTCCTCAGACTGATGGGTCTGAATTTGGCATACTCATCATGCATTTGTCACCTCTTTCTACATAGTCTGATTGCTATCAATGGGAATTTTGCAGACCATGTACTGTATTAAAACTTTATTTCCAGCACACTGTGCATTTACTACCGCACCATATCTCCATGGTTAACCCTTGACCTCGATAATTAGGTTTTTCTTGCCCTTTCATCTTGATGTTAACACAGCTACTTGAAGCCACATAATGTCTCTGCATCTTAAATTTTCCCCGGAACAAGCATTTACACTTATAAAGAAAACTGTCTCCCCTGCCGTCCATGTCAAAATGTGTATAATTGCAGCAGAGTGCACACTTTGTGTTTGCACTGTGGGAGAGCGAGCCTGTACTTAGCATGTTGTTTTTAGCTAGTCTTAATGTCTTCCATGTCTAGGCCCATTTGTCTCTGGATTGACTGAGCCACATCAGTAGGGAACAAGGAGGGAAAAAAGTGAAGTCTGCATGTGTGTGATGTGTGTGACAGCTGTGGGCCTGGTTCACAGGGCCACTGTGACCCACTCTGTCACACTCGTCTACAAACTCTGAACTGTTATTAGTAGATGCATGGTGAGTGCTTTGTTTTAACTGATCTGTGTGAGCTCTTTAGTCTTGCCTATGTATATATCTAACATAAACGCAAAAGTATGCAACAAATAACAGAACATCATACGTTGTGCATTTCAGTTGTGTGCGTAGCTGTATACTATTTGTAAGTTGTGAAACTTACTGAAAAAGGACATCTCTATTTGAGTAAAGAAAAGCAGATAAGATTTAACCCTGAAAACAAAAACATGAACTGTGGTTAGGGTGGTGCTGACAGAGGAGGCTAGAAGTGCTCACTGGAGTTTGAGGTGGCCCATATCAGTCTGTTTGACAGTGAGGTCAGACCGAGTCCACTGTTTATCCAAACTGTCAAGCAGAGGGCTGATACAGGTGAATGTCTGATCCCTGGACCTTTAACTCTTCATTTACCTGCCTCTTTCCGCTTTATTTAGTGATCCAGAAGGAGAAATCTAAAAACCTTCCATTGAATGTATAGGTGCTGCAATAACAACAAACTAGATCGTATCTCAAAGTATAGAGCAAAGAGTTCAGAATACATTTAAAAAAGGAGTCCATTCATTTGTCCTATAGCTTGCTCAAGGTAGGGGCTGGAGCTTACACAAAGGATGCACTAGGTGAGCAGCCAGGGACCACTGGACACAGGCAGACAAACACAGCCACACCCACATTCACACCGGTGAGAGAGTTTCTCATTCATCTGACCCACATATCAGGTCTCAGAGGAAACCCACTTAAACAAAAGGAGAACACAAACGGGACAGAGAAAAGCACCAGTCAGCTGATACCATGTTTTCATTTTAAAGAAGTTACTAATTATCATTTTATGTAAATACCATTAATGTTAACATGCAAGAAAATAACTGATAATGCTGATTCTGAGGAGTAATTGTACTGCCTACCAAAAACCAACAACTAATTGAAAGACACCCTGCCACCATTATCATAAACAGGAACATCAAAAGTTAAGTCCAGTAAATTTGTCTCTTCTGTCACAGTAATATGAATGCCCAGTACAGCAAAACACCACAAAATTACACAATGACAGGGGAAATGTGAACATAATAGTTAAAGAACAAAGATATATATTTGTTTGACAAGATTATATTTTTTGAAAGAACATATGACAGAGATCAAGAGAAAATCTCAGTCTTGTGTATTCATCAGTGCATGGAAACAGACCAAATATGTCCACCCCAGCAATTTGTGACCACAGCAGTATACACAAACAAACAATAAAATGAGTAAAAAAATACAAACATCATATTCATTACATCTCACTGACATGTTCAAAACCCCAAATAACAGTAATAAACTCCGAGGGAGCTGAGCAAATGGACATGTGAATTCACTTTGTGTGAATACCATTGTTGGAGGCTGTACTGGATGCCAAAACGAGTCTGTGTACCACACAGTTCTTTGCTACAGAACCGAGGACAAGTCTGCCACTTGCTAGAAGTTATTTGTTTGCTTTTTGAATTGTTATCTCTTGACAACAGTTAATCAGTCACTTATATTGGCCTAATTCAAGTGTTTCAGGGAAAATGAAATCTGACTGTTAAGTAGCAATGCTGGGTGTGGAGTCTGTGTCTCAACATCTCCCCTCAAGACACCATTAATTTTTCCAAACAGCTGTATTAGTTCATACAACTGAAGCAGGATAAATGTTTTTTTATAACGCTGTGAGCCATGGGACACAATCATCTGATTCTGCTGACCCATATTTTAATGTAGTGTTGTTGCATTGTTTTATCTCTAGAGTGAAATAAAAGGGCACTGGGGGGGTGGGGTGACTTTCCATCTGTTCATTTGTTCACATCCACATCTGTCCATCACAAAACAAAACAGCACTGACTAGATTTAGAAGGGGAATTTCACATTGCTGCAACAGAGGTCAACTTAAGGAGACATATTTGTGACTGACTAGCCCAGAGCTGTACTGAATCATTCTTAGGTGACGACAGTCTCGCTTTTACATTGTGTTTTTGTTGTTGTCAAGGTGATGATGGGGGCATACAAACCTGGAGTCACCACACAGAAGGGATGCTACGTTTGAAGTAACTAAATTACGGTTATAAAGGTAGCTACAAGAGGTAGTCATGTGTTGAATGCTAATAGCCAGTGTGAGTCAGCAAGAGGTTTGATGGTAACCAGGCCTCCATCTAAGGTTAACTCAAGTCATATATCCCAGAACAGAACACTGGAGTAAGTAAGTGATACGGTGTGATATTTTATGTTCACTCTCTTTCTTACATGCACACCAGCATGGTGGATGTGTAGCCATCTCATGCCAGGAGTTAGGGCTGATGTTAGCCCTGCATTGCAGTGTAACTGCCAAGAATAATGAAGCATTTTTACAGGACCAGGTGCACCTTTGATGCATTGTTCCCTCAGTATGTTAAGAGATGGCATACACACAGCTAAACAAATTCGAGAGCAATTTCAAGGACATCGGGGAGAATTCCAACACCTTCACGGTCAAATCCCCACATGCACACAGCTCAGTACTTATTTTACAACATTCTTTGGAGAACTGAAGCATTAGAAAAGCTGAAAATTGCTCCAGTCCTTCTTAGGTGATCAATATTACTAAATTGTTTTGGTTCTCTCACTGATATATCAATATAGAAAACAATCAAACATTCACACCCAAAGATGCACCACTGTTTTACTGAATAGCCACAAACCTCTGGACAGACTCTTTGAATTGGATCAAATCAAATCAGAGGTTTTAGGAAAAGTTGGAAGGATTTAAAGCAATCAAAGAACTAAAATGCTATTACTCACATACATTTGCCATATGGAGACACTGTGCTAAATTATAAGCACTGCTTTTCCCTGCTCTCTTCTTTTTCTAAGCTTTACTGAGCGTGACCAAAATTCCTTGGGCATCCTGTAAAGCCATCAACCTGATTTCCCCTTGTGTCACAAATGTAATGGGTAGTTGACTACTGCAGTATATCCCATCCAAGCTCTGAGAAAACACTACCTCGCTCTAGGCAGTGTAAGAAAATTTGTGCTACACTGGCAAAGGTAATAGTGGAGACACATGCTATGTTATATAATACTGAAAATGACACTTTTAGTAATATAAAATGAAACTCTTAACAGTAGACGTCCTGTAATCCTATAATGAATTATTAATTATTTAATGGCATCACACCTCCTCCATTTGTATTACGTTTTAATATCTTCACCCCTCTCTGACCTATTATTAATTAAAGTTCACACCAAACATAGCATGCTTCTAAACTAGTCAGTTGGAGAGAGCTGATACAACTAGGACACGCTGCATGTATGTGAGAGGAAAGTGAGACCTGTCTACACCCAGAATATACATAGGTTAGATCAAAAAATAAATTAGCACCGTTGCAAACACTCTTAAGGAGTCACCAGCTGAGTAGTTAAATCAGGGAGGGTTATACAGGGTGTCCCTCAAGTCTGGACGCACAGGAAATATTCTCCACAGCTTCAATATGAGTTTGTCGAAGGAAGAAAGGATTGACCTGGTAGTTATGCCTCCTCAGTAGATTTCAATTTACATTTAAATAAATCTGTTTACATTTAAATGTATTGCAAATATGCATTATCCCCTGTGTCTAGACTTCAGGGACACCCTGTACTAACTATAAACACAATCACGTGTAAAACCATGTTATAAAAATAAAGAATGCTGCATTAGACATAGGTGAAAGATGGCACGTAGTGAACTCTTAGCAAAAATCTCCCCTGCTGATGCTCAACTCCTCTTCTCTTCTCTACAATGCAATAACAAATGACAAAGCCCCTCTGTTAAAATTCAGGTCACTCTTTCATTACCACTCTTTATCTAACTCAGAATATCTACTGTTACTATTATGAGTTCAGCTGATGTGATATTTTAGTCATGTAAGAAGATCAAGTGACACAGACTGCTTGGTCTGGTGATAATCAGAATAACGGTCACATTTAATTGCTTCTAGCATTTCAATAATTCCTCTAAAAAAAAGGAGAAACCTTGATCCATTAAAGGCAAGAGCTACAAAAATAAAAGGGCTTTTAATATGTAATCAAATTTAACTTAACATAACATCACATGTTTGTATGCTATATTTGTATACAGATGTGTACCTGGGGTCATATATAACATGGCATTTTATGGTAAGGCAGTATATAGTAATACTGATAAATAATAAGATTATGAGACCACAGTGAAATATTCAGGAATCTAGTGCCTGGGGTAGGAACTGATACCAGCCACTTAAGAATTAAACATAGAATTCAGTTTATTATACAGAGTAGTTTAGTTTACCTAATCATACCGAGTACTTTCATCTGGTTCCAAATGGGATGCACAGCTAGCTATGTTCAGAAAGTATGAAATTGTACAATAATAACAAAACAAACTCATACATCAAAAGAAAGCTGTAGATCTGATGAGAAACCGTCCCTGCCTGAAAGGCTTAAGAATGTTCCATTATACCAGAACCTTCTGTTTGCCAAGTCAGGAAATGGCCATGCTGTTTTGATGAGACAAACATCCATAGAAATTCAGCATTTCTGCAGGGTGCTAATTTGTCATGCCTCACCACAACATGCACAATGTATAGGAAGCCATCCAATCTCCTGCTGGCTCTTGGGGGTCATTATGAAGGGGAAAAATCACAGCAATATAGACAAACAGAATGAGATGGATTCCTGCATTAAGTGGATGAGGCCCTCCTCACTACAGGACTTGGGTTACACTAAAGTCTACTACACATATGGAGCTCTTTGTCCCACATTCCCTCAGCCATTCCATGACAAAAAAAAAACCTAGCTGTGTTAGCGAAAAGCAACTTCCAATCTTGTACCACCATATTGAAATGTGCAGCTCTGTGTCAGAAAGTGCTCATCATGTCCTCTCATCTTAAACACGGCCTTGGCCTTTGTTGTTGTGTTCAGTTTTCCTCTTTAGCAACCACATAACTAGATAACAATATGGATAGTCATTTTATATTGCACAACTGTAGTCCTATTTTCTACTGCTTTTGTTCAACTCATTCTGGTGCAGCACAATGTCTACATCTTTCCTTAGTAATTGTGAGCCTGGGATGTCTAGCTGACACTGGACTCCTTGCTGCTGGGTTTCTGTGGACTCGACACTTTCCAAAGATAACACGGGCCAAAGATTTCCACTCACGGGCAGTCTGAGGCCCTGCTGAGGCAGCCTGCCTGATGGGGAACAGAAAAAAAAAGCTGGCTCAAAACATCTTTGAGATCCACAGCACTCTAGAATGTTATATGCCTTCAAGATCTATAATGAGTTAATATAAAGTAGAGAAATGGACCAATAGAGAAGAGTGTACATTTTATATGCACTAAAACCAGACACAGGACGTTCAGCTGGCTTGATAACATGGTACCAAATGTAGAGAATAATAATGATGTCATCAAGTACAAACAAGGTGAGGCATGTGCTGGCTGAATTGGTAGGCTGCATACCACATGCAGATTCTAATGTTGACTCCCGGCTGGGTGACCTTTATTGCATGTCATACCCCTCTTTTCTTGCCCTTGATTCCTAGTCTGTCAATATTCAAATATAGGAAAAAAGTAAGTAAGTAAATACAAACAAGGCAAACAAATCAAGTGCATTTCTTTATCTTACCATAAATCTTACCTAAAAGCTTCTGTTCCAAAATACCTCCTTGTTTCATGTATATGTACATATCTGTGATATATACTGTCTCTGTTCTGTTATTCAGAGGTCAATTGAGATTTCCAGGAAAGGCTTGTCACTCTGAGAGAGCCTGGAAAGCCCAGCCTGTCTGTGTGCACAGTCATACACCACATGACGTCTTAGCAGGGGAACATTCCTCCATGTTCTCTCTCCCTCCAAAACCATCTTTCTCAATTAAGAAACAGGGGGCACAAAAAGTGGTTTAACGCAGAAATATAGGGCAGGACATTAATGCAAAATTAAGCCATAAAAAACCTGACATATGGAAATGTACCGGACTGGGAATGAAAAATATTTTTTCCCGTCCAGAAACTTTCCACAAGAAGAAATACATGAGACTAAATTCCACTTAACCTCTTTCTTTTTTGTGCCGATGAAAAAAAAATGGCTGCCAAACATTACCATTACAGAATCTTTCTGAGTAGAGCAGGTATCTACAGAATGACCAGATGGTAATGTCTTGGAAAGCAGTTAAGACAACTCATGCCAAAGAGTCTCTTTAAAATACTTTCTTTCCTGCTTTGTCCTACTAAATGCCACAGAGGAAAGAAATGATGTTATGGCTTCAGTATTCAATATAGCTTACAGGAGCTGGGATTGTGTCTCTCCTCCATGAATCACTTCGCGGCGACAGGAGGTGGTCCTCTAGTAAGTGAGACCACCCCCGCTAGCTGACCTCAGGGGTGACAGCTTCCCTCAAGCATCAACCCAAACAAAAAGGAGTGCAGCCAGCTCCCATAGCCAGAGCTATAGAGGTCGCACAGGCCTGTGCGAAACCAGCCCTTTCATCCTACAGCATTTACAGGATCAGCATCTTGGAACACAGGCATCAAAGGCCGAGAGAAGGGGGGAGAGAGTGTGTGTCTATATGAGAGAGCGACAGAGACAGAAATGACTTATATGACCCTCAATATGTGTGTAATTCATGTGTCGGCTGTGGGATATTCCTGGTGACCAGTGTAGTGGGGGTGTGCAGGTGGCCAGACATGGTTAACCCCAGTTGACCCTGGCTCTCTGCTGTCAGAAACAAGGGTTCTACGCTTAGCTTGTGAAGGAAACAGAACAATGCCAATTCTGTAAGAAAGACCTTGAACAGAACCTTGTGTGTATTTTGTTTATGCAAATAGAAAACAGTCACAAAATCTTAAAAATCATAAACTATGTTATGAAACCAAATGGCTGTGCATCAAGAGCATTCATGTTTCTTCATCTAATGTAGAAACTATGTCTAAATTACAACCATGTCTACATATTGTCTAGGTATTAAATAATGACAATATTTATACCTGAAAATTTCCTTCAATCTAGCTCTCATTATTATTAAGTATAATAGCATTAGTCTCGGGCCAAGCCTCAGCAGAAACACATGACAGGTGTGCAGGTTGGGTTTAAACACATACTCTAAATTCTGAGACATAAAGGTCTCAGATGGCAGCGTCATTTTAGGTAGTCTTGGAGTTCAGCTGAATGTTGGTATGTGTAGGTCTAATGACACAGGCCTAATTTTACAGATCAGTGTGAAGTAGGGGAAGTAATAGTGGCAGTTATGAGACTATGCAATTATGTATATAGGTGGAGACAGAATATACATCTTTACATTGAAGTGTGACATATATTTGTCTAAGAACATTTCTTGAAATAGAAAACTTTTGTACTGTTCCTCAATTACTCAACAAATACAATTACAAAGCATTAAATCTTGTGCTGACAATCACATCACTTAACTCTTGTACAACAAGAGTGAGTGACTCACTTGTGGCACATTTAAGGTTAGTCTACTACAGATATAACACAGTCTGCACAACAGACAACAGTTTGTTATGCTTTCCTTACCGTTACATGTTGTATGTGTGCTGTCATTAAATAATAAAAATTAGTAAGAGTAAACAGGCACCCTTTTGCCTGGAACCATGGTAACATTTAAGGCACAGCTGCATTTTGTGCTATAGTGGGTGGTCTAATGGCCGGGACACATTGACCTGATGGTGAGCCATTGGGTTGTCGATGAGACTCTATCAGGCTAGTTTTTGAGGTGTGTCCACACCTTTGACACTAGTCTGACCCCTGACGGTGGCTTTTCAGACAACTCAGCATGTTGAATTGGCGGAAGACCCATGGGTGAGCGAGACCACTCTGACTGCTGTTCAGCTTCATAAATCACTGTCCAAGGTGAGAAAAGGCCTCCATTGGCTTTAACAACTTCTCATCAGACATATGCTTGATTAGAAGTGGCTATAAACAAGAGTGGGCAAGAGTTGCACGGAAATAGCAAGCAAATGATGCCAAGTGCTACACTGTGTAAGGTTTGTATATATCTGCAGTCCTAGGTCTTCCTCTGCTTTCCCTTTTTGAATAACAAATGCACACTACTGCCACCTTGCGTCTAGTTCTCTGATGTGGGCTTGGTGCCTTGAGTGCAATAAATGTAAAAAGTAGGTCCTCAGCGGTGTAAATACAGTGCTGTTTAACTGTTGTAACCTTGACAGTTTTGCAACAGATAAAACCTTTTTCATCCACTGTGCCAGGTGAACTGAAGCAACTCCAACACTAAACCTAGTGGTCTCATTTTTCAAGAGCAGAAAACACAGAAGAAATCATACTCTTTTCCCCAGCCACTGTATTCAAATACAGTGGTTCTTGTTGCTTGCCACTATGAACTGTGCTTAGCTGCAGGAGTGGAAAATTATGGCAGGGTCTGGGGCTAATATGTGGTTCATGATGACACATAAGATAGAACAAAATGTGCATGCATTGGAGTTTTTGCATGAAGTATCCAAACTATATTAAAACTGTAGTAAATTATTCATGATATGCCATATAGCATTATGTCAGTGTATAGATTCTGCACTTCCAACCTCTCTCAGGAAAAGCCTATACTACAAATCCCCAGTGTATGAAAGGATGTATTGCACTTGTCTAAAATTAATTAAGTATATTGAATATTGTTGTATTAATCGAAAAAAAGATCATTATTTAATGTATGACTAGGCTACAGGTAATAGATTACTTATATGTTCCTTTTTATTTCAAATAAATTACTTTTCCATCCATCATTTGTCATTGAGCTTCAATTTCTGAACAGTGTCCTTCTTTACTATTGCAGAAATATTTTTAATGTGCTGTTTCCTCTACATGTTTTATGACTTAAGTACAGGTAGTGACAAAAATAACATGTAAAATACCTCTGTAGAACTTTCATGTAATGTTTGTTGAGACAGTATCAGAAAGTTGTTGACTGAGGCTTTAGTTTGTGTTTGCTTTGCACTGTTGTGTAGTCCCATTTACTCCTAAAGTCGAAAAGAAAAGAAAGATAACATAATGCCAAAAAGGGTAATGCAGTCTGTTTCATTTTATGAGCAGATGTTTGTATAATGTGTCCATCCCCTGTACGTGCCTGGGAACAACAAATTTGAATGAAACCCTATATGGCCTCTCTTAGCTTTGTGTTGAACCTCGCTATTACAAAAGGCATTCATCATAGAGCAAGCAGAGAGTACAACCGCTGATGTCATTGAATTCTGAGGTCCAGACACTGGGAGAGATTCAAACATTTTTCACATTTCCAAACACAGAGATTAAAGGCTGATGTACAAACTTTTATCTTATAAACAAGAGGTCTAAGCAAAATATTTTAGCGCTTTGTGTGTTCAATAATCCTTAAGTGACCAATAAGAAAACCACCATACAACACATACGAATAGATCAGAATGGTTCACAATAATGTCTGACATATTCACTGAAAGATGAGACTTAACTTTACACAGTTTTAACCACAACAATGATGTAAACATGGCTCGCTTTCCTCACAACTGCACTTACGGCTTGTAGCAATGGAGATTTTCACTCCTTTTTTTATAAAACAGATTAAGCAAAAGCAGACTATGTTTCTTTTACACTCACCACAAAGGGCAATTGGGTAAGCTGTTTGTTCAAATTTAATTAACACAGAATTTTTTTTTTCCCCACAAATTTGACAAGTTATTGTTGAATTTAAGAACATTCCCCAGTTCCATTGGTGGTATCACTAACAAAAGCTTCTTTGATGCATGTTCATATGCTTTGCATGAGTGTTCTGCATTTTTAAGACACTTGACTACCATGTGCGACATGCATTTCAGGCAGACACTCTGAATCCTCTTGTAACCTGCAGTTCAGATGGAGCCATCCCAACTGCTCGGCATGCCTGAAACGATTAAGTAGGCTCTTGACTGAAATTCACACAAGACGTTCTCTGTCCCTCTGCTTTGAAAAATGTAACAATGGTTGTCCAATCTTCTCCTGCCAAGGCCATTCTGAGTGTCCCCCTTCAGAGCCATGGGTGAGCTGCAAGAGGAGATTCTCCTGGTGCTTGAGCTCTTTATTTCAACTACAATCAACTAACAATGTCTGGAATGGAGGTGAGAGGACAGAGTATTTTAGCTTCAGTTGCAGGCCAAGTGAGAATGCTGCACCTACTTTTGTCTTTTTGATTGCTTAAAATGTACTTGAGGTTTGATGGAAATGTGGTTTAACTGCCACACTGTAGAAAATATCCTCCTTTGTTATTCCTTAAATATTTGTCATAACTTTTCTCTTCATTTTACAGAATTCCTGATTCCTTCCCTCACCTCAAGGTTTTAAGTAAACAGAAAATGACTTGTTGTGAAGTTAATAGTGAAAAGAATATTATGTTTCACTAAAGGCCATACAAAATAAATATTACTTATCCAACTTCTAGCCAGCAAGTTCAGCTCTAAAAGTAACAACTGTAGTTGTTCCTTGGCCTTGAACATGTTTGAAACTGATAAAGTGAAACAGATACCTGACGGGCCTAGCTAATATTTACAGTGGATCACAATATGGTCTACAACATCCATAATCATCGCACAGCTGTGTGTCATTCCTCCCCTCTGTGTGCTTACAGTGTTGTGAACCAGAACACGAGTGGGCGACTCTCAAATCATCAACACATCACCACAAAAAGCCACATACTATCAACTTTTGCCAAATGGCTCACAATGAATATGCTTGAAGTTTCTGTTGGCTCGCTGCCAGCTACCACAATACAACGTCAAACATGGGAAGCCACAGGTGTTCTAGAGCTACAGTGCTGTGAGGAGTTACTGAGAGATAAAAAAGGACATAGTTAATATATGAAATGGTGTCTGTTTACAAGATAAAATAAAAACATAAAATTTGAATCTGATTGAATGATCATATGTGCCCAGAGTGTGAGAGGAAGGAATAAGGTGGAAGACAGGTGGATACTATGGAGAGCATTGGAGCTACACAGTGTGGCTACGATTTTTGGTCATGGAAGATGAGGAGTTGCGCAGAAAATTTAAATATGACATTTAAATGTGACATTTTGACATCAGGTTTTCTTACTGTGCAAATATGGAGCTGTCCAGAAATTACGGTCACATTCCTCTAAACTCAAGCCTAAACAGGTCGTGTCAATCTTTATTTCTTCGGCTGATGTCAGACTAAAGGCTAAATCAATCTCTGCGCATGAATTTGACAAAAATCCGATATAGCCTCCTTCAAAGCACAACAGCAATGGCGAATGATTCAAAGCCAGCCAGCTGTGGCAACACTGCTTGATCCAAGGTGAGAGAAGAAATAACAATGTTGTTTCATAGAACACTGGATGAGTGACAGTAACTGTAACGACACACAGAGAAAATATGAAGGGTTTGGTTGTCTTAAACATTTCTCATATTCTCTTGATAGATGCAGAGAGGGAAAAAGACGTTTCCTTATATAGACACTGACATCAAAGCTGAAGGAAAGAAAAGGAGCCAGCATGACATGTGAGAGACGATGTGAGATGGAATTCCATGGCACACTAGGATTTGAATGAAGGCTAGTGGGGTACTGAGTTAAAGGTCAATGTTTTTTCTAGTCAATACTGGTACTCTAGTTCTTTCTGCCCATATAACATAACCATAGCCCCAAACTCCAAACCCAAATATGACAAAGATGATGAATTGAGTGCTGTCTAAAACTCAGCTACGATTTAAGAGCTAAATTGAGATGTAGACATACTGACAGAGGTATATAAAGTGCATAAAAAGGCAAAAAACAAACATTAAAAACACTAAACATTTACCAGACTTCGAACAGGTAAAAATGTTCAGTAATTGACACCAACCTAAATTAATTAAATCCAAGACGAAGTATGCAACATGTTATGAATCAATCAATGAAGGAAACAGACATATTAATTGTTTTACTCTCTGTTTTACTTTTAATCTGTCAGTATTGCGCAAAGACGTTTAGATAAAGAAACAACTACATGCATGTCTTTTCGCCACAACGCTCATCCTCATCCACTGTCCATCAAGGATACAGAGAGAGGGCAAACACTGGCTGCACACAGGCACCTCAGGCCACAGCTCTAAACCATCATAGACCCTGTGTAAATATATAATAAACAATGCTTTGTAGACTTCAAATAAATGTTGGTTTGAGCAAAAATAAACATAGATTCCTTCCAAATTTTCCTTCCTGCTAAAAGACGGCTGTTTAAAGTCTGTGGCTATGGAGATTACACACCTGTCCACTACAACAAGAGACTCACATAGTCTCACAGCAGTGGTAAACCTCAGAGGGTTCTGGTTCACATGGCATCCACTCTTAGATGTTCAACTCATATGTCACAATGTGACACTTTGAAAAATTATATTTTGTTATGAGCTGACTATAAAATGTCATTTTGAACCAACATTTTAATTTTCTGATAGAAGTCTCTTTTTCTGACAGAATAAAAGGGACAATGTGTTATTATTTACAGCATCAATAAAGCTATAAAAATCCAGAGTTTCCCATTAGAAACCAATCTTATGCCCTGTTCAGACTGCACACTCACCCTTCTCCCTCCGTCCTGTAAACACACCGAAAAAAAATCTCTCTTCTTGGATGAAAATGTAGACAGTTCTCTTCTTTTTGGATGGGTGAGGGGCCTTAAAACTGGAACCAGATGGCTTCTTAATATGTGCATGCCTTTGCATGACTGTGTGCATGTGAACATGAGCATGTGAGTGTGCTTATACAAATTAATGTTAGTTGTCTACATCTTTGTACAGTATGTCTGAAAAATCAGGTATAATCCTGCCAAAAATGGAAAATGTTGTGTTAAAGTTGTGAGGACATTGTCCTGCATAAGCATTATCCTAGGCTATGTTACATACATAGTAAGCCAAAGTGTGAGGGGAGCGATACCATCACACCTACCACAGATCTAGTTTTGCTATCAGCTGTGAATCAAATATTAAGACCCACTCTGCTTATTTCTCTCTTTGGCACAGAGCTGTTTAGGTTGGCCTCCTGGGGTGACTCCAAGTCCATGATCCAATTTTGGGGTGTGTTTGAGGGAAGTCAAAGAGATGAGAGACCGGGCCATTTGATCTTCATCTGTGTCTCATGGGTGCCATGTGATACGTATGTTTTTAATCATTCCCTGCTTGCTTGGCACTCTGTGACACGCAGAAACATGACTAGATATTTAATTTTATTGCTTTAGTGTGACTCCAAAGTGTGGTGAAACTCTGAGGATCCTCTCTTTAGATACTCTGACAATTACTGATGACAGATAAGATTTTAAATATTTTCTCAATATTAATTTGACTTGATGCAGAGAACTGGAGACACCAGACTGTACGGCACTTACAATGGATATAATCAACTCTTGGCTCTTTACAAAAATGGTAGTAGACCTTTCAAGTTGGTCTTTTTAACAGACAGGTTGATTTTATGTGTGCTCATAAAAGTGCATATGGCTTAGTACAAATCTGGTATCATGTGTGGAAAAGACACTGTGGTTGGGAGCACCACAGTAACCCATAGGTGATCGTATTGTCTTAAGTTAACGTGCTGACGTTCCACATGCATAGAAACACATACGTTTATTAAATAAACAAAGACAAAACCCCTCACTTAACAGCGTATATTTCAATGCAGCTAGCTATGTTGTTAGCTGCCAGGAACTCATCTTCCAACATGGTTTGCAGAGCGATAATCGTAGAGAATTTACTGCTCATCATCTTCCATTTGAACAACCACAGAGTTTTCAGTTGTCAACCTAAAGGTCAAAACTACCAATTTGACAAAATTATAGCACGAAAGAGACACACAAGTCAAAAGTGGTCACAATGAATCATGCCTTGAGCCCAGCTTATAAGAGGTTGTAAAAGACAAGGCAGATAATCCACTAAGAATGTGTCACCTCTGATTAAAGCTGTCACTCCTTAGCTAGGATCAGTGTGTTGACAGATGAACCTGCTCTTAAAGGGGAATGCCAACACATTTCAGTTTTCAAATGCATTTATGAAAAATTACTACGTGCTATAAACAAACGAAACAAAAAAGTTTGTACCACCCACTAATCTGTTAAGTGTGTCTGCTACACAGTTAGCTCAGACATGCTGTAGCCCTCTCTCTGTACTCAAACTCTCCATACCATCACATTGCAACAATTCAGGCAGCCTTAGAAACAAAATTGCACAGAAAATGAGCTAAAAATGGGCACAAGGCTGCTTTAATCAGGCTCTCAATACCACATCTAGTCCACCAACAACAGTGAGGGCCCAAATATATAAACAGGTTGTGGCCAATGCTAACATGCAGAGGGGGGCCAGTTAAGTTTATTTTCTAAATCCCAGGCTGTTATGCTGGTCAAACAAACATAAACAAATAGTCACCACTACTGATAAAAACATCCATTCAAAAGACTTTTTCTTTCTTTTTTCCTCCCTGAAAGAACTAATACTCCTAATACCTTATAACATCCATCCAGACAAATATCCAAAAGGCTTCACACTGGCCTAATACAGTGTCACATACTGGATCTGTTACAGTGCAATTTCCAATACATATATTTCTGGAAGCACTGATTTTAACCTTTGAAAACCTGTAATACTGGAAGTGGCTTTCTGCAAAAGTGTCACCTGTAGACCTTAAATATTAATGTGAGTCATTCATTCATTTGTACTATAGGTTAGTGGTTATAAAACAGTTGAAGCTAATGAGGCTCAAATCTGTGCAGAACACCTGAACTAACTAACAAATCACCACCCCCAGAGGTGGATTGGAAAGAGTTGAAGGCCTGCACTACAGTGCTTTTCTACCTTACCCATACCTAAAGCACTTTACAGTGTTGCTTATCATTTACTCATGCACACACACCCTTAACGAAGGAGAGAATATGGACTGGAGGAGCCAGGAATCAAACTGCAGATCCTGCGATAGGTATATAGCCACTATACGTCCTGAGACACAGTCGAATAAACCATTAGCTCTTAGGGTGAGCATGTTCCTCCCTCCACTGACTATGTTGTATATGTTTCTGGCCTAGTCCACACAGAGCCATGTGTCTGCGAGAGCTAATGACTATGATTAGGAAAGCCTGGATTAAGTCTTGCTGTGGCACACACACATACAGACAAACCAAAAGCTAGTCCTGTCATGTATATATACAAAGTGATGTAATACTTCATTAGAACTTGAAATACATGTAATAGATTTTCCACAAAATAGTGCTATATGACAGCGATTATGTACAGACATGATTCTAACCAACTCATTACTCTACACTAACCCAATCTTAAGTGAGTGTACATTTAAAATGTGAGACTTTACATTTTTACACAAAACTAATCCTTAAAAACACGATGAGAACAGTGCTATTAGTTTAAGCTTAATGAATTTAAACAAAAGGCACATTTCTAAAAGGAGTTTCTGAACAGCACAGTATTAAAGATACTGCACATTTTGTACTAGCTATTCTCCAAATGCAATTTATTGTGACAGTGTGCAGCTTTTTTTTCATTGCATAACAACTTCTTTTATAGAAAGTAAATGACAAAGGCAAAAATAGGGCATTTTGGTCTTTAGGAACTAAAACCGACAGGAGGAAAATAGTCAATCTCTTAATACAGAGCAAATTCACCCCATAAAGAAAACCATGCCATTTGTCTTTGAAAGACTAACAAATTATCTCCCGCGTGGAGCAAGAAAATCACCAAGTAATTCTGCACTCATGGGGCTACAAGGTAAGCCCTCTTGTCAGATAAAATTAATCTCAAATGTCTGGACAGGTTACAGTAACAGTGACCACCTCAACTAGAGGAAAGAAATCCACCAGCCACGCAGGCAGCCACAGAGGAAGACTAGTGCAACAGGTGGCTGTCAACTTAGAGAGAAAGAGGGTCATCATCCACTTAGAGGAGAGCAGCAAGTCTGTCTGCTGCTCCCCGAGCTCCACTAAGCTAATCCAAGCACCAGCAGAAGGACGGAATAAGGTAAAGCCAGTTCAGAGTAGTGTGTATGGACAAAGGTCAGCCAAACATTCATAAGTACAAAATTACATCAGACAAAAACTAGAAATGTCTTTTGGTTATGCTGTGTTATAAAATCAGGGAGCACCTCCCAACAACAACACCAACAAGAATTTAGCAGTGTTTAAAAAGCCTGCATATATAATATATGATAGGCAACCTGTATCAATTACTTAATTATAGTATCAAGAGCATCAGAGAGAAATTATCTTTGCATTCAACATGTGCAAACTAGACCTGATCGGGTTCAAACAAAAGCCATCTTTCTAAGCAGAGACAACTACTAGAGATAGTTCTCAGATCACAGTGACTTTATCCAGATGAAAAATGCCAGGGCCTTTTGTTTACTTCTATTGGATTAGAGGAAAAAATAACAAAGTTTTAAATCTGACAATTTACAGTCTAATTGCTTTTGCAGACCTTGAGTTTATTTTTACACTTGACTCCTGTAGAGGAGGTAACATGTGTCTTTGTGTTACAATTTATACTCCTCCACATGTTGCTACTGACAACCTAAGTGCTTTGCTAGAACAGCCCGTAAGTCTCTGGCAAATGACTTTCCAATGGCTTGTGTTCATTCAGTACATTATACTGTAAATGCATTAAACAAGGTAGCAGCAGGTTAACACCTATGTCTCATTTGTGTCTTTTTCAGAAAGACACAGGAAAATTAAGCAAATCTGTTCCAAAATCTATAGCAATTTGTAACAGCAGTTAGCATCCTCAGTTTAATCAAAGACATTGTGTCTATGTGTCTGCATGCCACATGCATACATGTTTGCATATGTTTTCACTCAACTCTCTCTGCTAGTTCCCTCACATTACTCAAAGACACCAGGAGGCCCAATAAAACAAAGTGACAGAACACAGTAACTCCAAAAACATAAAATGTTTTCAGTCTCTGCTCCACACCAGTGCTCTATTTTCAGAGTCCTGTTGAAATGCTGGTAATTCTCGCTCAAATTAAGATTCTTGGCTATTCCTCACGGCTGCCACTGTGCAAGTTCAACAAGAACGTCAATAAAATAATCCACTGGTAATAGAGGTAATTAAAGCTCATACCTCCCTGGTGATATATACTGAGGAAGACAAATAATGTGAGATGTACAACTGCTTTCAAATGTACAGCTCAGCAATTATAGTGCAGTTTAGTACTCACCAATGCAGGCATGAACTCTGACTGATAGCTGTGTTCGAAGAATAATGCTGTGTTTCCTGCCTCTCCTGTGACAAACAAGAGAAATTGAGAGAAAGAGAAATGTTAAGTGGACATAAGGATCATTATGGTTACTTCAGTTCATACGTATGTGTGTGTATGTATGTGCACAGGGGCAGTGCACACAGACAGCTGTATCAAGATATAGTAACTGTATGCCTCTCTGAATCTAAGGAAGCCATCAATATGCTAGAGGCAGACAAGTGCTGACAAGAAAATATAGCTGAATGGCTACTGTGCAAAGGTACAAAATTATCTCTAAGATAAGAAAATGTTCAACAAATTTTACCATTCAGTCTTATCCAATCTCATCAATGTCTGCAGCTTGAACACAACAGGGAACAGGTCAGAGAAGAGAATAGGTGAAAGGTCTCCATAAGTGAAAATGAAGGATGGGAGCAACTCTGAGGTCAACTCCACCCCCTGTGTTAATGGAGATATGCCAAGACCCTATCACCATCCTGTCAACTGCTCACAATGTGTGAATGGGAATCCAAAACAAAGATGACAACAATGCTCCCCAATTCTATTGATTTGTGAGAGTGAATGTGAAAGCAGTGTAGTCTAGTCACACAAAGGATATTTTCCTACACAGAAGTCCACTCTTTTGTGTATGAAGTTTGATGTCAAAGTTGTCTTTTTAAAAAGTAAAAGTGAATTTTCTTAATGTCAATAAATCCCACAATAAGACCAAAATCAACAATTTGTTAGTCCACCTCTTAGTACTTTCTGATTTCCCTACCCTGTCTGTGGCACTTGGCAGCCCCAAGCCTAGTCATTACTACAGAATATGTAAATCTTTAAACAAAAGAGTTCACAAATTTACTTAAATTTTAAAAAGCTCAGGAACTCCATTAAAGAATTGGACACTGTATTTCTGGGGATAGTTTTCAGCCATGTTATCTAATACATATTTACTGCATTAGTGGGTATTTACATCAGTAGACCAGTGTATGTGGGATGGACTCGAAATCAACTACAGTGCTCATGTCCATGCATGTCATACTAATGAAGACATATGTCACCTAGTGCAACAGTTATGCTCATCAATGTGTTTTTAATAGTTTTTGTACAATAACTTATTGTACAATAGCTTGGAACTCTACGGCAGAAATCAGCTATTATTCTAAACATTTCATCCCAAATAATTTGACAGAGAAAGAGCCTTCCAATTCCATGTTTTAAATTTTGATGGTGGGTGGCTACATTTTTTGCTTAGATTTGGATCACAGATTGTGCCTTTTACTTCCCGACTAACTGAAGAAGCATACAAACAAACTTGGTAGACACAACTGTAGACAAGAGCACAGCAGGTAGAGTTGTGCAACACCCCCTCCCTACTAATTTGGCTCTCTGACAAATGGGCTTTTATGCTGCCTGTACAGAAGCTCCATGATTGTTCAGACTGGTGCAGAGCCAGCAACAGAATGTCACTCTTAGTGACAATCAGGCAGCAATGGGACCGACAGGGAAAGAAAAGGCCTATCAGCACGGGAGGCAGATCCTACAGCTGCCTCTCCAGTACTCCTTTATACATTCAGACACAGACAGAAAGACACGCTGATATCTTTCCTGCCCCTACCAGTCAGCGAGGGACTGTACTGACATGCAAGTCTGTATATGCTCACTGTTTATCAAATATAATATCCAGCAACAAGCAGAGGTGACACAGCTGCAACATCTATCAACATGGACCTTCACTGGTGAGATGAGACAGCAAACAGGAACTTAATCCTCTGTGATGCTGTTGAGGCAAATGGGTAACTAGAGCCATTTTGTCACGAATGTCTGCTTTCTCTCTGCTTCACTGCAACTGTATCCCTGTGCTTAACCAAGACCTGAGGCTACACAGGCCAACATGCTCATTATCAAATTAAACAAACGTGCATGGAATATAAGTGAGGTTTTCAGGCCCCACTCACCAATTAAACATGAAAATTGGGCACTCCCACAGACAGTCCTGCAGGCCTCCAAAGGGTGGAGCCCAAAGTTACAGAAATAATCACAACTATAAAGAACAGTCAGCCAAATAAAAAATTGGCAGCATGTTGGAATATAATACCTACTGAATTCCTTGGTTCTCTTTTGGTCTTAAGTTCTTCTGTGCCAGAATGTTCCGGTTTCTTCCAGTGGTGGTACTGTATAATTAACTTAAGCCACAGTCCTATTAAATCTGATTCATCATGTTAAACATTGTGCTTCTGTAATACCTCTGTAGCTACCATTTGAATAATATCATGAAATGAATTAACTTGACCATTACCTAAAACAATTACTTCTTACTTGTGTTTTACTTCCTGACCAAAAGCCAAGGCAACTGGTCAAAATTAGGTGCTTTATAAAAAGATTAAATGAAAACATATGGCATTTTTATTCCGTCTGCACATGAACAGGAGGAGTGAACAATAAACCTTTTCTCAAAAGCTTGAATCTGATCATCACAGTGCCTATCAAATGTTACCTACAAGAACAACTGTACCTGCCAACTGCAAATTATTTTCTTCTCCATTCTCGTGTCACTGCACTGTTGTACAGCACCCTTATAAAACTGCCTTAATCCTAATACCCAGAGCAGCAGAAACTGAACCAGTGGATGCCTGCCAGCTCCACGCTCTCTGCCTTTATCTAAGGAGGCATTGCTGGTCCTCTTTATAAAATAACACAAAATGTGTACCCACAGAAATTGGACACAATTATCTCGAATACAGTAAAGCCAGCACTTCCCCGCGAAGACCAATTAATGCCAGACCAGAAGGCCCCACAGATGTCTACTGACTCAGCACTTGGTGAAAATTTCTGACTCCAGCATCAGAATGAGTGGAGGGACTCCCAGTGCCTGAGTAAACCAGGTGAGGTAAAGGGCCTAAAGAATGAGGCTCAGACTATCCACAAGGTTCATTTCCCCCAGAGAGGCTGCTTTACTAAACCCTGACACACACACACACACACACACACCAATCACCAAGCTGTTCTATTCTGTTAATAATACCCTTAAATTGCTCTGCAAACACAGAGGGGACAACTGTGTTTTATTTCCTTGCTTGAAGTTTAAGCTGTAGCGTGTTTGACAATTCCTCTGGTTCTTTTCAAATGTGCTTTTTCTTCTCAAATGAAAATCTTGTGTGCTGCTGTCTATGATACAATGTCCAAGTAGGTCAGAAAATAATGAAAATAATGAAAGTGGAGCTGCCCTGAGAGAGATGAAAGGATATGATGAGAAACTCTGAATAGTTGAGGCCTACAGAGCAGTTTTAATATGCTTTACTTCTAACTTGTTGTCAAACACATCAAGAACACTCAATAAAGCCAAAAAAGGCTAATTCAGCACAAAAGTGTTGGCTTTTAGATGTGAATTATAAGTAGCAGAGCAGTGAAAGACCAAAAAGGGTTTTCTGTGCTATGTGTTAGCTACACATATAACATGCTGAATCAATTATGCAGTCAATAACAGCGCTTCATGTTATCTTCTAAAGACAGGCCAGGGAATATGCCCTTGAAGGCTTACTTTACTAATCATCTGCCAATCAATGTCACATATTTGAGCAAAAACAACATCACACCCAACACATAATTCCACACATGAATTCAATACAACATTTTTCCAATACAACAGGCTCCAGCTCGTCAATCCATGTAATCCAGAAAAATATTCAACAGCTATAAATGTCTGTAAGCATATGTCAGCCCATCTGATCCCAACTATGTCCCTCTATGCTTCATCTCAGCTCAGGGCTACAAATGAAGGAAACTGTGTGCATGGGGTCAATCAATCTATCATAGCTAGAAACCTGAATGGCACACTGACTACAGTCCCTAAAGCTGTACAGATATGTCTGAGCACATGTCTAGGCTGTATGGTCAGTTTATAACTTGAAGTGAGACTGTATCAGAGATGGGACAGGGGATTTATGAGTCATAATCTCATATAGCTAAGATTCATAACACGGTGTGGAAGTGATTATGGCCCTTAAGCTCCCGTGACATGGATATCTCCTGGCTCTGCAGCAATCTGTCAGAGGATCACACTTTAATCTGATTCTAAAGACACTAGGTATGACACAGGTGCTGCAGGAATGTAACCTGTCATTATTATCAATTACAGACTGATTCAATGGCCAATAATTATGAGAGTTCAGGAACATATGAATATAGCACTATTCTCTTTCCAAATTGTAGGTGGCTGGGCTTAAAACACAAATAATAAAAGCATCATTTTGAAGCTTGTTAACTGACATGGGTGTTACTTTGATGTAAACTTGTAAAATTCTGAAGAAAAAAAAACAGAGAAAAACACAAATTCTTTTCTGTAGGTTAAATGTCTTCAATTTAGAGACTGCTCTTGACAGACCTTATGCAGTAAAAACAAAAACACATGGAACAAGTAAAGTGAAAATGCCTCATCAGACCTTTTATTAGCTCAATAATCAACAAATCAACAACACTGAGCAGTGGGGGGTGTAATGCTAGGCACATCAGCACAATAAAAAACGAGCGAGCAGAACTGCCCTATTTTTACTAAATAATTGGCTAACCACCTTCACCCCCAGCCTCCTCAGACAACACTGTGTGGGTTTAATGACACACATCCATACCAGCCTGTGCCAGCTGGCACAACACAGGCGCTGGCAGGCTTGCTCTTCAACAAGAGAAGTGGACCACTTTAACCTCACAGCTCTCAATAGCCTCCCATAAGCTCCTAACCATTTCAGATGGAACTGGGAAAAGACAGCACTCACAAGGTCCAATAGAAACACCAAGCCAGAGAGCAGCTTATGAATTCCAAGTTAAACAAATAAATCCATACATGTTTGTGGTCAAGCCGACCAGGAACTCTCATGCCAACCTTTGGTTTGTGATCATCTAAAAAGGGCAGCACATGAATGATATATCAACATACTCCAAAGTACATGAAAAAACATATGGAGTCAATAAAGTAACTAGCCAAAGAAAGTGTATGAAACTTAAATGAAACTAATAGAGTTTTAAACCTTTCTCTTCTTCATCCAGGTCTAGGAATAATGTCAAGACAAAGCCTTATTTAACCACAACAAATCAGTTACATTTTAAGCTGAGAGCTGCATTGGTTGTGGGTGTACAATTGTAGTTTGGCCACTTCTAATGAGAACACTGAGGTAACATTAGAGATTACTCGTGAGACGTGTCTACACCTCATAAGGGGTTTAGATGACATCACTGCTGCCACTCGGCCAGGGAGGTTAGGTATTTTAAGGGACACAAATGGACAAATGCCATGAGACATTTAGTCTGGTACAAAAAGGTGCTAAAACCAAAATAGATCAGATAAAACCATATAGAATTCTATCTTCAAATTAAGTATGTGACCTCACCAACAGCAAATAATAATATGAACATAATAATTTAGCAACAACTTCTACTTGTACACAGCCAACATTATCCGTTGGACATTTAGTGACTGATTCAGAGCATAAAAGCTGTTCAACAGACATAACCACCTCCTAAGAACAGCTTTTGGACAGGAGAGCTCAATCATCTAAGGCCCGGAAAAGGGATTATTTTACTAATTCATTCTGGAACAAAATAGGTATCATTATGATTCAAATCGCTGTAATACAACCAAATTAGGCAAAGTAATACAAAAAGCAGGATATTAATATGTGTCCCTGGCAAAGGATTTAAATACTGTATCCTTTCTCTCTTATCTCTCCTGAATTTGTCTCTCTCAAAAAACAGTAATCACATCATACTGATTATGTCTGACTGTTAAAGCAGAGAAGTATTTGGGGTATTTTTAAAAGCCAGATTGTTATAATCAAAAACTTTTAAATCACTTACTCTTGAATAATACATTTTCATTTCTGGTTCACAATAGCTTCTTTGACCACAACAACATGAACAATCTATTCCTGGATAATCAGAGTCTGGCAAGTAACGTACATTATCCACCTGTCAGGCAGCGCCAATCCCTTATGTGTTTTCAATCTGAGCTGCTCTGGCACCAGTTCCAGCTGCACCTTTTGAAGTGCACGGAATATATGACCGACTTTTTATAGAGGTGTCCAAATTTATTTCAATTTCTAACTTTAACGTAGTTAATGTTTTTCATTTCAGTATGGTGTACACATGCAGTTGTTTACATCTGAAAATTGGTAATAGTCAAATACTAAAAGCAAAAATAGAGACAGAAACTGAATTGATTGTTATCTTACCCTCCTTCCTCCTGAAATCCCTCCAGTTCGTCTCTTTGCTCTGCCAGCGTAGACTCCAAGTCCAGGTAGCTTCCATTATGAGACAGCTGAAGAGCACAGTCATCAGGCTAAATGGAGAGAAGACACAATTAATCAATGATTAGTCTTCTTAAAATCATATCATAAACCCTTTAGAATGTTAAAGGAAGGCTTGACTATACGTAAGGAGGAGATGTTTCTAGCCATTTGATGCTGGGGCCCTCCTGCTTCTGTTAAACAGAACAATGACTGTCTCAGTTTCCAGCACAATATACAGTAAATTCATAACTATGTGCAAAGTACAGTTGTTGCTACATGATCAGAGTAAAATTTTAGTTACTACTCATGCTACAGAGGTACTGTATACAAAACTTCACAGTTAACAGGTCAATGCCTAAAGTACAGTGTATATTAGGTTTATGTCTAGTCTGTAGTAGACCATAGAAAGTTATTTTATCAGCTCCTGTCAGCGCTTTACAATCACAAGCTGTGCAGGGTTGGAGAGAAGTCATGCAGATTTGGAGCAGCTCTGCAGTCTGGTGCCTCTTATCTCTCTGTTCTCCCTGTCTGATAAACTATCATCACACAAGATGATTTTGCAGAGGAGGTATGATTTGTCTGGTCTTGAATGGTTTGTCATCAGCTGACTGCGGTCAAGAAGAGGAAGAAAGAGAGTGTCTGTTCACTTGTCTGGTTGACCTCCAAATTGGAGATATTAACCTATTTATATTCCGAGTCTGTCAGCTCTGCAGGACGGTGGCTCCAACAGTGAAGCAGGAAAACAAATACCATTAAAGGAAGGCAAATATATGACTGGCAAAAGCTGCACTACTCTGCTCCATCAATAGTCACTGTGTCTAAAACACATATACTGTACAGTACAGCCTACAAATATACTACACTCAGTAAATTTTGTATTCCCTGGGAGGGCTTTGTGAGTAGCAAAAACTATAATACACACAAATGACTATTTACAGATACAAAATCAGCTGTAATATTTTTCTGCCTTCACATTTAAACATACACATACATACACACATTTTGACAGTAAGCTAACTGAATGTGAAGGAAAAGGGCTGGGAAAAAGAGGACATTATGGGTCTAATGGCTTTAATCTCTTCATTCACTATTTGTATTACTGCATTACAGCACTTAAGTACTGTGTTATATTTGAGAACTGAAACTAAACATGTGGGTTGTTAGGATAACTTTCACTCTCTCTCCAATTCTGAGCTGTCTTGTTTGCTTCCCATGCATGATACTAAGAGATTACGGGTAATATAATTGTTGTACATATTACTATATGTACAATTTTGTTCAATATTATATGGCTGAACATCTTCATTTTAAGAGGACACCAAAGACGAGGCAATACATGAAGCCATTAAGCCAATGCCAATAACCAGGAAATCATATTGTTTCTAGTCTTATATAGATTGTTGTTCTTTCAGTGAAGCAGAGCAGGAGATGGAAAGAGGCTGAGATAGAGAGAATGAGAGACAGGTGAACAGAGCAGAGGCAAACTTATTCTGAATGTTTTTTCCCCACCAGGAGTCCCTGTCATATTTATCACTTTAAGATGAGAGTTAATATCTGTGCTACATGTTTGTGAATTAATTACTTTAATAATAATTGTATTTTTCATTTGTTTGCTCTTGACCGGTTTTCATTTGATCATATCTTTGATGTTAAACCAGTAGCAGTGATGTACTGAACCTACTGATAATGTCAATTTAATTATGTGGAATCTTTTTCATTTAAAATTATAGTCACCATTCTTTAGTTTTTTTTAAGTGTTATAATGTTTCTGCTGTTTACCCTGAATATAATGTTGTTGCTTCTATAAGCAGAAAATATACTTACAATCGTCTGAAAAAGATATTTTGCAAATATAAAAGCTTTCATAAACTTCGTCCAAATGTTGCGAGATTATGACATTTACAAACAAAACCCAGATTTATGATTCCACAATAGCTCAGTTCATTATTTTAGTATTCTTCACTCTTTGTACATTTGATGGTTCTTTAAATTATACTTTAAATACTGTGGAAGTTCATAGATTGGATAAAAGGACAAACAAATGTTTGTTCCCTTTCAGTTTTACTCTGTATCACAACCTGAAATAGACAAAACATTGGGCTGAATTTGCAGCTGTAACCAGTAATTAGCTAACTGTGGAAACGGAGAAATGCATTTCCCCACACAAGGTTTTGACTCACAGGCCGAAGGGAAAAACAGCAGAAAAGTCAAAGTGAACTATCTGCCAACTCTGCCATTAATCATTCCCCATCTGTACATCCATCTGCTTATCCATGTATCCACACATCCATCCTCCAGCCAGTGTCACTTTAGGTTCTTATTACATAATGAACCTGGATTACTGATTACAGGCCTTGTCATGTATACACAGTCCAGATTGATGCACACAAATGGCCCTTAATCCAGGAACAATTCTACCAGATTATCAGTAGCAGAGGCTTCCTTTGCTGTTCCCCGCCCAGGACTTGAACCCACAGTGGCCCTGTGATGGCCAAGTCCAGAGAAGTAACCACAAGTCCTCTGCTCGCACACTGAGGTCTGGCCTCTCCCTTCAACTATACTGTGGTCCACTGACCAGGCAGGCAGTTAAGGCAGAATGGCTAAAAATAAACACCATGCAATTTCCAATTTAAAACTGCTATCACACTCCAAACTCCTTTGTACTCCACAGGGGAAAAACATCTGTAATTAGATACCATATACTGTTTTAATCTTACACATTTGAAACTCATAACTCTAATAATAACACTGTCTTGAAGGTGCTAGCCTTGTTTTATCCAACCTTACCTGTTTTTGTCAGTAAACTGAAGAGGATTCTATATTAAACAAGATGAATTACACTAAGCTGATCTAAAAGCTTAAAGTTTATTTGATAAAGATGAAGGATGGTATTTGTGGGATTTCACAGGTAGGTATAACCCTAACCCTATAATTTTCACACCAAATTCGCATTTGATGCACTAAAAAAACCCACAACAGTTATCTTAAATTCCTGTCAACCATGCAGAGGATGGGTCTGTCCATGGATGCTGCATTCTTCAGAAAAGAGCCCTCTGCTGACACAACCCTCCAAAACCAACAAAACCTCAACTCTGCATAACAATATGTAAAAGAATTCAAAGGAGCTCTGACAGTCATGAAGAATGAACCTGTATTTTACAACATTTAACATAACTTCTCATTATGGGACTCTATAATTTCTTAAGAAAAATGCAGGAAAACAACTGGCCAAAAAATTGAAATTGGTAAAGTGAGAGTCCATTTTCCAAAACTTAGCCACATTTTCCCTCCAGTGACTTCTGCTGTGCAGACTGATGCAAGGCATCAAGGCCATCAAGCAACAAACTACAAAGCACTGAAATGGAAGAAAGCATACAGTATGAAGGATCATATTGATTGATATATTGATTTGTGTTATAGCGCTATTTCAAACTGCAGATTTGAAATGAGACAGCATTATTATGCACAGTGGCATAACATTTTCCAAAAGTGGGAAAATTTGACTTGGAGGTCTCCATCACTGACAAAGCATTCATGTTGTGTTTCCTGTATTATGGTGTTAGATGTTTATAGCTCACAGTTAATCCTAACTGATGTTTGACTCCGTAAAGCAGCAGGCATCTGATTTAAAACCCAATCCAACACACACAAACAACAACTACATACACACGTACAGCTCTCCCCTCTTGAGACTACAGACTGAAACTGACAGGAACAGCCCAGACACAGCATATGCTAGCTGTTTCGACTCCCTTAACACCATGTGTTAGCAGTATGCTATTTATACCAGACAGACCTGCACCATAGAGACAGATCTCAGAAACAGGTTTGTTGTCACAGGCTTTCATACGATCACACCAAACACACTTCTTCAAAATGTTATGGGTGTGAATCAGAGAAACTGTTGCTCAGATGTGGTGATGTAGTCTTGTCATCCACCTGTTTTTGTTTCATGAAAAGCACAAGAGATTCACTCTCAAGTTACTGCTAACCACTAATCCATGCAACCAAATCTAACTAACCAGGTGCTGTAGAGCCTACCACTGGTACTCCCTCTCTGTCTACAGTAGTTTGTGGTCCAGCTGGTCTACTGCTAAACTGAGGCCAGTCAACTGTGCAAAGTACATCAGCTCTTTGTTTGTGTTTTTAATTCTGCCTGCTTCCCTCTCCTCTCGCAGACAGTGGAAAGCGTTCCCATCCCGCTGGTCAGGCTGAGTAGGCTGCAGAATGAGATCCTGGCTTGTGGTGATCCACAGCATCCTGAGGCTTCCATGACTTATCTTACCATCTGTACTCAGACAAGATGGAGCACCATTGATGTGACAGAATGAAGAAAAACCTAATTTAACTTTCTATTTATGTGACAACCAGACTTAGATGAATGCTCAATAAAGACTCAACCTCTGATACTATGGCCCCTTCGCTTTGTTTAAATTTAAAGTCTCTAGATGAGGCCTTTTGAAAATGTGTTTGGATGCACATGGTCTAATCAGAAGGCAGAAACAGGGATTTCTCAAGAGATAAAGCTGCCACCTCCCATATTATTTGTCAAGAGCTTTCTTTGGGGAAACAGGGCAAAAACAATCTTCAAAAGAGGAACGTTCTCTTATTTTGAGCTGCATAAAATTGGCTGTGCAGTTGTGAATCTTGGGAAGGCCAACATCTGCAACCAACACAACATGTGCAGTTTTATCTCCTCAAGCAGTAAGAAGTAAATGAAGCTTGATGTGATGTGGCAAAGAAAACAATGTGGAGGTAGAGTAAAACACATTAGAAAAATGGAAATGCCAGACTAAGGTTCAAATACTAAGATGTAAAAATAAAAATTATGGAAAACTGTGGTATGACTACAGACAATACTGTAGACAGGAAAACTGTTGTTAACAGATGGTTGCAAATTCAAATCCCCAGAGCTAGAACAATCCGGGTTGGGAATTACCCTTGTTCACCCCTCAACAACTGACCAACAGATCATTTGACCCCACCTACTCTAATTGTAGCTGTCTAGTGCCAACAGCAGAAATTCTTTCCTACATGCATTTTAAGTAGGCTTCCGGAGGGAAATTTACATTTTTAAGTGAAGTCAAGCAATTATTTGACTAAATCTGAGTAAATTGTGTAATAACATCATTGCCTCTTTTCTTCAGCACAATAGCTGGCACAACCTTTTTTCTAAATTCTTTAAGATCTTCCTAAGTCTAGATAACGAATAGTAAGAAAAGCAGGTTAAACTGAAATGGGATTAGTGTTGTGGTAAACATTAACAGATGCCTGCCTCCCCTCAGCCAATAATGGGTGTCCACTCCATTCACCTAAAGCCACCAAATATTTCATAATGTCATACTATAAGCCTGTAATGTTTGAATGCATGTTGATTCTCCATCAGAATCAAATATCTTCAATCTGTTTCATGTCACTAGCTCAATCATAGACATGCTAATTATTAATTGAGCATTTTGTAGTTAACTCTTCACTAGGTTAATTTAAGGAAACATGAACAAAATAAAAGATTAGAAAGTGTACTGCATACCTTCTGTGGTGCTTTTAGCAGCCTGTGGACTCCAGCAATCTGATTTATCAAAGGAATATCTTCCCTGAAAGTGTACAGAGGTGGTCTGGTGGGCTCGGGGAAATTGGTACTGTTAAATGGATCAGTATCATCTAAGAACTGTACCCTGCAAATAAACGTAGCCATGATGTATCCATGCAAGGCGATTTTAGATGATCAAAACAGTGGATGTGACACCACAGCCTGAGACAGACGCGCAGCCCCCGGTCAGCAAACTACCGGCAGGTCTTCTGCACCCTCCGTTATCCTTGGACCTTCTCCATTCGCCTCACGCTGCGCAGATGAGTCAGGCCGGTGTACACAACAGTTCAAAAGTAAAGATCCAGGTTACCGCGCTGGGAGATACGTTTGGTCAGAGCGGCATGGAAATGAGCAGGGCGGCAGTATCGAAGGTCAGTGCGGGCGGTTGAGGTGCTGAGGCAGACTGCGGACCGGAATGCTACACTTGGCGTTTGGTCTGCGAGAGCGATGCGAAGCGGCTTCCTCCTCAGGCATAAACTCTGCCAAGGGACACAGCAGCCTGAGACCTCAGCCGGCCGACACAGCTCATATTACAATAGCAATGGCGGCCTCCACTGGAGAAAGTGAAAAGTCAAAAGGCTGCACTGAAGCAAGCTTAGACTCGTGTGCACAACGCACGATGCAGTGAAACTCAGAACACTTACAGTAGATTGATACAGTGGTCGGTGGATAAACAAATACGCAGAACTACAGCAGATGCATTACTGTAGCATATTTTATCAAACGTATGTAGACGTTTAATAAATCATTTATATTGCACTATAACACACCACAAAGTAGTTGGAAGGAAGTCAAAGGCCATTTTATAAGTTTATTAATGCATATGTTAATGTATCTTTGAAGCATCCATAAACAATTAAGGTAATGAATGACATGACAACAGCTTGAATGTAAAATATTTTAATCTGGTGTTTATGTAGAAACACTTTCCTATTCTAGATGACAAATAAGTAAACTCAGCTGATGGAGGGCACCAGTGAGTTAAGATTTGTTTTTGTAATCAACTTCTACAATTGAATGTGAACCTCAGTAATGTCTTCATTACATGTGCTTTTAACACTTTTGAAACCTGTCTGTGAATGATTTGTATATTTGATAAATGTATTATAAGACAGTCTAATGATCTGTTAATATATTATCAAAGGCTTGTTACTGTATACTGTGTGTGTACAATCATTCATTAATTCTTTATACGGGGGCTGCCAAAGAGGTCATAACTGCTGACTAATGCATAAAACAGAAATCATAGAGATGCACATCTTTTCAAATTCTTTACTCACGTTTAAGTTCTAAGTTTATGCTGTAAAATGTACTTTGAGTAGAAGAGTACTCCACTAAAAAAGTGATCTCTCTGGACTTTCTTCCTGTGAATTTCATTTGGGAAAACAGTCAAAATTCATTTCAATTCTTCTATTAAGAAATTGACCCTTTAGTGAGTTGCAATAAAAAAGCAAATCATTTATATTTGTAATGTAAACTACAAACAAACACAAAAGTAAAATAATATGACAAAGAAGTAAAGAATAAATGTACTTCATGTTAATATTGAAAATGTTGTTTTCTCCACTAAACCTCACAAGAACATTGACTTTTGTGCACTGACCCTTCCCCATTGGATGAGACACTGTCACACATGTATTCTCGCTAATCTGTGCAGCTCCAGCTGATGCTCTGTGATATGAAAGCCTAGTCAATCTATTACAGACGTCCAGTACATCTCAGTGTGAGCCACAGTTCAAAACCCAGCAGTGTACTGAGTAACACTACTGTGAAAGATCATGAAGATACAACTCTCCAATCCAGGCCTGGAGGACAGGATACTATCCCATCAGCAGCTGGATAAGCTGGAGGAGGAGGAGGCCACAGACAGACCAAAATGGGACTGTAAAGCCCAGTACATGCTGACCTGTGTGGGGTTTTGCGTGGGACTAGGAAATGTCTGGCGCTTTCCCTATCTGTGCCAGAGTCACGGAGGAGGCAAGTGATGTTTTCATGGTCTACTACAATTATTCCATATTTGACTATAACCAATGCAGGCCTACAAGAGGAGTACAAAAACATTTAAGTATACTCCAAAGTATGTGTCAGCCTGCTAAAGCCTTTAGAAATAAATTGTTTGCTTGCCTGTTTGTAAAAAGAAAAAAAAAAGTTACATATCACTGTATTGTTACATAATATTTTGTATTTTATATATATTTCTGGTGTGTTATTGAATTATTTCCTGTGATTTTGTTTTTTTATTTTGGACATTTTATCTTTAATCTGTCACACCTAAGGATAATTGGGTATATAATAGTAGACACCACAAGTCTAAATACACTGACAAAATCTGTTGATTTTATCTGTAAAACATGTCAAAATAGATAAAAGACATAGCTGAAAACACATTCAGCAGTGCGTGTGTGTCACAAAGTAGGCTTGTGACTAATCTTCACAGATACCGTTTCTTTATACCCACTGACTTGGAGAAAATTCTTGTAAAAGTGCTTTAAATGCTTGAACGGATAGTATATTGCATTATAAACCTACTACACCTGCATTCACCATCCACATTTCTGTCTGCATGTGCATCCTGAAGGTCATAAAAGTGTTTTTCTCTCGTTTCCAAAATAATTGGATATTTTGTTCATGGATTTTTTATGGGAATTTAAAACCAGTTCAGCACATATTTTAATATAAATATAATTAACAGATTTACTTGACCATGGTAAAAGTGGGTTTTTCCTTTTTCTAGGTGCATTTATGATACCATTTCTGATCTTGCTGGTTCTTGAAGGAATCCCACTTCTACATCTTGAGTTTGCCATTGGTCAGCGTTTAAGAAGAGGCAGCTTGGGGGTGTGGACTGCAATTCACCCATATTTGACTGGCATTGGTAAGGAATATATTTGGTAAATACATTTTCCTTTTTGCTACAACTAGCAAAGGTGCATTAAAATAATTCCTGCTTGAAACACTCATGGCAGGAATTGCATCCATGTGTGGATCTCTGATGATCAGTTTCTATTACAACACCATCATTGCCTGGATTCTGTGGTACTTCTTCAACTCATTTCAGCAGCCTCTGCCATGGAGCCAATGCGACAACAATGCAAATTTGACAGGTACTGCAACAACTACAATATAATGTCAATTGTGGCTTAGTAACACAGTGTACATAAATTTTGTCAGGATTACTCATAGAGTGTGAGGAAAGCTCCCCTGTGGATTACTTCTGGTACAGAAATACCCTGAACACAACTCCAAGCATTGAAGAGGCTGGTGGGCTGCAGTGGCAGATACTGTTATGTCATGTTTGTGCATGGTCTGTGCTCTATGTCTGCATCATTCGTGGTATTGAGACCACTGGGAAGGTACAGCACATTGCTTCTTACAGTAATAGAGTATTTTTTAATTCAGCTAAACAATAATTTTCTGAATAATTTATTTTCCCAAGGCTGTGTATGTGACATCAACCCTTCCCTATGTGGTGCTGACAATATTTCTGATTAGAGGCTTGAGTCTGAAGGGCTCTTTGAATGGACTGAAGTTTCTCTTTACACCAGATGTAAGTTACAGTTTTAAAATACAGTACAAACAGAGTGTACTGAATTGTATATTTAATGCTGCTTGAGAGATACAAGAAGAACATTTTATAAAAATATATTTGCTAAATATAAAGGACCGATTCTTTTTCAGTGTTTCAATTAAATATAACCATATTTTTCTGTTTGGATCCAATGTGTTTTGGATCTTTTACTTAGCTATTTGAGTAATCATCTACTATACAAATTCTTCCAAGTTAAATGAGCTGGTAAAGCCATCAACATGGCTGGATGCGGGTGCTCAGGTTTTCTATTCCTTCTCTTTGGCTTTTGGTGGTCTAATTTCCTTCTCCAGCTACAACTCAGTGCAGTAAGTTTGTCATCTTGCACAACCATGTGTAAATGAAAGTTACATATACACATATATATATATATGTATATGTGTGTAACTTTAATTTATTTATTTATCTGTTTTTCCTTTAGTAACAACTGTGAACAGGATGCAGTGATCATCTCTATTATCAATGGTATCACATCTGTCTATGCTGCAACTGTCATTTACACCATTATCGGCTTCAGAGCAGCAAAGAAATTTGATAACTGTCTTTCTAAGTATGTGTTTTTATACATAAATATACATCTTAATAGATCAACTGTGAACATTTCTTAAATAAATGCATTTTGGTTTTTAGAAACATCTTAGGATTACTAAATGCTTTTGATCTTGCTGAGGGCAATATCACTGACAGCAACTACAATCAGGTTGTTCAGCATCTTAATGAAACACACCCTGAGGTGATTCAAGACTTGGATCTGAAAACCTGTGATTTAAATACTTTTCTCAGTGAGGTAAGAATTCACCAGGTCTCAGTATGATTATTTATGCACCAGCAGTTTCAGTTGTAGAGGGAACGTTAAAATCTGTTCAAATAATCTATATAATAAAATGCATTTTGGTCTAGGGAGTTGAAGGAACTGGTTTAGCCTTCATTGTGTTCACTGAGGCGATCACCAAGATGCCTTTCTCACCACTGTGGGCTATCCTTTTCTTCATAATGCTCTTTTGTCTCGGACTATCTTCAATGTTTGGTAATGTTGAAGGAGTTCTAGTACCACTGCAAGACCTTAATGTTTTTCCTAAGACGTGGCCAAAAGAGGCTGTCACTGGTAACTACATATCTATTCTGTGATTTTCCTTTAATAATGATTTATAGTATACTTACATCAAACCTTCGCTGTCCTTCAGGTATAATGTGCATGGTCGGCTGTCTGGGGGGTCTAATATTTCTCCAAGGCTCAGGAAACTATTGGCTCTCACTCTTTGACATGTATGGTGGCTCTATCCCTCTGCTAATAATTGGATTCTGTGAGACAGTCTCAGTGGTATACATATATGGGATAGACAGGTAATATTAAAATAAAGATATGTCATTTTTTGAAATCTGTTACAACTCTGTGTAGTTCCTTTACATTTTAACTAGTCAAGTCATAATAGAGAGTATTTGTATTTGGTTACTCTAAAACCAAATACAGTTTTTAATCAACTTGATCATTTGGTCATATAATACAATATAATCACTTGCTCATTGCAACACTGATTTCACCAAAATAATTACCAAAAGCATCCCACAGATTATTAAAAACAGGTTGTTTGCCGTTAATATGTGTACACACTGATGCAAATTCAGCATACTATATATGTGTCTGTCCTCCTAGGTTCAATGATGATATACAGTTCATGATTGGACACAAACCCAACTTCTTCTGGCAGGTATCATGGAGAGTCACCAGCCCACTCATTATGTTTTTCATCTTGGTCTTTTATTGCATCACTAAAGTTCCTGAAAAGCTTCTTTACAAAACATGGAATCCTAAATCGGTAACTATGTATATGTTTTTAGATGATCCCTCTAGTTTCCAATGTACCATCAAAAACTAAAAATACTGTATTTTCCTCTTTGCAGAAGAACTTCCCTACACTTGAGCAAAAGCCATATCCAACGTGGATCTATGTCATCATTTTTATACTGGCAGGAATACCCAGCATTGCTATACCTTTCACTGCTGTCTGGAAATTTATAAAAATGAAGATGACTTCAAAGTCAAATCTCCACAAAATCTCTGACCAAATTCAAATGAGCAATACACTCAGAAAATCCTCAGCCTAATATTCTTTGGTAAAATTCCCAATGTTTATCTTTCTTTAAGAACAAGTTTAAAATAATAAATCATTATTATGACAGATGCAAATGTCTCTGCTGAATGAACAATAGCTTGAACCATGAAATTAAGGTGCACCCATGTGTCCAGCAGGGGTCGCTGTTGTGCTGTGTTAACAGTGTGGAAAAGTAAATTAAATGTTAATTGAATAAGCTGCATATTGTTAAATTGAATGCCTATGCTTCTGTGTTTGCTTACAATTTATAAAATGAATTGCACTACTTGTCATTTATGGTGCAAGCTAAGAAAAAATGAATGTGACTGATAGTAATCAGTATGAAAATGATACAGAATAGAAATTCAGTTTTGAATAGTTTTTTTGATGACTAAGTCTGATGAAGAATTATGTGGGGGTTTTTTTTTTCCAGGCTAAGTGGTGTTAGACGGTTTACAGAAATAACTCTGTTGCTGTGTGCAAATAACAGTAATATATATAGTATAACTGTATCATGTAACAAATTAAAAAATGTGTACTATGACATTACTCCTTGGGCTCCTTACTTATGTTGCTTCAGTTATTAACATCATATCATGGCACTATACACAGGGGTTTTTGTTAAACCAACAAGACATATTGTTCGCACAGCATAAGAGCCAACAAGAAAAACAAGGGGTTGATAAAGTGACTCTTCGTCTCCTGATACAAACACGGAACAAGTCACCAGGTTCTTGTCAGACCGAGTGGACAGACAAGTCTGAGAAAAATATGCAATTTGCTTGATTGATAAAATATACCACAATAACAAGGGACCAACAAGGCATGGACAGAGAAACTGGAAGTGCTGAGCAGAAGGAGATCACTGAAAGTCCAAAATGGTATTACTGAGACATGATTATATGACATATATAATACAGAACGTACAGCTATCATACCCTGAATCTTTTTCTCTAATTCACATATTTACCTGAGCAGATGCTTCTAACTGAAAATGAAAAAAATAAAATTTGATTATACAACTTTTCAAACCACTCAATTACCTTGAATAGGATTGATTTGCAATAACATATTACTGTGTACATCTGTAACTCACTGGTAATTATATATAGGTCCAAAATGACAGTTTAAAATGTATATCCACATATGGTGACATCAAAAAGAATTCAGACACCTTCACTTTACACACACACTTTCCAGTGTTGTACATCAGTTAGTTGATTAAATTGCTTTGTTTAAAATTTCCTATTACTTGGTCATTACTTAGCCAGCTACAGTCTGTAGCTGAATGTGAAAAGAGCTCCCCAGTAAACTATTTCTAGTATTGTGAATATTGAACATAACAACAAGCAAACCAGTGGGTCCTTACAGTGGAAGCTTGTGCTGTGTCTTGCATCTGCGTGGTGCCTTGTGAACATCTGCTTAATACGTGGTGTTGAAAGTATTGGAAAGGTCAGTAATGATATCAGCCAGTAATGATATACTCCTCAGACAGATTCACATGAGCTAATAGACACATGTACTGTAAATTACATGGATCATAACATTGCACTTTGGTAGAAATAAAGTAGCTTGGAAGAAAGAAATGCATGTCCCTTCCAGTGTCTTGTCTAGGCACACTGGACAAGACACTGAACCCTGAACCCTTAAGCCAGCCTGTCCACAAGAATTTGCCTAAGGGGATTAATAAAATATCAATTATTTATTTACTAAGGCTCTTTGAAAATAGTCTGCACATTGAAAAAAAACAGCTGATCCTTTACAAATGGGAATTCACACCAAAATATGCTATTGAAATGTATGTGCTTGAGTTGGATATTAAACATTTAATAATTTAATAACTTTTTCCAGTAGGCCATTTACCTCACAGCCACCTTTCCATATTTCGTTTGGACCATTTTCTTAGTCAGAGCCTTTACTCCAAATGTATGCTTTTTATTTGTTTCTTACTGAAATAGCTTCATGATAAGATTAAATGAGAAAGATCTGATGTAGTTAACTAAAATGTGCATGTTCATCAAAATGAGAAAAATCCTAAGGTCTGCTACAACTCAGACCTTTTTCTCTTTGTCTTTAAAAACCCAAAAGAAAGACTGAAAAAGATTTGTTTCTGTTTTCGCAGGAACAATTGAGAAGGAGATGCTCTAATTGTTGAATGTGTGAATAGTTTTACATCGATATACTGTATGCATCAATTTCTATTTTTGCCATTCTTAGATTTAAAGCAAATGAAAACCATAATGACTGCAGAAATTGTTATGTACCATTGAGGTAATTATGGTGTACCACAGTGCAGTACATTCAGCATAATTATAGAGCATTATTATTAAATGGGTACTGACAATTATTTCATTACGTTGTAATGAAATAAGTTGTCTGACCTCAAAGCACTGTGACTGTTGTGACTATACTAAATATATCACATCTAAATACATCAGAAAATAAACAGAAGAGACAGTTACAGTAGTAGCAGTACTAATAGTATTTCATGTTAAATTCTTTGTTGATTTTAGGAACTTACGAAAGTTAACATATGCATTTAACATTGGAGAAAACATGTTAAAAACTATGATAACTGATTTAATTATTTCAATACAACCAAAGCCTCAGAGGTTGAAACCTTCAATCTCAATTCAATTCAATACTTATCTTTAAAATTGCATTTTGTGAGGTTGTGTGTTGTCACCTACCAATAGAGCGCCATTGGAACCAGACTGGCCTTCATTGTATTAACTAAGCCAGCAACAAAAATGCCAGGCTCTCAGGTGTGGCCTGAGTTATGATCCTGTCCTCCATGTTTGGGGGTCCTTATTCCTCTGCTGGACCTGCACATGGTTCCATCATGGATTCGTAAGGAAATTTTCAGAGGTAAACCAAAAGATCTGGCAATAACAACACTAGTTTTTACAATGACATAAGTCTTATGTAAAAACCGTCCCCAATGTTTCAAAGTAAATGTGTCTCTTGGACACATTAGTTTTGACATTTCTGTGTTTATATGTGTGGAAAAACATGAACATCTGCTATGTGAGAATGCATGTTCTCATACAATACGTGTTCAAGCAACACACTATTCTTTCAGAGACAAATGGGATTTAAAATGATATTATTGAATTAAGCAATTAACCATTATAGAAACAAAATTATATTTTTTTAAATTTTCTTTTTTCCCCTCATAGGATAGATGTGCCTCACCTCCTTTACTGTGGCCCTCATCTTTATTGTGGTGTCTTGAAATTACTGGCTGGAGATTTTCAGCAGCTCCAGATCCATGCCTATGCTCATCATATCATTCTTTGAGATTCTTAGTGCGGTATACATCTATGGAATAAAAACATCATATTGTAATTTTACCATTATCTTCTTCAACATGACAACATATTTGAATAACTTATACAAAAAAACTATACATATTTGAAAGGGTTTCGATTTCCCCACAGGTTTAATGATGCCATTGAATGGATGACAGGTGGACATCAGACATCTACTGACAAGTGACTTGGCGTTTTATTAGCCCTTTCATGCTTTTGGTGGTTTTTGTGGCACATGTTGTGATTGAGGCTGAAAAACAACCAACATATAATGCCTGGAACACAGACTATGTAAGAAAGATACCACAGCTCTACAAACTTCACTATGTGGAATTTGTTAAATCTGGCAAACACTGAAGTTGTAACCTGTCCAGAACAGTTTTTTATATTTTGTTGTCCCCATAACTGTAGTAGCTGCCTCCAAATTAATGGGCTTCCTGAAGAAACACATCACACACAGTAACAATCAAAACCCACATGTAAATGATTTCGGACATGGAAAAATGTAAGTGAAACTTTTTATCAGTGTTTTTCCTTATCAGTGCTCAGGACTACCAGTCAAATGTGAGTAATGTGTATATTGAATTGGAAAGAACAAGGCAAACAAAACAGTTTTACTGATTATTTTCATATTTAATTTTTTTTTCCTATAGGTGCTAATGGTACTACAACTTTCTCTATGGATTACAGTTTAAATTACATTATCACTAGCAGCGCTATTAACAGCTATAATTGCAGTATTTTTGCTCAATAAAAAGTGTTTGTCTCAATTTAAACAAAAGTATTTATATTGATGAAGGAAATGCAAACACTGTCAGAATCATTGCACATTTCTGAGAAAAAAATTAACTGAAGCTGAATATCAGTTCTGTTAATATTTGATTAAAGGAAGACATCAGTTAATTTCATCAGTGTTGATGTTGTGAATGATAGTGAACAATGTCTCTAAATTGCTTTGTGTAATCAAATATTTGTAGTAATGATGTGTTTGTGTGCTCAGTTAATGTCCAAGTCATTTATTAATATTAATGTACAAAACATGTTTAATAAGTGATTCACATTCTCATCTGCCTAGGGAAAAGCCTTTGTTTTGTGATACAATACAACTATCTTTCTGCCCTCTGTTACCTGCAAGTGTGACGAGTGATTGTGTGATGCATCCATTATGTAATTTTTTTGCACGTCAACATGGCATGTGGGTGTATGAGAGTATTAGGACTGGGCTTGTGTGCATGAGGGTGCATGCATGTTCTCACTGGCCATGCGCACGTGTGTACTTGTGGGTACTTTTTGTGATGTGGGTGATATTGTCCCCGTGGTGTCACGTGCTTTGGAATATGCTGGCTGCCTTTGTTGTCCCTCTGCCTGTTCTGCTTTTCTAGCAATTTCATACAATGGTGCACTTGAACACAGTGATGTTATTAAGCCTTTCAAACTACTACAGCTTGAATTCCAGCTGTCAGGAAAGACTAGCATCCCGATGTAGGATACATGGCACAGGATAAATCATTGAGGAGCAACAGCAAAGACTGAGTTTAACATCAGAACAAAGGTGACTATCGACCCTGCACTGACTTATGAGTGCTTAAATTAGTGTCAGACATTTATAGAGATATGCAAGTGTTGTGCTAATGCTACTTTCAGTATTGCCATTTACTGTTGCTGTTTTATTTTTTCTATAGATCTGGAATCTGACCCATTGTACAAAAATATGCATGTCTCTTGTATATTTCAAAGAAAAGAAAATTAAGGTGGCTGATGTGAAGGCATACTTAATATTAAGTCCAAAAGGACACTGTGTTGTAACAGCTGGCACAGAAAAGCTATTAAATTAGCTACTACAGGAATTGCTTACTATGAAGTAGATAACCATAATGGTAGCATAGTGGTCTAAAAATTCTTGTACTTATTAACCGACAAAGTGACCTTAGTAGAGCAACCTAAATTATGTTGTCAAAATATCTACATGAGTTAGTGCTGTTGCCTACAGTAATTAAAACACTGTACTATACTACCAATGGAACAAGAGTGCGACAAGTTCAATGTTTTTTGTTACATTATTTTTACCTTCTATCCTTCTCTAGGCGATGTCCCAGCGAGCTGATGCCTCCCAGTGTGGTGGGGTTGTGGTTGAGTTTGAGTCTGATGACATCAGGGAAGCAAGAACTAAAAAAGCTAGAAGTATACCAGGTGAAATCAAATTTAAAGCCACATAGAATTAGTGCAGTGTGTTTGCAGCAAATACAATGTGTACTCATTCAATTCTCATGTATTTCCTTTGTAAGGTTCAGCTCTCATCTACTTCAAGGGTCCGAAGTTTCTCATCTATGTCAGTGGAGCATTGTCAATGTGGGTAAGAATAATTTCCTGAGGAAACTGGAGCAATACAGTAGATAAGACATCAAAACGTAAATAACTGCAATTTGGGCTACTTACTGTAAGTGGTGTCTTGCACAACGACTTGCATCTTGCACACACATGCATTTGCACACATGCAACACATAATGACAGGCTTTCATGTTTTATTAAACAGGGTGACCGCATGTGGCACTTTGCTATTTCTGTGTTCCTGATTGAGCTGTACGGCCGCAACTTGCTGTTGACTGCGGTGTTTGGATTGGTCGTGGCTGGGTCAGTGCTCCTGCTTGGGGCTTTGATTGGAGATTGGGTTGATCGCAATCCCAGGAATAAAGGTGCACAACGATTTCTTACCAATCTGAATATTTTAGCACGCACTATATCATAGAATAGTGGGGTAAATTGGTGGATCTCAATCTTGGGCCTACAAGTTTGCAGGTGTCCTATCCCATCATGTGGTAAATTGCATTCATCCGACGTCTTTAGTGTAAATCGGTCCCTCAATTTGATAACTAGTCTTAACACCAAGACACAAGCATCACAGCTACTTACTCATATCTTTCAAAGCTAGCATGAACTGTTTTACAGATTTATCTATATTGTAAGAGCCTAAAACTGTTTTCTGTTTTTGTCCCCTATTTTAGTTGCACATGCGTCTCTTTTCATTCAGAACATCTCAGTGACAGTATGTAGCATTGTGCTCATGTTGGTGTTCTCATATAAGCAAAGGATTGAACAGATCTGGGATGGATGGCTTACTGTGAGTAGACAACCTATGTAACTAATAATTATATTTCATAAATTTATAATCTGTCAATCTGCAAACAGTATACTCAGCATGACTGTTACACAGAGGAGTTATTGCTGCTGTTGTTCTACCTGTCCTGTGTCCCTGCTGTCTCTGCTTCTGAGATTGTGGCTACTCTGTGCTGTCGTAGTAACATGTTGCATCGCAAAACTTACACAAGGTGGTTTGTTATACGGTGGTGATCGTCCTGGCAGATGTGGCAAACCTTGCAAGCACAGCTCTGACCATTGCCATTCAGAGGGACTGGATTGTGGTTATCACAGGCTACAACCGAGGTCACCTTGCTGGTGAGGGGATTCACTCTGTTAATGCACATGTTGGTTTGCATTGCACGTTTGTCATACAGTTGCATTAACTGGTAATCATAAATACTTGAATTACAGTGAATAGCAGGTCTGTTTTCTGCTGTTGCTCAAAGTTCAGTAGTGGAAGCTTGTTAACCTTTGTGTCTTTGACCCTCACAAAAGGAATGAATGCAACAATGAGGCGGATAGATCAGGTGACTAACATCCTGGCCCCACTGGCAGTGGGACAGGTCATGACCTTGGCCTCCAACGTAGTTGGGTGCGGCTTTATCTTAGGCTGGAACCTTGTGTCTCTCATTGTGGAGTTCTTCTTCTTGTCACGGGTTTATCGCATCGTCCCTGCTCTGTCCATCAAACCACCAACTGTGGAGGAAGACCAGGTGTATCTGCAGAGGATGGAGAGGAGAAGGTCTCAAGGTATGGACTGAGGATTTTTTTAATGATTTCTCATTTGCTCTTTAGTCCCAGAATTTAACACTAGAATGTCATAACATAGATATAGAAAATATTTTTAAAGGGCAGCAGCATCATGGAGTCTAACAAATGCTTGTAGAGTAAAAAAACAAAAAGAAGTTTTAGAGCTTTGTGTTGGAGTATACAATGTTCTGATGGTAGGACTAATAAACATACCATTATTGGTGCTGATCTAGTGAGATTTAATGTTTTTGTAAGATGGATGGAGGGCAGTGATGGATGAAATTCCTCTTTCTCATCAGGAGAAGATAATATTGCACAACCTCAACCTCCGACAGAAGGCAACTGCAACACTAGCCTGCATCTAAAAGAAATAACTGACCTGCCACTTTGTTTCCGGAGGTTTCGCTGGCTGGTGAGCACCTGTAAGGATGGCTGGAGGGCCTACTATCGGCAGCCTGTCTTCCTGGCAGGAATGGGTCTGGCTTTCCTTTACACCACAGTGCTGGGCTTTGACTGCATCACAACTGGTTATGCCTATACTCAGGGCATAAGCGGCTCGCTCCTTAGTTTGCTGATGGGTGTATCAGCTATCACAGGTTTGATGGGCACTGTGATGTTCACCAGACTCAGGAAGACCTATGGCCTTGTTAATACAGGCATCATCTCAAGCTGCCTCCATCTGGGCTGCTTGCTGCTGTGTGTGTGCTCTGTGTTTGCCCCTGGCAGCCCTATGGATCTTAGTTTGCTAATGCCCTACATTACCTTTAACTCCTCTATTGAGTTTGGAGGGATGACGAGCCAAAGGCAAAAACACACCAATCCTTTGAGGGGAGGCAGCAATCAACCACTGGTACCTGACCGCTCCTCCATTCACTGGACCAATAACACTGTGCTTTTTGACAACGTACCCTCTGGCACAGCACCAGAATCTTATATCTCCATTATCCTGCTGTTCTTAGGCGTCATCACAGCACGCATTGGTGAGTAAACAGAGAGTCAAAGTTGACTTGTTTCAATGGACACAAAAATGTAAATGATTTCATACATATGGTATCAAAATTAATAGTAATGTGTTAGTAATAAACACATTACCACAATTAGAGTATTTCTCAAATATTTTTCAGTCAACAGTGAGTGGAGTTGCATATCAATATAACCTATAGTATGAGGCATAGACAGTGACCCACAGGATGCCTCACAATTTTACTCTCTAATAACTGTATTTGAGGGAGTCTTATAAAAATATCAATGTAAGTATCAGCCTAAACAGTCCAGGAATTGCTGGGCTCTAGGTAACTGTCCCCATCTACTCTACATCTCTGCATAACATCCCAAATGCTAAGACTTATGGCTAATTTGATAACCAGTTTGACTTTTAAAACCCATTGACATCTGTGTTATAGGTCTCTGGTCCTTCGATTTGACAGTGACCCAGCTTCTGCAGGAGAATATCTGTGAGTCGGAGAGAGGCGTGGTAAATGGTGTGCAGAGCTCTATGAATTACCTTATGGATCTGCTTCACTTCATCATGGTGATCTCTGCTCCACAGCCAGAGCACTTTGGCATCCTAGTTATCATTTCTGTATTATTCATTACCACTGGGCACACTATGTACTTCCTGTATGCACACAAAGCCAAGAAGAAACGCCGCCTCAACACATAAGGAGAAAACGTGGCCCACACTTCCAGGCAAGAGACACCACTCTGCACCTGTGAAATGAATGTCTCCCTCCTGTTCCTTCAGCAATCTTATTGCAACATTCCACTCCCGACCTAGCCATTCATTTCAGTACAACACAGCAAGTGACTATCACACCTATATTGCTTTCTTCCTGCAGGGCCATGTGCCATAGCAGCAAACAAGAACTCAGGTGAAGTAGAGTGGGAGACATGCTCTCCCTTCGTGTACATACGTTGAGGTGGCTACAATAAATGCAGCAAAGATACCTTCAGGGAAAAGGAAACAGCTGAGGCACTAACACATGCCTTTGCAAACCCTGTAGCATTACTGCACGACTTTCAGCAAATAAGCCTGTTAACAGACATAGCTTTTTGGATGGGAGGGAGAGAGAAGGAGATATTTTCGAATCTTCACTCAGTAAAAAAACTGGTGTTGTGAGGAAAACTTACATGATACATGAAAATACAAACAGGATGAGACAGTACTTTGACAAGTGGCATTGATGTTATTGATCCGTCCACTTGGAAATATTCCAGGATGTCCAAAAGGAACATAAAGGGAACTTGATGTGAGATTGTTTAATTAAAAAAATGAATCAGAAAGGCACCCCCCTTTTAATGGACAGAAGAGAAAGGAAAAAGTATTTCCTTCCCCTGGTTTGTTTCTCTGTGGATGAATCAAGCCAACATTTGCCTTTCTTTTGTGCACGTGAACCTGGCATATGGACTAGAACAACAAAATTATTTTTATGCATATGTACTTTTTATCAAACTTCAATACAAACTATTTTATTCTAATTGCTTGTGTATTTTGATAAATTAAAATAGTTTCCAAACTTTCTTTCCTTCCCATTTAAAGAGTGAGATTAATAGTTTTATAGAAATCCAAGGGGAAAACAATCTTCACTTTGTGATATTTTGAAATCAGTGTTAACTAAATACAAATGCCAGTACTCGTATTGACAGTACTTTGATTCATTCTTTTATAGTTCTGATGAACTAAACATTACCTTACCTCAACTAAGAACAAGACCACTGACGGGAATATGACTTGGGAATTACTTTCAGCTACTGTATGTTTTCATAACTCCTTCATGTACAGTGAAAATAACATCTAAGTTTAACCTTTTGTCGAACAACCAGCAACGCATCTCAATATATTTGTATAATTTTCCTGTGAAATTTCATTATTGTATGTTGTCCTTATTTTCTCAGACTGACAATTCTGACAATAAAGATGAAGGAAGAGCATTGTTTGCTTAATTCCTCTGACTGCAAAACGAGAACAATTGCATTTATATATTATATATTTTGAGGACACACAGTAAAGATGTCACAGTCAGGGAAGATACTGTGGCCACATGCAAATAAAATGTAATGGCCTTTTTTGGCCAGTAGAGGACACTGTTACATTAAATGGTCATCACCATGAAAGGCCAACTTTAGCTCTTTAAGAAAAACATTACAACACTGGCATTATTACCACACATTCAAGACATGTTTTTATCATTTTTGCCTTTATTTGCTAGTGTTAGTAAGGATGACATGCAGCTGAGGTGCCCAGCCAGACTAGAACCTGGGACAGTGCAGTTATGTGGCATGAACTGTAACCATTACATTACATTACATAATACTGTATCTTCATCCACATCTTGTATAAACAGCACCATTCAGAAGTGAATATAATACTTCTGACTACCATTCACATAAGGACACAAGAGGGTTAACAGAATAATGGAGTAACACAGGAGTAATGTTACACATCAACTTTGTAAATACGGATGTTTTAGGGGAAATCATTCCAAATTAACAGATGTGGAAATCCAGTCGGCAATCCAGATAATCAGCAATGTCCAATATCATCTTGATGTAAAAATCCTTTTCAATAAACTGGTGCACCATTGAGGACTGAGCATCAATATATCAAACATTCAGTTACTGACACTAACCAAATCTTGTATAGCTAGCTCACTAAGCCTTAAACTCAATCTCTACTCTACAAGTGCAAGGAAGATTAGTCAGTCCACATTATCTGGTAAAAGTCTCTTTCACACTGTTGCAGCCTTTGTCGTGACTCTCAAACAGTCTATTGCTCCATTTACACTCATGCTAGTTGTTTCACCATGACAAGCGACTTTCTAATGGAATATTTGTCACTCAGCTTTTGTCTCATCGTGACTTAAAGTGTTTCCATATTTACTGTGGTAAGTGGGAGGGATGCCAGGCTCCCAAGCTGAGAAACAGCCTATGTATTTTTACATTTTAACAGCACAATTATCAGAGAGATAATATCCAAATATCAAAACTGAAAACCCAATACCTATCTAACAAAGAAATATATCTAGGACCACCTTACCTTGATAATATAAAGAGTCCATGAATAGAGTGGGAGCATTACATACCACCGCAGACCTGGTAAGTATGGAGCTTGAAAAATAACTAGTTTAAGTCAATCTGTTATTCATTGTTGCCCTGTGGAACTTAGCAGGGTGGTAATAACTCTATTAAGCTGAAAACAAATTACATGCCGAATGTTACATGAATGTCTTTAAATGTCTTTTTCTGCCCTTTAAAAATGCAGGTGAAAGAAAGGATTTTAAGCAAAGGCAGTGAAGCCAAAGTTCAATAACTGAAAAGAAATATGAACAAATAAATGTAGATATTCTAAGGGGGCATGTTCAGTAGCTCTAGGGTCAGAAGCTATCTTGATCAATCAATCATATGAAAATAAAGATGCTCTAATAAAGCCTAAAACCATTTTCATGTATTTAAGTTAAACCTAAATTCATATTTCCCATTTAAATTTACTGACAAGGTGCTAGCTGTGCCATTATCTATTACCCTGGCCTTGATGATATTACCGAATTAGCTTTGAGCCCCATTAACTATTTTCAAAAGAAAACCTAACTTCGGTTATACAGCGTCCTTTTTTCAGTTTTTTTGAACCTTTAATTGTAGTGAACATGAGTTACACACTCTAGAAACACTCTTAACACTATCTTGCCTATTTTTAGATTTAGATTTGTGAAACCTTTAGATTTAAAAAGCTGAGAAAAGGTCGCTGTACAACCCAACTCAAATTTCCCTTAACTTTCCCCTTATCAGCTGAATCGAACGCTACGAATCGGATGCCAACTTCAGCCTAGCAGGGTTTACATTATCTAAATATCATTACAATAAGACAGGGAATCCCTAAACCGTCACATGATGGATTCACATACAGCTATAAACTTATCCTGAGCACACAACTCCACCTTATGGTAGAAACCATAAGCCACATGGAATAACACTATAAAAGTAAGTTCAACGACTAAAAACAAGAAAAAGGTAAGTTAGTTCAGTAAATTACACTTATGTTTATCTGTGTAGCAAAAGTTCACTGTCTACGGCTGTATGAATGTAATTTCTGTTTTGCATTTTTTAACGCAGTTTTTGGTAACTAGCTTCATACATTAACTAAATATTAGCTAACGTTAGCAAAACGTTAAGCTAGCTAGCAATAGGCATCCGAGCAAGAACATCACAAAAGTAATGATTTCAGAAGAGCCAAACTTAGCCAAAACTAATTTAAAAACATTGGGGGAAAGGTTTGACAGTACTTACCAGATGTACTAAACGCTAAAAACGTGTTAAATTTCCTCACATATCCAGGAGGTATAAGGTTTTTACCAAAAATGGTAGCCGGAAGTGACAGATCTTCACCGAATTTCATTGGCGGTGATATGTCTTTATTATTATAGTTTTATATATATATTATATTATTATTATAATATTATTTATATTAATTTTTTTACTGTATTTTCCACTATAATTACTTGCCATGTTGCTATATAATTATTTTTATATATTGTATACAATATATAAAATTTTACAAAATATTAGAAAGACATCAAGTGCTCCAAAAAAAACAACAAACTAAATCTTGATCATAGTGCTAAGCAGAGCTACAATAATTGGTTGTTTAATCCATTAGTTCATGTACAGAAAAGTAATCTGCTACTATTATGATTAGTAATTATTTTCTCTCAACTGTTGCCTAGTGCTTGCTCATGTGGAACTGTTGGGTTTTCTACAATATTCTGTATATATTTATATAATGTGTAAGGTCTTAAACCTTACACTGTAAAG